>VZQC01007448.1:246926-344504 GCA_009823505.1 Rhizomys pruinosus | reverse complement strand
TTTTTTCATTTTTCCCTCTTTAAGTTCTCTGAGATTCCTCTTTATGTTCTTTAATTCTTCTGCATAGGTCTTTCAATTATTCCTCTAAGATCTGTTCCTTGGTCTCCTCCAAGGTGTTCCCATAGTGAAGCTATCTCCTATGGTTTGGTAGCGCTTGATGCAGCATTTCCTGTGCCTTTCCCATGTTGTCCCTTCGTCGTTGTTCCTGGCATGCTGGCTTCCCTTTTGTGGTTCAGATCACAATACCTTTTCACTATTATAGGGGATGGTTTTACTTTCCTCTTTAGCTGTTTTTTTTCCCCCCTTTCTCCCTCCATTGTTTATGGAGTCTTGACTTGTCTAGTTTTCTATCTTTGCAAAACCACTCTTCTCTTCTTGACTCTGAAAGTTCTCCAAGTAAAAAGGTTCACTTGGATTACTTCACCAAACTCGGGGGGGGGGATGCCTGACTAGCCCAGCACCGCCGGCAGCCGCGCTCCAAGGTGCAAGGACACTAGCACGGCCCTCTGGTCCCAGCCACGAAAAGAGACTAGGACGGTCCCGCCCACGGGCCCCCTACGCGGCAGAGGCGGCAGATTGCCTCCCCAGGAACTACTCGCGCCGCACCAAGGTGCAGGCCACTAGCACCGGCCCCTCTGGTCCAAGCACAAAGGAGACTAGGACGGTCCCAGCCCCACGGCCCCCTCACACTGCTCCCTGTCAGAGGCCTGATAGCTAGTATGGCCTGCCCATGGTAACTAACTCCCGACCCCCACCAAGTGCAGGCCATCTACCACTGGCCCCTCTGGTCCCAGCACAAAATGGACTAGGACGGTCCCCGCACCATGGCCCCTAGCCTGCAGCAGAAGTGCAGATGCCTGCCCAGGTAAACTTATCCCGCCGCGACCAAGGTGGCAGGCCACTAGCACCTGCCCCTCTTGTCCCAGCACAAAAAGAGACTAGGACGTCCGCCACACGGCCCCCTACCTGCCGCAAGGCGAGCAGATGCCTGCCCAGGTAAACTACTCCCGCCCGCACCAAGGTGCAGGCCACTAGCACCGGCCCCTCTGGTCCCAGCACAAAAGAGACTAGGACGGTCCGCCCACGGCCCCCTACCTGCGGCAGAGAGGCGGCAGATGCCTGCCCAGGTAACTACTCCCGCCCGCACCAAGGTGCAGGCCACTAGCACCGGCCCCTCTGGTCCCAGCACAAAAGAGACTAGGACGGTCCGCCCACGGCCCCTCTTTTTGAATTTTAATTAAGGACATTTCCACTAGTGTCAACAATGATAGTATCATTTATTTAGTTATGAACTTAAAATTTTAAATTAAATTCTGTGTGAACAGATCCTGACATTTAGGATAGGGAACAGTATAAAAGGGGACAACAGTAATTTGAGTATTGCCCTTTGAAGAATGACTTTAATCTTTTGTATTAACTCTTTGTATTAAATTTAGCTTTCCTGAAATGGTTTTATTTGTGAGCCTTGCTGTCCTCTATACCCTATGACCTCAGCATTGGAGTGGCTCATTCCTGAGACTTAGTTTCTGCCTAGCTCAAAACTGCACAGCAATGTAAACACCATGTCTGTCATACTCTGGTGTTTAGGCACCAAGGACACTGGTTAAGGAGAAAGTACGATTCTTCTCTCTATCACTGTACTTCTGAGAAGATCACTTACAACATATTAAATCAGGAAAAAATGTTTTCTTAAAACAGCATATTGACCTACTTTGAGCAAAGTTATCTAAAAATATGATAAACTTGTCAGCCAGATGTATGCTCAGAGTTGATACCCTGTAGCATTCCTCAGCCATCCATATAGAAGAAGATATTTTTATTGTCTTTTCCTAGGCAGAATGATTGTAATTGCAGGTAGAAAAACACCTAGAATGAATATTTAAAAGTTGGTTTCATTTGGGGGGCTGGAGAGATGGCTAAGCAGTTAAGAGATTGACTGTTTTTTCAAAGGACCAACATTTAATTCCCAGCACCCACAAGGCAGATAACAACTGTCCATAACTCCAGTTCCAGGGGAATGTTACATATGTGCAGACATTACACTCATACAAATAAGAATCAAAAATAATTAGGGGCTGGAGAGATGGCCTAGCGGTTAAGAGCACTGACTGCTCTTGCAGAGGACCCGGGTTCGATCCCCAGCACCCACATGGGGGCTGAGAACCGTCTTTGACTCCGGTTCCAGGGGAATCCGACACCCTCTTCTGACCTCCGTGGCATTGCAAGACACGGGTGCACAAACTTACATGCAGACAGTATGTTCATACACATACAAGAATAAATTAAATAAATGAATAAAATATTTTTTAAATTTTCTTTCATTTTGAACTCTCATGTGATAGTCAATATTGCTTTTAAAGATATGTAGTAATTATTGTTTATTCCTTATAGCAAAATTCCAATCTTCAACCTTTTGAAAATATAGCATAATATTTTTTATCATGGCATAGACACGTATAGAGTCCAATTTGTGCCCCCAAATATCCTTCAGTATAGGACCATCCACTGGAGCCTGGTTTACCTACCAAGAGTCCCAGTCCCCTACTTGAAAGAGACCCACACTTTCTCTCCCAGCAGTCATCTGTTGCTAAAAGTTCCTAGGATTTTTAGAACTGCATTCTAGACAGCCTTGGCAGTTTAAAGACTTTCATGGCTGGCTCCTCAGCGAGTCTCAATCAGTACAAATATTCCAAGAAACTAAATTACAGTCACATGAACTTTTGTACCTCTGCATCAGACACAAATTTTGCCTTGAAATAGCATGTAACTTCAGATGCTATCTGAATTTGATCCTGCCTATCAGTGCTTCAAAGGCTGCTGCTCACAGCCTATGTGGACCTTTTCAGTAGCAGTCTGCAATCGTGTCAGGGAAACGTATTCCTCTTCCCTCTGGCTGTCAGTTTACATGAGTTGACCGGTTACAGAAGCAGCATGCTTCTCTTCTGAGCACTCCAGACCATCCTGTACACTATATTCTGCTCCCCACCCTGAATCCTAGCTGCAGCCTAGGCTCCAATAAAGCCTGATCTGAATTTTTCTATTGTGTACTTACAATCTTTGACAATGAGCTGTAGAGATGGCACAGCTGTCACAGGCTCAGGCCCAGAACCAAAAAGAAGAAGAGACAATTCCAGGGCCTAGTAGCCCCAGGTCTATCCAGACATAGCTAGAAATTGTCTGAAGTGTTCCAGAGAGCAGGCAGGAGCAGAGATTTTAGAGAAAGACAAAGAACTGTAAAGAAGAGGTGCATGACCACTCACTGAAATAGTTCCAGAAAGTCTCAGAATCATTAGCTCTGGCTACTGTATTATTCAGAACTGAGAATCCTGACCCACTAAGCTCAGAGTTGTAACAAATGCTTGTGGGTGCTGGGCCACTTGCTTAAAGCTCAGACCTACAATACTGTAATGACTGAAGTAACTCCATTTTAGTTAAAGCAACCGTTTTAGAGGCTTGCTCTACAACTCCAGGAAGTTCTAACTGAAAAAGTCGCCTTTTCCCCTTCCCAGAAATATGTGACTGTTGTAAAATTATTGACTAAGTGCTTACTCTGGTCTGGCTTCTGTAAACTTACATAATCGCTACCTGTACAAGGAAAACCATATCATCTCACTTAGCTGGAAATTCTGCTGAAGTGCTTTTGTTCCCCTTTCTTTGCCTTTAAGAACCCCCTTCCTGTTCAGCTCAGCCCTTTATTGCAGTCTCTTCCCTACCTGGAAGCTGTACTTCCTAGAGTTCCTGACACATCACTTTGTCTATTTGTAACTTTTTCCATGTAAGCAAAAGCATACTCAGCACATTGGTAGTGAGTATCAATATTCCTAAACTTTCCTATTTTAGCTGATTTATGGGTTAAGGTAACAGACCGTTTTGACTGTTACCACTGCTGTCTCAATCATCATGACCTTAACCTCATTGTTCATTGCTCTCATTCTCAAAATAAATTTAGATGTTAAAAAGTAAAGCCAAGAAGAGCAGGGTGGCACACACCTTTAATCCCAGCACTCCATTAATTTTATATTACTCTAAAATATGGATACATACTCCACCCATATACAGTAATTA
Source organism: Rhizomys pruinosus (assembly GCA_009823505.1). Classification (NCBI taxonomy): domain Eukaryota; kingdom Metazoa; phylum Chordata; class Mammalia; order Rodentia; family Spalacidae; genus Rhizomys; species Rhizomys pruinosus. The sequence goes on along the minus strand of VZQC01007448.1, from coordinate 340,439 downwards.
CAGAGTGTGAAAATAAGTGGTAGGTAGATTCTAGAGCCAATTGAGAGAGTTACATTATAACAACATAGTTGCTTTCAGATAAACAAATATAATAATGTTGTTGTTCGGCTTGCCTTTCAACTGGGGATTTGGTGTTAGCATGCACAAATGAGGGGAACCATTCACCTTTTGTTTTTCTGGGACTGTGCTACTTCACTTAGCATAATGGCTTCTAGTTCCATCCATTTACCTACAAAGTTCATGATGTCATCTTCCTATTTTTTCACAAAATTATTTTTTATTGTTACTAAACTTTTCCCATAAGTCTTACATCATTTCTTAATTGAATCTAGAGTTACTTCCCTTTCCATGCCCCACACCCTACCCGAGTCCCTGTACTCTGCCATGCATGTACTGCATCTTTTTATGTGTCTTTCCAGAGTTTTTTTTTCTGATTCTTTTGTTGTTTTTGTTCTCTCCTACTTGTGTTGCTTCAGTATATATACGTAGTTATATATACATATAAATATATAGATACATACATACACCTATCACTTGAATTGGAGGACCTTTTTTTCCTAAAAGATGTCATATTTTCCTTAAGGAAGTGCTCGAAGGCTTCTCTTTGGCAAGCCCAAACAATCATCAATCCTGCACTTGTGCTTCACTTTGGGGTCTTTCCCTTCCGTAGTCCCCCAAATGAAGTCCAGTAAGCATGCATCCTGTCTTGATCCCCCCGCATTGGCCTCCACGATACTGCTGAGGTAATCCAACAATGGCAGTACATCTTCTGAGGAGGCTGAATTTCTATTAGCTGCTTAATTTGCAAGCTGGGTTTCTCAGTAGTCCTCAGTCCACATTGGAAGTTTAAAAAGTAAAAAAAGCTGTATTTAATGTCCTTGAGGAGTGTCAAAAGTAGTGGCATCCACAGAGCATATGCACCTGCCTGTAAGAATTGAAGACAGGCCAAACAACGGTGCTCTCTTTTTTTCTGTCTTTTTATGAAGATCTCAAGTTTTGTGTCTGCATTACAGTTTCTCTGGTCTTATTGATTATTTATTTCTGGTTGTACTTTCCTTCTGGATGCTTAAGGCCACACAGTTAGCCCAGATTAACCAAGGTTTTATTTTCTTGAGATCAGTTGAGGATCTGGTCCTCAGGGGTCTCTCGGGGTTTTTTTAGGGGGGGAGGGTGGGACCCCCTTGCTTCTTTCAGTTCCTCATCTACCAGTTCCATCCACATGAGGACAAGATCAGGTCTTGCTAGACCATGCTTTCTTTTCTGAAGGATGAGCAGACTTTTCTCTTTATAGACTGGACACTGGCTGAAGTCCCCTTAGTGGCTCTCCAAGACCTCCCTGAACAGGAAGACTGGTGACCCACCTCTGCAGGACTTTTCAAGAGATGCCCCCATGCATAATCCCCTAAGACTTGGTTGACCTCTGAGGGCAAGGAACAAAGTTGTCCCCCAGGTCCCTATGCCAAATTGGTAGAGACTTCAGGTATGGTCCTTAAGCACCCAGAAAGGCTAAATTTCACCCACCTGTTACATTGCACCTATATCGACATTGTATACTTTGGGGTAAAGAAAAAACTGTATGTTATTTCCATAGCATGTTTCTTGATTCACATCTTTCCATTTTAATCCCATATTATTCTAAAAGATGCACACATACCCTCCATCATATACTAAAAGTTCAAGGTGTGAAAATACATGTTAGGTCAGCCCTAGAACCTATGTAGGGATTCCTAATACAAGAGCATAGTTGTCTTTGGATCTCGAGGAATATAATATTAATGTTGTTCATTTTGTCTTACACCTAAGTACTTGGTACTAGCATCCACAGATGAGGGATTGTGTTGCTTCACTTAGCACAAAATCTTCTAGTTTCATCCATTTACCTGCAAATTTCATGATATCATCTTTCTTTACCACTGCATAGTACTCCATTGTGTAGATGTACCACATTTCACTCATCAGTTGAGGGGCACTTGGGTTGGTTCCAGCTCTTTGCTATTGTGAAGAGAGCTGCAATAAACATGGTTGTACATGTACCTCTACCTCTGCTGTAGGAAGAGTCTGATGGATATATACCCAGAAGTAGTATGGCTGGGTCAGGTGGTAGGCTCATTTTGAGTCTTTTAAGGGTTCTCCATACTGCTTTCCATAGTGGTTGTACAAGTTTACATTCCCACCAGCAGTGGGTGAGTGTTCCCCTTTCCCCACAACCTCTCCAGCATTTGGTATCATTTGTTTTCTTGATCCTAGCTAACGTTATCGAGGTGAGATATCTTTTTTTTTTTTTTTGGTCTTTTTGAGACAGGGTCTCCCTGTAGCTCCAGCTGTCCTGGAACTCACTCTGTAGACCAGGCTGGCCATGAACTCACAAAGATCTGCCTGCATCTGCCTCCTGAGTGCTAGGATTAAAGGCGTGTGCCACCATGCCCGGCTTATAAGATTAGATATCTTAAAGTGGTTTTATTTTGCATTTCCTTAATTGTTATCAATGTTGAACACTTTTTAATATGTTTCTCTGCCATCTCTATTTCCTTGCTTGTGAATTCTCTGCTCAGCTCTTTACTCCACCTTTCGAGTGAGTCATTTGTTTTCTTGCTCCTTTGTTTTTTGAGTAGTTTATATATTCTGGAAGTTAGTGCTCTGTCAGATGAATCAGCAGTGAAGGTTTCCTCCCACTCTGTGGGTTTTCACTTCACTTCCCTTATTGTTTCTTTTGCTGTACAGAAACTTTTGAGTTTAATAAGGTCCCACTTGTCACTTGTTGGCCTTATTTCCTGTGCAGCTGCTGTCTGATTTAGAAAGTCCCTTCCTACACCTATGTCTCGTAAATTGCTGCCAAATTTTTCATCTAACACCTTCAGGATTTTGGGTTTCAAATTGAGGTCTTTGATCCATTTGGATTTGATTTTTGTACAGGGTGAGAGGTAGGGAGACACTGTTTCGAAAAGACCAAAAAAAAAAAAAAGATTTTTTTAGTGTCATTGATTCCCATTTATCGACCGTTGATTTTAAAACTTGCACTATTGGTATCCAATTTAGAAAGTCCTTTTCAGTACCTGTAAGTGCCAGTGTAATCTTTACTTTCATATTTGTCAATTTCAGTGTATCAGGTGTTATGTTGAGGTCCTTGATCCATTTCAAATTGAGTTTTGTTCAAGGTAAGAGATAGGGATAGGAATCTGGTTTCATTCTTCTGCATGTAAACTATCCAGTGTAACCAGTACCAATTGTTGCACATGATTGCTGTCTTTTCTCCAATGTTTGTGTATTTTTGTCTGCTTTGTCAAATGCCAGGTGTCTATAAGTGCATGGACCAGAAACTGGGTTCTTAATTCTATTCCATGGATCAATGTGCCTGTTTTTATACCAATACCATGATAATTTTGTTACTATAGCTCTGTAGTAAAATGTACTCAACTTTTTTTTGAGGAGTGTATGCCAACTGGAAAATCCGTAGTTGTCAGGAAATTAATTAGTAATAGGAATGGAGGGGCGGTTCATGGGAGAGGAGATAGAATGTTGTCATATAAAGAGGGGAAGGGAAATAATGAACCAGGAAGTGTTAAACGGAAGGGGGATGGAAGGCCTGGGTAGAGGAGGAGGGAGGAGGTGGAGGAACAATTTGAAGGGTCTTTTTTTATTGCTAATTTTGAGACAGAGTCTCCTTGTAGCCCCAGCTGGCCGGGAACTTGCTTTGTAGACCAGGCTGGCCTTGAACTCACAGAGATCTGTTTGCCTCTGCCTCCCGAGTGCTGGGCATGAGTCACCACGACCCTTATGAAGGGCCTTTTGAAAAAGCTATATTAAAACCTACTACTATAGAAGTTTTCACATCATACACAAAGAAAATATATAGAGGTTAAATGTAGTTTCACTATAATGGTGTTTAATGGCCCTATCAGATACCACAGGCTATAAATTTAAAAAGTCCCATGCCAGGAATGGGGTCTCTCTTTGGGAGTTGTTGACCATGGAGGTGCCATAGACCATCAAATAATACCAGTCATTGTTCTTGGTTGACCCTAGTGAAAAAAATGAATCATTCTGAACTTACCACTATATAAAAATATGACATTTACGTACATGTATGTCACTGTTGCTAAGTACATCTACCCATTATTTTTAGTTGGTGAACTGATTAAATGTCAATATAAATACTAGCATGGACTTAGAGATAAGACAAACTTGAGTGACTAGTCATGGATGAGTGACTTACTTCTCTCAGCTAGAGAATGGGTATAATTATAGTCTCTGTCTTACAGGGCGAGGATGAAAGTAAATCAAAAGAATGCCTGGAAGCATTCATATAGCACCCAAACCATAATGAATGCTTCATAAATAATCACTAAAGTTTGTGAGCAAATTATATTTAGGGGATATGAAAGAATTAACATTCATTGAGAGTCAACTATATTCTGTATGTTGCATGGGAGTCATTTTACCTGGTAATACAAGCAAAACAGCAACAATTTATAGTATTCTCTAAAAGATCTGAGGTAGCATCAGATGTTTTTCATAGACCTAGAATAGAACACAGTGCATTTTGCTTCTTGAGAGACTCTAATGAGCATAAGAAAACATATTGAAGGTTTATTCGTCGATCACAATTATTTTATCATAAAGAGTTAAATGGTAGTGCTGCAAAATTGGTTTCAACAGCATTAATTTCCACCATGTCATTATAACAACCAACAATCAAATGTCTCCAGGCTGGGATGAGGCATGGGAAGTTATTTTTTCCCAGAAACAGGATACCTATGCTCTGAAGCCCATGCCTCTCTAGGTAGACATTGTTGCTATATCATCACAATTTCATGTACATAGCATGAGCAGAGAGAGGAGCTGTGGCACTGACTGATGCTAACTAACTGGGCTAAACAATTCCTAACTACACTTTTAGCATTAAAGAAACCATCTGCTTGGTAATTTAAATTCCCACCCAGAGACTGTATGCCCTACTTAATAAATATTAATTAGAGCCTGCCAGATTCAAAGTAAGAATCATCTTCATATTTGCATTTGGGTTATTGATTCACAGTCCAGAGAGTTTCCCTGATACTGTGCATTGTACTATCACTCATAACTCTACATTTGTCCTTTATCAACACCTATTATTTCAAAGAAATATATAGTAATAATACTAATCATCTGTATATACAAAGCTGTGCTTTGTTTGATGCTGAAATGTGCAGTGCAGACCTTTCTTAGGTAACATCACACACAATGTTACATAAACAGCAAAACAACTTCTGACATTCATTTGCATGTCTAATGAGATTCTAGTTTCTTTTTCCCAAGAGGAGAAGAAAAACAGATTAAGTAGCTAAGACAAAATCTGTTCTCTAAAATCTCTTTGAACTTATCTTGCCTTTGGTACACGAGATGTACTAATATCTGTTTAATATCTAGTGAGTAACTCATAAGAAAACTGCAAGACATATTTTAACTCTTCAGTTATTTGATCATTCAACAAATTGCTGTTAAGTGTTTTGTGGGTGTTCACTTTGCTAAACACTTGACATGCAGCAGTATGTAAAGGAGACATGGTTTCACTGCCCTGAGGGTGAAAGCCTAGGAGAGGCAACAATTAAACTAAGAAATAAGTAAATATACATTCATCTCAACTTTTGATTTATGACAGACTACATATAAAACAGTGACTCTTTTAAGCTTGCAATGGACATTTGAAGGATATAGTGACATCACAGTCATAGTAGCATTGTAATGCAATGTATTACTCAAGTGTTTGTGTCAACTAGTGTAAAGTACCGTGTTGCCAATCACACAAAACTATGGCACATATAGCAGTCCAGAATACTTGGTACTAATAAGCAACTGTAGTACTGGGTTGCTCACTGTCATGTTTTCATTATTATTTTGGAGTGTACCTTACTAATAAAAAATAAGTTACTGGAAATTGTGACATGCCTGGTCAGAAGTCACCTCAGTTGTCTCACATTTATGTGCTTCTCATTTTATTTTCATTGAAAAATTGTTATGAGATATATAATATAGGTCTCCTTGAGTCAAGCAAGACTCCTCCGTCAGCACCAGCTACACCTCATCTGCCTGGAAATACTGTGCAGCAGTGGCAGCCATATGTCTGTATATCCCAAATCTAATTGGCTATTGGCTCTCTCCTTGGAGGAATAACCCACGGCTGATGCCACAAGCTTACATCCTCTAATGGTTAGGAGATGTTATAAACCACACGAAGACCCTGTCATACTTAACAGAAGAAAATGTAATTCATGGATTAACATACCATCCAAACATCTGTGTCTATACCAAAGTAACCTACCATAACAATTAGTACTGTTTAAATACCTATATATCTAATTGCGTGTGCTTCATTAGTAGGATCGAAAGGCTATATATTATACTGTTTAAATACCTATATATCTAATTGCATGTGCTTCATTAGTAGGATTGAAAGGTTATGCCTGGACAAGCTGGCAGCCCATGAAAGAAAACAGCCAGAATTGACTAGAGACCAAGACAACAGCTCCAGAGAAAGTAGACTGTTTTGCTTCTCATCCACCTGTGCCCCTTTTCTAAGCCTAGGGAACAATCTGCGGAAGAGGGGGCGCGGTAGAATGTAAGGGCTGCGATTGGGGTGAATGGTGAAACTACAACAATATAGACTGGACACTCATTTGATCAACTTGATTGAACATACAAGCCCCCCCTGCTGGATGGTGGGACCCATGAGCTGTGTGGGTTTGGGCACAACTGCTTGCAAATTGGTTTTACATGAAGGATGCTTGTACTCACAAATTATCACTTATTGTTAAAAAAATGAAAACAAAACAAAACAAAAAAGCAGAGAAAGATGCAGAAAACTTATGGCAGAATGCACGATCTGTGATGGGTAGGGGTGGGGTGGGGGGAAAGGGAAGGGGATATATGCCTGAACTGAATTGGAAAATGATGTATGAAATACACAAAGCATCAATAAAAATAAATTAAAAAAAAGAAAATCATATATTTATGGTACAATGTGATGTTTTGATATATGTATACACTATGAAGTGATTACTATAATAAATCTAATTAGCATATTCAAAAAAAATAAAAGAAATTTTAATGTTTTAATTTTTATTTTATGTGTGTGAGTGTTTTGCTTGGATAAATGCAGGTGCACCATGTGCATGCAACATATATGGAGGCCAGAGAAGCTATCAGAGCCCTTGGAATTGGAATTACACTTTTTTGCCACCATGAGAATTCTGGGAACCAAACCCGGGTCTTCTGTAGGAACAGCCTGTGCTCTTAATCTCTAAGCCATCTTTCCAGTCCCAGCTGTTTTCTTTGCCTCTTATTTTTAAATTTTTTTAAATAGAATTTTTATGAATTTCATGCAATACATTAAATTTTTTTTATTATTTATTTATTTTTATGTGTATGAATGTACTGTCTGCAAGTAGGTTTGTGCACCCGTGTCATGCAATGCTGCGGAGGTCAGAAGAGGGTGTCGGATTCCCCTGGAACTTGAGTTCTCCTGGAATTGTAGTTACAGACGGTTCTCAGCTGCCATGTGGGTGCCGGGGATCGAACCCGGGTCCTCTGCAAGAGCAGTCAGTGCTCTCAACCGCTAGGCCATCTCTCCAGCCCGCAATACATTTTTATCTTATTTAGAACTTCTACACTATCAACGCTCTCCTCACCAGCCCAATTTCATACACTCCATTATATATGTATATTAAGACCTCTCAAGTCAAACTTGTGTCCCTCAGTCTGTATCCATTCTCTGGAGCCTGGTTAACTACCCAGAGTAACACACTTAAAGAAGACTAATTTTTCTCCTTTATAGCAGCTGTCAGTTGGCAATAGTTCCTCAGCTAGGGTTGGAGTTTCCTATTCACTTACCCACTTCTATGCTGAGGTGTCGTCTTACCTGGGACTTGTGTATGCTATCAGTTTTACTATTTCAGACGAGTAACTGCCAGGTTGTCTGGAAAACTCTGTATCCCTGTGGTCTTCTACCACCTTTGACTCTTTATTTATTAATTTTTATTTATTTATTTATTTATTTATTTATTTATTTATTTATTTATTTATTTATTTATTTATTATGTGTATGAGTGTACTGTCTGCATGTAGGTTGGTGCACCCATGTCGTGCAATGCCCTGGAGGTCAGAAGAAGGCGTCGGATTCCCCTGGAACTGGAGTTAAAGACAGTTCTTAGCCACTTTGTGGGTGCTGGGAATCGAACCCGGGTTCTCTGCAAGAGCAGTCGGTGCTCTTAACCACTGAGCCGTCTCTCCAGCCCCCAACTTTGACTTTTACAATTTCTCTTCCTCCTATTCCTCAATGATCCCTGACCCTTGGAAGTTTAATGTAGGCATCCTATTATGGATGAGCAGTCTGCAGCTTCTTACTCTGCATATTGGCTAGTTGTGCAGCTCTGTGTTAATCACCATCTGTCTGCTGTATGAGGAAGCATCTCTGGTGAGAGCCAAAAGATGTATTCATCTATGGGTATAACAATAGTCTAGTCATTAGTAGCCAGTCTAATACCTTGTTTATTTAGAAAAATAGTAGTAGACTCTCTTCCATGTCCTGTGACCCACTGGGCCACAGGTTTCTAGGCTTGCTATCAATGTCAGATATGGGATCCATCTTGAGAAGTGGACCCTAAATCCAAGCAGAGAGTGGTTGGTTAATCCCATAACGTTTTTGCCACTATTGTGTCAGTGGGCATATCTTGCAAGGGCAGTTGAGGTTGTGGCTCTCAGGGTCCACACCTGGGCAATATCAATGTCTACCTCTCTCATCCAATAGCATACATAATACCTTTCTGCACTATGAAGGATAGTCAATAGAGAAGAAGCTTTGAAGTCAGTACCAGCTTGACTTTTCCTTGTTTGTTCTACAATTCATGTATGTAGTGCCCTCAGCGATAGGGTCTTACTGCCACGTTTTGGTCAGTCAACAAGAGCAGGGGCAATGGCCAGGATTGTTTGAGGGTTTAGGGGTCAATAGGTTCAAAAGAGGGAATCTATTCCTAGTATTTGATTTTTGTTTCTGTTTTGGTAGCCTCTGGTATCTGGTAGGGACAATGCTCACCTGTTATGAGGCTAACTCTTTTCAATCTCTTTTAATATTATATATGCATATACTTTAAGAAAAGTCTATTAGCGGTAGGCTTCTAAACAACTTTTTAAACATCTTTAGTGTTAGTTATCCTTTCCCATACTCCCTCCTCTACCCTAACCTTCCATTCACCACCCCATATAATCCTTTCTTCTCTAATGTTCCAACTTCCCTGTTTATAATACTACATTTTATCACCATCCCCATTAAACTCCCATCCCATTACCCCTGATGTCTATAAAGTAGTTTATGTGCTTCTTGGTTACACCACTTATTCCCTGTGCTTTATTTATATTGTGGTTTTGTTGTTGTTGTTGGTGGTGGTGGTGTTGGTACTTTACCCAGACGGTCCCTTAAGTGCGCACCCCCCCCACTACTGTTTCAGTAGGAGGCCTCACCATGATAGAGGTGGAAAGGAAAGTGAAAGTGATCAAAAATTCCAAAAGTAGAGGACTGATAATAGTTACTGCACACTAGTCAGGTGAGTTCTATTGTACTATTACTTAGAACTTGTGATATTCTCACAGCAATGAAATTGCTTTAAAAAGCTTTTCTTAGAATACATCTCTGATTTTAAACAACACCTGATTACATAAGTATTTGAGAAGTATTTTGAAGAAAATAAAGAGGATACTCAGGTACAGTTAACCTATCTGATAGAGCTAAATAAGTCTCAGGAGCTTAACTTCTGACTTTTGATTTTAAACCTTAAAGAAGTGAAAGCAAGGTTAAGAGCCATAGAAGAGGTGTGAAATGTGTGTTTGTGTGTGTGTATGTGTGTGTATGTGCATGTATGTGTGTACATGTACTTATACACATGGCCGGGGCATGTAAGACAGAGTATATATTTCTATAGATTTGAAGCTGGTTATTGCGTGGTTTGCCAACAAAGTGTTCCTGAGGAGTAAGGCTATTTTTGCTAACTACGTTAATTAAAGAAGGAGTGATGTTTTCCTATCTTGATGATATTGGAGCTTTGAAGCCCACTGTCATTGGTTTATCTAGAGATGATTTCCCTGATGCTGATGGGCCAAAAGACCATTTCCCTGGGATTCAGCCTCTGGAGACAGTTTTCTCTGTAATTCTTCATGGAAACCTTATTCTTGCCTTCACATTAGGCTACTGACAGTATTTTCGTAGGTGAAAGCTACTGTAAATGAAACTCTATCCTGAAGCATCAAAACCCAGAGCTTGAGTTTATTTATATTCCAGACCCTAAAGCAATCCATGCTCTTTATTAGCTAGTATTCTGCTCTCCAGGTCAGTAACCTTGAGAGCACATCTCAGCTGGGGGCACTACCCTCCTTCCTGACTGTTTCATGCTTATTTGCCAATCACTGCAGACCTGGGTTTCCTACAATCTTTCCCAATATATTAATGCTTGAATTTTGATTTAGAGTTACAGTTCAGTATCTACAATGACAATTCTCTTCACTATGTCATCATTCACTTTTTCCAGAATCTTATTTCACATTACAGTAATTGATTTGTACGGGCTTCTTACACAAACAAATTCTTCCTTGCTTGGAAGATCATCTCTGGTATATGTAATCCCAGGTGCCCCTCCTAAGAAGTTCTCTGCACATTTCCAGATGCCAATCAGTGTTGTCTCCATAGATGCAATTCTCATGTTCTTTAATACTGAAATTCACTTGGTTGTGATAACACCATATGTCAGTAAGGATTTCATTTTTACATTTTCTTTTTAGCCTACAGTTTGATTGTAAAGTCTGGGACTATTGAGATATAATCTGCAGCTTGTCTTGCTTGTTGTTATCTTGTTTGGCATAGGTGCTGAATTATATCTACTTGCAATACATTATGGAAAAATTATGTATTTTATCTTATTAGATGTTTGGGCAGAATTTATCACCACTGATTGTGGAACAAAGATCACAAGGCTTTAATTCAGGTGAATCAGAGCTTGGAAAACACACTTGTGCTCAAGAGTTATGTTACCTGGAGAATAACATCTGGTTACATGCCTCTGGAAGTATGAACTCTGTTCTAGTTTGGGGAGAATATCCAATTATGAGAGATTACGTGGGAGGTAGGAAATTGCTTCTTACTAGAGAGCTGCAGAGAAACAAAATCTCTTCCCTTCCCAACTCTTGTCGGCAGCTGAGTGTGCACACATGTTATCTAAGATTTGTAATCTCTGGCAAATGTCACCAAGATGAAGGAGCAGCAAATATTACTGTTTTGTACTGTCCAGTGGCAATTTAAGTGCTGCCCATAGCTAAGGGCCACAGGGTGAGTAGAGAGGCCTGGCCAGACTATTCCTGTAAGGAAATCTTTGCTAGTCCCTTCCTCCGTGATTTCTTGATTTTTGATCCATTTTCTGGGATAACTTATCCAGAATATGGCAGTTTCTTTAAGAAGCTGGCAATAATAATTGATATATTCATTCAGAAAAATGAGATTGTTGATATTTACCCCCTTTTAGGTAAATAAAATATAATATAGTTGCAAATCAGTATTTATATATTTAAATATTTTTAGTTATTTTAATATTATGCTTATAATTTTATTCAAAATTGCTAATGGTTAATCTTTAGTTCTCATGATCTGAGCATCAACATGATATTTGGGGAGTCCAGAGACAAATAGTCAATTTCGTTGTATAATTATAGCACTAAAATGTCTCAGGTGGCTGAGATGACACTTGGATTCAACCACTCTTCCTGTGGGTAATGCTAAGTTACATTTGCTGTTATTCTATCTCTAGGCATCTCTGAAACCCAGAGAGCCCATGGAATTCTGTCTCTAATACATGGCCATAGAACTATTGTCCATGTTTTTTTCATCACAGTCTAGAAATGATGTGGATGGAACCTTGGCCATACTACAGTTGTAGGGAATCCATTTTAAAAACAGATGCCTCTCCAGCTCCCATCATCTGATAGTCATCCATCTTTCTTCTGAATGTACACAGTACTCTTAATGACTACTTATAAATTAATGTGATTGGAAATTACAAGGAATTATGCTGAGGTATTGAAAAAATGTTCAGCACTTTGTCCAGTATTTTCACTTGACTCATTTACTAATATTATCTACACATCTGGACATATATCTCCATCAACTAGTATATAAGAAAACATAAAAGAAATGATGTAATTCTGAGAAAAAGATGGCACATGCAATTTGAATCAAGTAAAAACACAATGCCAATTATCTTTTTAAAAATTTATTTGTTTTTATGTGTAGGAGTGGGCTGGAGAGATGGCCTAGCGGTTAAGAGCGCCGACCGCTCTTGCAGAGGACCCGGGTTCGATCCCCAGCACCCACATGGCGGCTGAGAACCGTCTGAAACTCCAATTCCAGGAGAACTCCAGCTCCAGGGGAATCCAAGACCCTCTTCTGACCTCCGCGGCGTGCACGACACGGTGCACAGACCTGCATGCAGACAGTATATATGAAATACAATTACAGAAAAAAAAAAAAACCAAAAAAAAAAAAAGGAGTGTACTGTCTGCATGTAGGTTTGTGCGCCCATGTCATGCAATGCCGCGGAGGTCAGAGGAGGGTGTCAGATTCCCCTGGAACTGGAGTTCTCCTGGAATTGGAGTTACAGATGGTTCTCAGCCGCCATGTGGGTGCTGGGGATCGAACCCAGGTCCTCTGCAAGAGCAGTTGGCGCTCTTAACTGCTAGGCCATCTCTCCAGCCCCCTGATTATCTATTAAAATTATATTAAAAGTCTTTCATCATGCAGGGCATGATAACACACGGCCTTCAATCCCAGCACTTGGGAAGCAGAGCCAGATGGATATCTGTGAGCTCAAGGCCAACCTAATCTGCATAGAGAGTTCCAGGCCAGCCAGGGCTACATGATGAGACCCTATCTCAAAACCATGTGGAGGTCAGAGCAGGACATTGGGTGACTTCCTCTGTTGTTCTTCATTTTCTTTATTTTTCTTTTCTTTTTTTTTTATTTTTATTTTATGTGTATGAGTGTATTGTCTGCATGTATATAGGTTCACCTGTGTTGTGCCATGCCCAGAGAGGACATAAGAGTCTTGGATCCTCTGGAACTGGAGTTATAGATGGTTGTTAGCCACCATGTGGGTTCTGGGAATCAAACTCGGGTCCTCTGCAAGAGCAGCAAGTGCTCTTAACCACTGAGCCATCTCTCCAGCCCCTGTTCTTCATTTTCTTGCCTGGGAACAGGGTCTGTCAGAGAATCAAAAGCTCTGCATTTCAGGTAGTAGGCCAGGGAGTTCTGAGAGTCCTCCTGTCTCTGACTCCCAATGCTGAGGGTACGGGCAAAGGCAGCTATGCCCAGCTTTTACATGGATCCTGAGGATTCAATCTCAGGCACTCATGGTTGCAGAGCAAGTGCTCTTACTCACTGAGCTGTGTCTTCAGCCCTTTATGATGTTCATTATGCCACCTTAGTACTAACAATTAAACACATGCACCGGCCTTGATGGTGCATGCCTTTAATCCCAGCAGAGGCAGGCTGTGAGTTCAAGGCCAGCCTGATCTATATAATAAGCTCCAGGCCAGCTGGGACTAAAGGGAGACCCTGTCTCAAAAAGACCAAACTGGCCTTGAACTCACAGACATCTGCCTGCCTCTGCCTCCTGAGTGCGCGAGTTGGGACTAAAGCAAAACCCTAAATCAAAAAAGACCAAAAAAAAAAAAAAAACCAACAAACACATGTATATTTATATATATTATTATGTATATGCTATGTATTATTTTAATAAAAAATTCAAAATAAGCAAAGCTTTTCTAGAAGCCATGATTACAGTGGCACCCTGTTGAGTGATAGACTATTCTCTCACATAAACAAATTGTTTTTGTTTTATTTTAACTTTTTTTTTTTAATTAGTTTTTATTGATGCTTTGTGCATTTCATACATTTTTTCCAATTCAGGTCAGGCTTATTTCCCTTTCCCTCTCCCCCCCCACCCCCACCCCATCCCAGGTCATGCATTCTGCCATAACTGTCCTGCATCTTTCTCTCAGTTTTTTTTTTTTTCATTTTTAGCTATAAGTGATAATCCATGAGTACAAGCATCCTTCATGCAAAACCTATCTGCAGGCTGTTGTACCCAAACACCTACAGCCCCTATTTTAACTTTTTTAAAATTTTATTTATTTTTCATGTGTATGAGTGTACTGTCTACATGTAGGTTGGTGCACCCTTATGTAATGCCACGGAGGTCAGAAGAGGGCGTCGGATTCCCCTGGAACTGGAGTTAAAGACAGTTCTTAGCTGCCATGTGGGTGCTGGGAATTGAACCCGGGTCCTATGCAAGGACAGTCAGTGCTCTTAACCCCTGAGCCATCTCTCCAGCCCATACAAATTATTTTGAATCATCAAGTTTGTCATAACTTCTTTGTTGCCAAAAAAAAAAAAAAAACCCGAAAAACAATGCCAGCCTCTTCTCCAACATTTTCCCTTCCTCTCAGTTCTTTTCTTTTCTCTTCACTCTATTACTTATTATATTATTTATTACTTTATTTTATGTGTTTGAGTGTATTGCCTGAATATATGTAAGTGCACTCAGGTTGGACAATGCCCGTAGAGGTAGAAGAGGGTGTCAGCGGATCCCTTGAAATTGAAATTAACTATGGTTTTTAGGCACCGTGTGGATGCTGGGGATCGAGTCTGCGTCCTCTGCAAGTGTAGCCAGTGCTCTTAACTGCTGAGCCATCTCTCCAACCCCTTCACTGTATTTATTTCAAACAATCTCACTGAGGTAAAATTTATACAGCATAAAATTGACCATCTTGTCTCTAATTTAGTGAGTTTTAGTAAGTTCATTAGATGGCATAAACCATTGCCATGCTCAAGCAGACAAAACCCAGCATTGAACTGTGGAAATGGGCATGAGGCCCCAATCTTAGTCAGAGAACTAGAGACAGCTGATTACTGTTGGGTGAAGACGAGCTGATCTTCTTAAAGGGAGGGACTCTAGATAGGCTCTTTAAACATCAGTGAATGAACTTGCACTGAGGGATGTCTAGGGACACTAATTTGACCTGATAGCCCTTAACATAAATGACAGAACACATGAAATCCAGGGTGGGGGTGTGAGGGGGTTGGGGAGTGGGAAGGTGCAGATGGGGAAGGGAGTATAAAGATGGTTAAGATATTCTGTACGAAACACACAAAAATTGAATACAAAATTATTAAAAGGAAAAGTAAAGGCATTTTCAGATTAAAAAAGAAACATAATTGCCGTAAATCAGGTTTAGATGACTCTCATGACACAATAAGATCCTCATGTTTACGTAGAGTTAATCTGCATCTCAACTGCAATACCAGACAGCCACTGAGCTACTTTTTGCCTCTGTACTCGCCTTTTCTGGCTATGGCACCTAAGTAGACTCATACAATGATTGGTCTTTAGTGTCTGTTTTCATTTCTGATCATGTTTTTAAAGCTCATCTATTTTATCATACAAATTAGCAGATTTTCCATTCTGTTGTTGGATGTATGCATAAGCTACTCATTATGAGAAGTGTGTGTGTGTGCGTGCGTGTGTGTGTGTGTGTGTGTATGTGTGTCAGAGAGAGAGAGAGAGAGAGAGAGAGAGAGAGAGAGAGAGAGAGAGAGAGAGAGAGGAAGAAAGAGACAGAGAGAGATAGAGAACTTTCTGTTTATCCACTTGAAAGCTGATGAGCATCTGAATTATCTCAGCGTGCTCTGACAGCCAGGGCTTCCTCTAGTATGTTCTACCCACTGCTTTACAGCACATGCATAATTATCTCATCATTGTGAACAGAGAATGATGTGCATCTGATTGTCACTCACGTGTCTGTGCCCACAGCCCATCCCCAAGTCTGGAAACCTGCGGGAACTTCATGAGCATCACGCACAACTGTGCACTGTCTCTGTGACCCAGCTGTCCACTACTGCCGGTTGATCTGGGCTCATCCGGCTCTGGGCGGGCAGCATTTTCATTTTCATTACTGACCTTGTCTAACTATCTTCTCATTTCCTTTCCTTTCCTTTTTGCTACTGATCTTACTGTTGTCAGAGTTTGCTCAATGCCAATCTTTGTATATCCTTAAAGAAAAGGGCAGTATGATTTGCAAAGTCAAGAGAAGCTGTTTATATAAAAGCATGGTATGTCTTTGTCTAGTCTGTTCTCTAGCCCACCTTATAGATACCACTATAGACTGGTGGAAAATACAAAAATGAATGATACCCCTGGTCTCTAAAGCTCCAAGCATGTAAGAGTAGAAGAATAAAAACCAATGTGAAGTAAAGCTAAATTCTTTGGATAGTTAGAACATTTGGCTTTGAATCCCAATAATCAGCCAAGAATATTGGCGTGAGATTCCTAGGAGCCGTGATTGAATACGTCTTTTTAAGGATTTAGTTTCCCTTTCAGTGCATTTGGTAATCACTCACACTGCTATGAAAATCAGATAATGCCCCACAGTGCATCCTGAAATGAAGAAAAATGCCAAGAAAATAAAGCAAGAAAACCCACAACACGAAGGCATTATCAATTCAAGCTCAATTGGGCTTCGCAGGTGGAATCAGTCTTGATTCAAAGGGCCCTCTCCTCCGAGATTGAGGCAAGAGATACTTTTCTTTGTGGCCTTTCAGAGCCTTTTATTTCTTACAATCATAGCATACAGCAAGTTTGAAAGCAGAGCTTTTGGAAATATGTAACAGGACATTGACATGAGAAAAGGGAAAGAGACAGAAAGATGTTTTATTGAAAAGAATACTGCAGAGCTTAGCTTAAAATTGGACACTTGCCTTTGATGGGTCTGCTTTTAAAATAGGAAATTGATTTTCAGTTAACCAACTGAAAGGCAAGTACACGGTGACACCCGTGCTCTTAATTCTGCAGGCAGCTCTTCCATCCTCACCACTTTGCTTGTAGAAGTATTTGAATACGTTGAAAATAGAAAGTGCATAGGGCTTAGGCATACTGTGTTCTGAGCAGTATAATCTAAATTTACTCCCTCCCTTCCCTTTTCCTCATGACTGAATCAAAAAGAATGCTTCCATAAGGATAGTGTGCAGCTCAGAGAAAACTGTGTGTGCGGGCCAAGACAGCCTCTTTGCAACTGACAACATAGAATGTGTGAACTACCTTCTAGTACATAAAATGTGACATGTGAATTAATTACTGATGCTGGCTTAATTTACATCAGCTTGCTGGTGATTTGTCATTTTAAGTTATCTATGAAAAAATTACTTTTTCCTATAAAGGGGAAAGTAGGAAGGTTTCTCAGCATCTGGAAGGTAAACTTCATTAGGGCCCATTATAAACAGTTAACCCCAATAGAATTCAGAGGGATGTTCAGTGTCTGTGACTCAGGCAGTCTGAGTTTCACTTTCTTTAATGTTCAGATGGGTCACCCTCTCTGCTGGCATTTCCTAGTCCATCCTGCACAGCCAAAAGTTGTACGTTTTCAGGCATTTATATTGGTGTTTTTACCTGTGGGAGCATACAAATCTCCTCCCATTGTTAGTTTCAAGACCTCAAAATTGAAAATTTATCAATAGGATTGGAACACAGAGTTTTCCATTTGTATCCCAGAAGGGATACTACCCCTCCTCCCACCTCCCTTTTTTGTTTTTAAAAAATTTTTTTTTGTCTATTTATTTACTGTATGTGTATGAATGTACTGTCTGCATGTAGGTTTGTGCACCCATCTCCTGCAATGCCGCGGAGGTCAGAAGAGGGTGTCGGATTCCCCTGGAACTGGAGTTCTCCTGGAATTGGAGTTTCAGACGGTTCTCAGCCGCCATGTGGGTGCTGGGGATCGAACCCAGGTCCTCTGTAAGAGCGGTCAGTGCTCTTAACCGCTAGGCCATCTCTCCAGCCCCTGTTTTTTAAATTTTTATGTTTTGACCTATAGATGCTTAAGTTGTATTACATATACTCATAAATAGGAGCCAAGGCATAAGTTTTCATTAAATTTACCCAAACTGTTTCTCATTGACTGTATGCTGCTTATTTGGGAAGTAAATTTAAACTTAATTCCTTTAAATTGCCCTACAAGTAAAATTCCCTAACTGTAAATTAGAGCCAACTGTTATAGTGGTAATTTCTTATAAAACAGGTATAACTACCCTTTTTTAATTGACTGATAGGCATAGGAACTGTGAAAGGATAATTCTCTATCTAGAGCCAAATTCAATAGTAAAGTCTTTATAAGCTGTGTAATTAAGCAAAATATATTAGTACAGGAAAGCTCTGACATCAGCAATGAACTATTCTGCCTAGGAGATGTTGGCTAGGGAATCCAAGCCCCCCAAATTATAAAGGCCTTTTGCCTATAAGTGGGATATATGCAAGGAGAAAGGCAGTAAGTCCCTGTTGTCGAAGACCTGGTGTGAGCATGAAAAAATGTTATGAGATGTCACTTGCTAATGTACAACTGGCCTCTGAAATGCCAGAGAGCATTACCAAAGGCCACTAAAGCAATACAGCAAAATATTGGTCTCCTTGAGACAAGCAAGACTCCTCCATCAGTATCAGCTACACCTCAACTGCCTGGAGATACTTTGCAACAGTGGCAGCCATATATATATATATATCCCAAATCTAATTGGCTATTAGCTCGGCTCACAGCAGATGCCACAAGCTTATGTCCTTTAGTGGTTAGGAGATGTTATAAGCCACAATAAGAATTTGTCACCCTTTGTAGAGAAACCACAGTTTGGATTAGCATACCATCCAAGCATCTGTGTCTATGCTCACAGCTTAGCTTGCCATAATATTACTGTTTAAATGCCTGTACATCCAATTGCTTTTGCTTTGTTTGTATGACTAAAAAGGTATCACTGGATAAGCTGTCAACCCATGACGGGAAACAACCTGAACAGACTAGAGTCCAAAATGATATCTCCAGAGAAAATAGACTGTTTTGCTTCTCACCCACTTGTGCCCCTTTCCCAAAGCCTTGGGAACAATTTGCGGAAGAGGAGGCATGGTAGAATGTAAGGGCTGCAGAGAGATTGGGGTGAATCGTGAGAGTATGGCAATATAGACTGGACTCCTAATTGATCAACATGCCTGTGCATACAAGCATCTCCAACTGGACTATGGGAACCTTGGGTTGTTCAGAATTTGGACATAGATACTTGCAAATTGGTTTTACATGAATGTTACTTACATTCATTGCTTATGCTTAATAATTTGGCTCACTTAAAAAAATGCACCAATTACCTAATTTTATGGCCTACTGAGTAACATCAATGTTATCTGAAAACAACTGTGTTATTATATTGTAGAATCCCTTAAAAAATAAAAAAATAAAAGAGGAAAAAAAAGAAAAAATTACTTTGGTTTATGATCCATTTCAAATGAGGAACTTTAAGTAGGCCAGATCGTGCTAAGAAGTAGTGAAATCCCTAGAAAATTTTCCTTGTTTTCTTCACACTGCCACTGTTAGCTCTAGTTAACAGAAGACCAATGTCTTTCTTCCTAACACAGTTTCTTTTCTATATGATACAGTGCCTAACACATTGAACTGTCAAAATTTAGTAGGAATAACATATTTTAACTGATTTTTGGGTTTTTCTTTTGTCATTTTGACACAGTGTCTCCCTGTAGCCCCAGATGGCCTAGAAATCCCTATGGAGACCAGGCTGGCTTTGATCTCACAGAGATCCCCCTACCTCTGCTTCCTGAATTCTGGGATTAAAAATGCTTGTCCCAGAGCCAGGCTTAACAGATATTTTTATTCCACAAGTCTTTTTATTTATAAATCAGTGAAACAAAATAATATGCAACATTCAACATTTTTTTCTACAAAAATTAATACAAAAGTGGGGCTTTATGTGCCATAAGTGCTTCCCATACTATAACAAGGTGTCTGTGATTATTGGATTATAAGGAGGCTTATTTCTGCTGATAGTTTAGGAGGTTCCAACCCATAGGTGCTTGGTCTCATAGCTCTTGGGCCATCATGGTACATCATGTCAGAGATACAGCAGCAGAGAAAGTTTTTCACCTCTTCACAACTGGGCAGTAAAGAGATGTAAGGAAGAAGGCCATCAAGATGACCCAGTGAGTCAGAGTGCTTGTCATGAAGCCTGACAACCTGAGTTTGATCTCCAGAACCCACATAATTGTGGAAAGAAATAATTGAATCCATAAATTTGTCCTTTGACCTCCATACACATGCTATGGCATGTATGCCCTCCCCACTAAGAATAAAATTTTAAAATATAGATATTAGAAGAGAAACTAAATTCTAATATCCTCTTTGCAGTTGAAGGTGTACAATGATAACCCAACTTTCTCCAAGTATCCCCTACCTTCTAAATGGAATTATTATCTTCCAACAGCTTCATCAGCTGTGCTGGATAGCTTTAGTGTCAACTTGACACACTTGGGTTGAGGGAGCCTCAATTGGGGAATTGGCTCCATTGGATTGGCCTGTAGCGACATCTGTGGAGTATTGTCTGATTGTCAGGCAATGTAGGAGGGCCCAGCCCACAATGAGTAGTGCCACCCTGGGCAGGTTGTTGTGTACCATATAAGAGGGCAGGCTGGGCATGAGCCAGGGGAGCAAGCCAGTGAACAGCATTCCTCCATGGCCTGTGTTTCAGCTCCTGCCTCCAGGTTCCTGCCCTGAGTTCCTGCCTTGGGCTCCCTAAGTGATGAACTGTGACCCAGGAGATGTAAGCTGAATAAACCCTTTCCTCCCCAGTTGGTGTCGGTCAGAGTGTTTTGTCACAGCAATGGAAGACAAACTAGAACATCAGCTGTTGACCAACACTTAACACGAGGGTCTTTGGGAATCATTTACAAATGCAAAATATAGTATCATTTAAGTCAATTAATCATTAAATATAGAAATAGGGAGTCAGTTAATTCAACTATCTAAGTCCTGGTACAACATTCAAATAAAGGGGAATATTGTCCCTATTTAAACATTGAAGAATACTAGGAGACTCACAACTTTGTAAGTCAATAGCACTTTTGGTTGATATTTATTCTTCAAAAGCTTTCATTATACATGGAGCTCAAATATAAGTACCTAACACTCACCACCACTTTGCCCTCAGGGATAATATATGTCGCAAGATATTAGATTATATCATTTCTGCAGTATCTGAGTTTAAACACAAAACTCTAATAGACGAGAACAAGATCTTTGTTGTTATCCTGACTAAGGTGCTACATCATTGTTTTGATTTGGGTCTTCTGCATTCCCCAGGGTCATATGTTGCAGGCATGCTCTTGTTACCTACTTGGAGGAGGTTAGATCATTAGATGTGCCTTCATGCGTGTGGTGGTTTGAATGAGAATGTTCCCCATAAGCTTCAAGTATTCAGACATTATGTCCCCAGTTGGTGGCGCTGTTATGGGAGATCTTAGAAGGTGTGGCCATGCTGGAGGAAGTATGTCACTGGGGGTGGGTTTAGAGAGTTCAAAAAGCCTTGCAGTCTCCAGTTGCTCTCTCTCTCTCTGCTTCCTGTGCTCATTGGAAGATGTGAACTTCGGCTTTCTGCTCCAGCCCCTGCCACCATGCCTTCCACCATGATGGACTCTAATTTCCTGGAACCATCAATTGTAAGCTCAAATAAACTCTTCCTTTTATAAGTTCCCTTGTTCATGGTGGTTTTATCACAGCAACACAAAATTGACTAATACAATGGGGGACATTGGGATTTTAATCTCTTTATTTTCCCTTTACTTCCCAGTTTCTGGGAGGTGTGCAGTGCTTCCTGGCATGATAATCCTGCCTTGCCATAGATTGAAAGTGAGATAGCCAAGTACTTATAGACCCAAGCCTCTGAAACCAAGAACTAAAGTAAATCCTTCCTCCTATGAAGTTGATTTTCTTAGGCACTATGTCACAACAAAAATCTGACCAGTTACAATAATATATTCACAATATGCAAAGGCGTTGTGCCCAAACAAGATTTATTTTCATTCATTTTGACCTATCATGCACAACCTGGTTAAAGAAGAAAGTGCTGATGACATGATTTAGGTCACACTAGTAAAAATATAGCACCTTAGAATTAAGACGATAGCAGAAGCTAGAAGTTCACTCCCAATTCCAGAAGTGGCCATAAATCCTGGGGAAGAGTTCCTTTTTATCTTCTAAAGTAGGTCATAAGATTTCTTTAAACCACAAAGAAAAATGAAATTATAAAATGGGTGGAATTAGAAAATTTAAATCAGGTTACCAGGCTCAGAAAGAAAATACCGAGTATTCTCATATATAGATCCTAGCTTCTAATTGTTAAATATGTGATCTGGATGGGATTAAGAGTAGGTGGAGGCCAGGAAACTAGAAATGGGCACATGAGATGAAAAAAAAAAACTGACTTTAAGGGACAGGGATGAGGGAGGCAACAAAACAATATGATATGACAGGGGAACGGGGGATATCGGAGTGTATGTAGACAGGTCAGTGAGGACCACTGGGAAAGGGGGGGGAGGAGAGATGGAGGAGGGGAAGAAAAGAAACCCCCTCTGAGAAATACCCTTTGTTGACCCAGAGAACAAGAATAAATCTATATTTGAAGACACAGATACACAGAAGACTCTACTCAAACAGGCTTTGCTATGTCCCCCAGTTTTTCCTGTTGATTCATACCTACTTTGTCCAGTCAGAGTTCTCTACACCTGTCAATTGTTTGGCCTTCATCAATGTTGTATCTAGGCTTCCATAGGCCGTTTCTTTGGCCTGTCTGCTCAGCTGCTTCTAGGTGATGTGGTCCATGGTAGTTATCAGTCAATTTTCTGGACACAGGTCCATTGATAGGCTTCTATGTTGATGGTGAGTTCAAGAGGTCAGGAGGAATGTGGTAACACTGTCACATGGGAGGACTAACATGTAAAACAGAAGGAAGATTATGGCAAAGAAGGTAAATGAATATCCATTAAAGTAGAGAGATTGCTGCCACCTTAAAGAGAATGACTCCAGCCTTCATCTGGCCACCAGACAGAACGCTGGTACTCCCGGAGGATAATGCCTCCATGAGACCTCAGTGCCAGATACTGCTGTGGGATAAGCAGGTTTTTACGGAAGAGAATAGCCAAATTTGCTTTGATAGAGTCAATTGGATGTTTTTTGGCTCACTTATAACACTTTTACTAAGTGATATACCCCATTTTTTCCATGTCATGATTTGTAAAATCATAAATTCTTTGAACAATATTACAGTTAATGGACATATAGGATTTAAAAAAATCTTCCCAATTTTAAAATAAAATGTGTTTTTCATGAGTAAAAGATAGCATCCATTTGAGTCAACTGTAAGCTTGAATATTAACTAAACGAGTTTTTATCCTTGAAATAAATATGAAACAATTGCTTTCTTTTACATCTGGGCTTCTAGAGAAAGAATAGTGCTGGTGGTCTTAATAATTGGCTACAGTATGCCTTTTCTCTGCTGTACTTTCATGCATGTCCACTGAATTGGGCTTGCAATTCTTATTGTTTTGCCCCTTTCATTAGAAACACCGTGACTAAGGTTTAACTAAAGTAGCTTCAGGCTGCACTAGGCAAAGTTGAATTGACTTTTCACAGCTTGGCTTCTTCAAGTCTTTGGATAATTAGCCATGAACAGCTAGTTCCTGGGGTTTGGGGGGGGGCCTCGGGCTATTTTTAAAAGTACTCGTGAGTCAAAAGAAAACACCATGGTGTAGAGCCCATGCATTGGCTGCTACCATTTTGTGTTCCCCAGGCTTTTAAAAATGCACTCCAAATCTATCATCTATAAAAATATTTCCTCATAAAACTTCTGCTACCCGTGGTATTTTGTGTACTTTTCATGTAACTAATCTAGGATGTATGTATAGAGCTACTGGGCATGTTTTCTTTCCTCCTTTTTATTGCTGTTATTTTTATTTTGCACCTTTCACCACGCCTCTCTATGATGGGTGTTTCATTTATTACTCTATTGTTAAGTCTCATGAGGAGAGTCTGGGGATAAATAAAATTGGGACTGGAACGAAGGTCATTTGCTTCAAAAAAGTCACATTTATAAAAGTCTTCATTTTCATTATACTAAATATGATATGACTAAACATTCCTGAAAGAAAATAATCCATTTTATATATGGAAGGACCGTCCAGGATTTGATCACAGCTTATTTATAGCTATTGTCTATAGAATTGCAGGTCTTGTTGTAGCTGCTCCTGTGTTTTGCTTTTTATTTCTCCTGCTGCCTTACACACAATTTTCCTTCACAGTAGACAATCATCCTGCATTTATCAACTACAGAGTAATGGTACATTTCTTTCAAAGTTCTGAAGAATTAAAAATAACCCACATAATTACATTGACAGACTTCATATCTTTCTTAAGCAATTTCCTAGCCTCTCAAAGCACACAACATAAAACCTCTTTTGAATGCATTGCTTATCACATAAAAATTTTGGTAAGGAACAAGACGTTATCTCAACAATGCTAAGGAGAGAGTGTTTCTCAAAATGAAGGATGCTCATTTGACAACCAAGAAGGAAAATTTAGTGACGTATGCCAAGATTTCAAACAAACATCTTTAGGCTATTGGCCAATAGCATGTTGGAGTGTGTATATGTGTGTGTGTGTGTGTGTGTGTGTGTGTGTGTGTGTGTGTAGGGAAGGGGTTGATTGTTGCTGGGCAGGCTTTTAGTAAATTCTTTGTGTGACATAATATGGAAAA
Source organism: Rhizomys pruinosus (assembly GCA_009823505.1). Taxonomy (NCBI): domain Eukaryota; kingdom Metazoa; phylum Chordata; class Mammalia; order Rodentia; family Spalacidae; genus Rhizomys; species Rhizomys pruinosus. Next base: position 315,742 of record VZQC01007448.1, on the reverse strand, counting down.
TAAATATCTAGCCAGACTGTGCTAGCAAATTATCAAAGAAGCCTCAGAAGACTAAATGCACGTTTCTTTCTCACAGAAATGTCTGCCATTGCGCCAGTTCTTCCAGTCCACCCGCCTTTCACTGTCTGCAGTTATTTTAAATCTGAATATGAAAATTAGATAAAAGGTTTCCCACTAGCAACAAAACATTTTCATATTTTTTGATATAATAAGCATGTTACAGTACACTGATTATTTTCTTTTGCTGTCTTATTTCATCAATACAACTACCAGCTGATAAAATGCATAGAACTTGAATTATCTACCTTCTGACTCTATCCTTTCTATCTCTGATTTATGAGTTATTAGAAGCTACCTGGTATTCCTAATGAGAGAAAAAAATGTTCATTTTCAGTGTTCTAAAAGCAGCTTTAGGTTCAGGAAATGTGTCATGTTTGACTCATCTCTGTCTCCAGAAAAGATCATGAGCCTAGTGTACAAGAGGTCACTCTTATTGCACACTCTGTGAATGAAGGTGTAAACAACAGTGTGGCTAGAAGGATACAAATCCAGATGGGAAAATATGTGGAAACTACTGATATTGCCCATATTAGGTGGTTATAGAGATGACTAAGCAAGCAGACAAGTAAGTAATAATAAAATAATTGAAAAGTGCCAAATTCTGAGAGCCTAGGTTTCTGGGACCCTACAGAGTTGATCTCCTTTGATCTGCTGTAAGTAGTGACAAGTATATTTCTATAACTATGTGTGTATAATAGCTTTATTCTAGTAGGATTATAAGCAAGTAAAAATGACTTGGACTTTTTCTTTAAACAAAGGAAAAAATAGACTACATATAAGATGGATAGGGAAACACATGTCTGTGCATACATTGAAGTTGCAGGACAGGGAAGAAATGTCTCCTCTGTGCATAAAGACATGGACTTGGGTGGCAGGGGGTGAGTTATAGAAGGAAGAGGTAGTGCTTTATAGCCAGTGCTGGCTGCCATAATATTGAACTAGTGGCTTTGCAGTCATTGTTGGAAATTTTGTTCTAAATCACAGTGATTCATTAATTCAGCATTTAAGCGTGAACTGTTATAGGCTAGAAACAAATTTCCTGATGATGCTGATGCATTGATAGTAGCCAGTGATACTTTAAAACCATTTTTAAATACCATCCTTTTCTTTTTAAATGCCCAAGAAATGTTGATATCTTTCTACTCCTGGTTAGTTTGTCTTCTTAATAACCCCCATATTAGCCAGTTTGGATGGAATATGCATACTAGGTGGCATGATTAACACCACTCTAGGATAGGGAAAATCCACAACTCCCATCTGATTTTTGGTGTGCCTATTCACGGTATCATTTTGATATGTAGGTAATTTTATGTAAGAGGGCAGCACTATAAAATGCCCCATGACTACTTTAGTACTCACTACCAATTTTCAGATGTTCCTCATTGGTTTTCCTTTTATTTATATGGAGTTGTTATCTCCCATAAGCAGCACTGCCCTCCCACTTTATTTATTGTTTCAATATAAGGGCCACTTACATATAATTAGCCAGTGATACCACTCATTTGCTGGTGGAATTTGCTTCGAGTGCATTTGCTCCTTTGGGGAGTGGCTTTCTACTTCCTGCAGCACGGATTTTATGCTGTTCAGAGAGGCTTACCTTTTTCTTCTTATTTATTGGTTCATTGGTCTGAAGCAGGAAGAAAGCTTATGAAAATCAGTATGCAACAGCCTGTGAATTACTATCACAGGAGGCAAGGAAATAGGTGCATACTAACTAGAAACTACCCAAGAAGGCACTAGGTAAGCTTTCAACAATATATTTAGTTGTGAGTAAAGAAATTCAGTTGAATTTGTGGAAATCATCACCTGATGCCAAAGACATATCTAATGGACAATATCTTATTTCTTCATCATAAAGTGTTGCACATAACTGGATTTTTGAGATGCTCGAAGGTTACTCCTTGGTATGAATTATAGAATGATTCACAATAAAAAAATAAGAACAGTCTGCACACATCCAACGCAGGCTCAAACCACGTAAAATTCCAGCATAGATATGGGGAAATGGGTAAGAAACACCAGCCCTGTTTGAAGAACTATTGGCCACCAATGGCTGATTAGAGGGAAGAGTTGGTCTCTTTGAAGGCTGTGACTCTTAGTAAGTTAGCAGACTCCAGTGGATGGACCCACACTGAAGGACATTTGGAAACACAAATTAGACTCTGTGATAGAGAACATTAAATTAGGCAGGGAGTAGTAACAGGAGGTACAAATAAGTCAAAATATATTATATGAAAATGTCAAAAATTCAATAAAATACAAAAAGATTTTCTAAATTATGTTGGCCTTCCATAAATAATAATTTAGACTTCATAACTTGAATGAAGTGTGCAAATTTCCAAAACATGACCTTAAGTCACATTGTGCCCAGAGGATCAAGTCATTCTCCCATTGTATCCTGTGGAACTGGGAGACTTCCTCTAGTTTTCTTCTCAGGGATTTTTATCATGTACATGTTTGTTTTCAATCCTAGAAGGATTTTGTTTCTAGTACATTTTGGAGGAGATGACCCCGGTGTACATACTTATATGTGATGGTTTGCCACCTACTCTTTTGTCTACATAATCCTGTCACATAGACCACCACCTGGTGGAGAAACAAAGTCCTATAAACAAATTCTATCATTAAAGGCTGCAGGCAATCATTTCCACAATGTATTAGAATCAAAGCATCAACAAATTTACCCTATTTCATCATCTACAACTAAACATATTGCTGAAAGCTCATCTTCTGTCTATTTGGATGCTTTCTACTTGATATACAGCAGTTTCTCTCTTTCTTGGCATCTGGAGACCTGTTCATGTCTTAGGCTCTTTGTGCAAGAAAAGCTGTGTAAAAAGCAAAATAGTGCCTGGCTTAGAGATGGGTAAGCCAAGCCACTAGCCTGCTTGAGAAGGACAGCTGTCCTTCTTACCAAACTCCATGTGGAAGCACTCAGTCTCACTTAACATCGCAGTCCCACAAGTGCTTGCCTTGATCTTCTACTTGAATTCCTTCCAGCCAGTTTCTCTCTTCATGGTCTCCCTTACCCAGAGCTTGCTTCCTTCCACTATGGTCATATTGGTACTTGGCCTCTAGTACTGATTTTATGACTTAACTGTTTCACCTTGACCTCTTAATAGATTTAGTCTTTGCTTCATTTATGGGAGGTGATTCCAAATGTTGATGATCACATAAGAGAGCTGTTAAGATCCTACAATCTTTCGCTCCTTCAAAACGTGGAATTCTATTGACATGTCCTAGTCTTAGAATTATGTAAGTGTGTGTATGAGTAGAAAAGAGTCATGTAAAGAGTCATTAATTTTCCTATTCATTATTTGGGTTTGAATTAGGAGGATTTTTGACTAAAGAAATACTCTATTAATTCAGGAAAGGAAAACAACAAAAAATATAAACATAGAAAATTAGGTTTCAGATACATTTTTAAATAAATTTTTAAAAATTTATTTATTTACTATTTTTTTATGTGTATGAATATACTATCTGCATGTAGGTTGGTGCACCCATGCTGTGCAATGCTGTGGAGGTCAGAAGAGGGCATCGGATTCGCCTGGAACTGGAGTTAAAGACGGTTCTTAGCTGACATGTGGGTGCTGGGAATCAAAGTCAGCAGTCAGTGCTCTTAGCCATTGAGCCATATCTCCAGCCCCTCAGATACTTTTTAAAGGCAAAACCCCTTCATAATGGAAGGCCCTTGTGAGTGACTCAGAGATGACCTTACATAATGTCTACCTGATTACATTATGATTCTATATTTTGTCCCTGAGAGGGCCTATGGAAAGGAGTGGGAATATCCAGTTTGAATTGGGGGCTAGTTCTCAGCTAGCACCCCTCAGGGCACTGCATGGCTGAGAGTCTGAGCCCACCCCAAGGAGGAGCAAACAACTTGGCCTAGGTGTATGATGCTGGGTGGGGCAATGGTGTGCAGTGGCACAGAATTTGGGGGCTTGTGATTGGCTTTGGGAACTGATGTCATTTGGTTTATAAAAGCAGGCTGTAGCAAGGAATAAATTGTGGGCGAGGCCTGCCTGGAGGGCAGGGTTCCAGACACAGTTCAAAGTACAGTTCCAGGGCACAATTCTAGGAGAGGTCTAGGAATGAGTGTCAGCTGAGTTCAGCCTCACTCTTAAAATCTAAATTCAAAAATCAGGCTGCTTTATTCAGATAATAAATGAAATGTGGCGTGATAATGCAACATAATTTTTTTAAGAATTATCATTGGCATTTGTTTTCCAAGTTTCTACAGATAATGCAAGTCAAACAACACTTTGACAATAACAGTAGGAAGGATTTTCATCTCAGCTTCCTTCATTGTAGATGCACAGGTGGTTCATAAAAACATAAATAAATTCAGCTAGGCATGTTCATCACACCTTTAATCCCATCACTTGGGAGGCAGATGAAGGTGGATATCTGTGAGATCAAGGTCAGCCTGGTTTTACACAGTGAGTTCCATGCCACCTGAGGCTCCAGAGAGACCCTGTCACATACAATCAAACACACACACACACACACACACACACACACACACACACACACACAACACACACAAATTCAGTAAATCTATTAGTCGTGCTAGTTAATTCTGACAAATTGACTAGCTGCAATCCTAGTACTTAAAGCTTGTTATTAGTATGACAGTTTAGTATTTCCTTGGTCTGTTACTGAATCCATGATGTAGGAAGAAGATTGGCTAAATTCTACAAAGCATTCCACTAAACATTCATTACAGTGGTCTCCAGTCAGTTCTATAATGAAAATTTCCTAAAAACATTATCTAAAAGAGTCAAAAGACATGTTCTATCAAACAGTGTCTGTATATTTCCCTGACTGGAACAAGAGATACTAAACTACTTTTGGTGGTGTGATGGTTAATCCTGGGTGTCAACTCAACTGGACCAAGGAACAAATAAGAGAAAAGGATCTTCAGATTGGACCACCTCAACCTGGATGGCCCATCCCAAATGTGGGCATTACCTTCTGCCAGCAGGCAGTATAAAGGGCCATGGCAGAGGGAGCTGGTCTCTTTTTTCCTGTGGCTTGCCTCTCTCTCACTGGTGAGTTTGTCTTGATCCCAGCGTGTAGTGAGACTGGCAGATCTCCTGGAATCAACCAGGCCTTCACACCAGATTGGGACTGCTGAGACATCCAGCCTTGTGGACTGAGCAGTTCCCTGGATTCTCAGCCTCTCCAGTTCGGTGTGGCTACTATTGGACTACTTGAGCTCTGTCACGTGAGCAAATCAATAAATTGTATATAGTTACGTATTCATCCTGTTGCTTCTGTTTCTTTAGAGAACCCTGACTAATACAGGTGGTTTAAATGAGAAGAGCCCATCCCCCATCTCTTAGCTCAGTTATTTGAACAGAAGTCAGATGGTGGTGCAGTTTGGGGAGCTTCATAGAGCCTTTGCGAGGTGTGGCCTTGCCTGTGACTCAGGACATGCTTTGAGATTTTACAGTCTAGTCCCACTTCTGTTTCTTCTGAGTGGCTGAAGATGTGTGAACTCAGCATTGTGCTCTGCCTGCCTCTGCCACCATGACTCAGACCCATGAGAGACTCTTACCATTCTAGACCTTTAAGCCAAGATAAACTCTTCCTTCCATAAGTTGCCTTGCTCATAGTATTTTATCACAGAAGCATCGCAAAACAATACACTCTTCAATATTTATTAACAGCACCTTGAAGAACAGTATCTGGTAAAATAAATCTGATCCATGGGGTAGTTTTGCCTTTTACCAGTTGTGCGACCACAAAATTTTATTTAATAGCTCTGATTTTCTTTTCTTTTTTTACTGGCAAAATGTTGAATGATAGTATTTATTATTTGGGGAATTATTTAAAATACTAATTGAGTCATTTACATAAATCCCTTAGCATAGTCCTTGTTAGCAGAGTAAGAAAGCACCCGTTTTAATTTGCTTAACGTTACAGTTAAGTAAGATAAGGCAGATAATATTTAACAAATAATAAAACACTGATTCCATCGGATAGCATAAATATAAGAGTGCAAAACAGCATGGAAAGGAAATACAAATAAAATGAAGGACATGTGGATGTTATCTTTAAGGAACATAAATCAAACTCTTTATTTTCCCAATGCTTTTTTACTTTAATGGACCCCAGAAGCATTTGGTGTTTATTATTTTGATTTCAGCTTCTCATTAGGACCATATTATTTTTCAATAATAACTTATTACCTTCTCATTCCCATTTCCTTTTCTCTTCATGGCTGTTTGGCACCATCATAGAACCACTTCTTATAGGTGTTGTTTAATTTCACTTTATTTTATGATCATAATCCATATAGCTTTCTTTGGGGCAGAAGACTTATCACACTTCTGTCCCTGAGAATCAGGAACAGACGTGGATGGCACAGGACAGCCCTTAATTTCCAATGCTAATACAACTCAAATTTCCTGTGCTGTTAGTGGTGAGTCTACCAAATCTTTACTTCTCACTATTAAGGACAAAGAAGTTATTCAATAATACATTTCTTATACCCCCTGAATATCAGTCTGAAAACAGAAAGAAGTTAAACACTTTGTTCAATCATTTATTAAAATGAAAGCAGCACCCTGGTGCTGCAGGAACACAGGGAGCCATTGCCAAGTTCAATTTATTTTTAGCTGTTGTGAATTGTATATGAAAAAGACCCTCGTATGCAGCCCTGTCCCGCTGACATTTCCACTAGGGAACGTACCTTTTCCTACACTCTTTCTGGAAAACATCCCAGTTATTTTGAGATAAACAACAGGCACTTTTGCTTCAGTGAATTTTTGCTTGTGCTTAATGATCTGCTCCAAAGGGATGTGGTCGCCTACTCCTGTGAAAAGGAAAACGTTACTATGAACAGCCCTTTGCTGAGCAACTGCTTCTCTGGGCTCAGTTTATTTTTGCTTTGAGATAATTCTACACATTTGTTTCTCAAACTTTTCTCTCTCAATGGGTCACAAACATCCACGTTTGAAAACTTCCGGTGGTATCCGTGGTAGCAGTGGGAGAGCTCAAGGTCACAGAGAAATACAATCTACCTTCCAGTTGTGGAAATACCACCAGCTGGAGTTATCATCAGGACCAAGTTGGATTTACCCGACTAGGACTCAGTATCTCTACTTGAAAATGGAGAAAATTATTATGTTCACATTAATTTTAATTATAGGGATTAGATGGCATAATCTACATAAAAGTCGTCATAGGTGAACATGTATTATACAACCAATAATATTTACCATTTTCAAGCTACTTGCCTAGCTTTAGGGATTATCATAGAATGAGGAGTGAAAATCTTTGTCATTTCCTCCAATAGAGCTTTTATGTCCTGAAAGTAAAAGAAAAAAAAGGATACACATATTTGCTGTCTTGTTGTGTATATATAGATAGCATGCATTTAATTTTGTCATTAAATTAGAATCTAATGAGCTTGTTATAATTGTTTTTCCATTTTTTCTTTTGAATTTTTGCAATTCTTATACAGTGTAGTTTGGTGATATTTAGGTCCCCTCCCCTATTGACACTCCCCCACTGCCCCTGACAGATTCAATGTATTCATATATATATATATTATATATAATATATATATAATATATATATATGTGGCATTTCTGTATACATATATGTATTCTCATATATATGTGTGTGTACATTTCTGTATACATATATGTATCCTCATATATATGTGTGTGCATGCATTTCTGTATACATATATGTATTCACATATATATGGGTGTGCATTTCTGTATACATATATGTATTATATATATATATATATATGTATATGTATATGTATAAAGTCTATAGAGTCTGATTTGTGTCCCCAAGTATCCTCCAATGTGGGCACATCCACTGGGCCCACCGAGAGTCCCCTCCTTATAAGACACTTTCTTTCCTCCTCCCAGAAACCATCAATTGCCTAAAGGTCCTTAAGTTGGGTTAGGGTTTTGTGTCCACTTCCCCAGATCTATGTTTTTTTGTTTTATTTTTTTGGTTTGAGCTTACATAGAACTTGTGCATGCTGTACAGCACCATTGCTGTGAGTTCAAATGAGCAAGAACCGAGCAGCTGTCTGAAAGCCTGTTTCCTTGTGGTCATCTAACCACTCGGGCTTTTGTAGTCCTTCTGTGCCTCTTCCTCAATGATCCCTGAGCCTTGAGGCAGAGGCTTGAAATAAATGTCCTATTCAGCAATAGATAATCACTCTGTGGCCTCCAGTTCCCTGCAGATTGGCTAATTGTGGATTTCTGTGTTAATCATCATCTAGCGCATGAGGAAATTTCTTTGCCGAGAGTTGTGAGATGCATTCATTCTAAGTGTAGAGGTTGCATTGAAGATGTGTCATGTACGGTCAAATGCTGCATAGATACTTATTCTCTGTGTTCAACCATTTCTGAAACTCTGTAATAGTCTCCATATGTTGCAAAAAGACACCTCTTTCATGAGGGGTCAAATCTACCATATGATCTGGTTATAAAATCCTGTGACCTATACCCAACAAACTCATCCTACTACCAGGATGCTTGCCAAGCCTGTTTGTAGCTGTTGTTTTCTTTCTTTTTTTCTTTTTTTTGTTTTTTTTTTTGCTTTTTTGAGACAGGATCTCCCTGTAACCCTAGCTATTCTGGAATTCACTATGTCGACTGGGCTGAACTTGAGCTCACAGAGATCTGCCTGCCTCTGCTTTCTGAGTGCTGGGACTAAAGGTGTGCTCTACTACACCTTGCCTAGATGCTTTTTTCAAAATAGCTAACAAATAGAAATATCCTGTCTCTCAACTGATAAATGGTTAATAAAAATGTTGTACACTTACACTATGGATTTATAGTCAATGTTAAAGAAAAATGAAAATAAAATTCAGATTTACATGGACGTGACTATAAATTTTTATATTAAGTGAAGTAACACACTTGGAAAAAGAATTAACATATATTCTCCTTCAGTTACAGATCTTACCTCCCATCCTTAGATGTGAGTATATATTCTGATGTTACCTCAGGAGCCAGGAAAATGGAAAAGAACTATAAGACTAAAGGAGAAGAAGTAACTTGAAAGAGAGAGACAGGTGACATTACTAAGGGGGAAATGGGGAAAAGAGGGATAATTTAACTGGGGAGGAAGTAGGAAGAGTTATACAAGGGGGAGTGAGGAGAGATAAATAATTCTTGATGTTAAAAACTGGAGGGAAATACATTAGTTAAATATCTTACTTGAAAATACACAAAATATAAATATATGAAGGCACATGTATACCTGAAGGCTATATAACAAGAAAAAAAAATAACACAGTACCAGGTAGGAGAAATATCCCTTTGAGTTGTTGGTCAGGGTAGTCCAAGAGAGTCCCTCAATAACACGGGCTATTGTTATAGCCCTTGGTTTCCTCCCAAAACTTGATGGTAAGATCATATTGCTCAAAACAGGCCATACTTTGGACACAGGACTTGACCTGGAAGCCTCTGCCCTGAAACCTAGGTTTCATATTATCAGAGGATTCTATGTAAGCTTCCAAGGGAGACAACTGGTCAAGGGTCCTATCCAGCTATGAAGCCTCATAAACAACAATCACTGGCCCAGCAAACTACTCTTCGTGGTGCAGTAGTAGCACTTTTATATTTAGAGTAATCAACAGCTGTCTAATTGAAATGAGGCCAGCTCAACGGGCAAGGAACTCATGTGGTACTATAAACATAGCCAAATGTACATGGCTGGAGAGGTCATAGAATCCAGAGAAAAAACACTTTTGCCATATCCTAAGACCATTATAATTTCTTACTTTATTGTAAATATATATGTATCCTCATATTTACAGACAACCCATTGTATTTTTCCATAAAACATGAAATAATAGAATTATTATTGAAATAATATTACTGTCTACTTGACGCAAATTATATCAGTTTTATCAAGTATCACACAGTTATTTTATCTTGTTAGTCCAATTCAAGATTATAAAGTTGCATTTGAATTTCAGGTCCCTGTAGTCGTTTTAAATCTTCAACAATTTGTCATGATATAGGTGCTTTTGAGGGGAATTGGAAGGCATGGAGAACCATGGTGTGTCTGATAGTTTCGCTTTTAATGTCAAGCTGACAGGTGAACTTGACAACATCTTACAGGTGGAGCTAAAAGACTCAAGATCTCTGGGTCAGAGGAAAAAAAGTTACTATTTACGGTGAACAGCATGTGATTCATATATATGTTAATTCTTCTTGCCTTTGAGATTCTATAGGCAGCATAAAAGCATACTGGTGAGTGTTGATCAAGAATGATCTTGTATACAAACTAAGGTACTTCAAGCCCAAGAGTTTAATGGACTGTAAATTAGCTTACCATTTGTAATGAGGGGAAACATCATTATTATATTGCACATTAAAGAACACCCTATTTCCATCTTCGATGGTTATTACAACAGGAGTAACCTTGAAAAGACAGTCATGACAAAACAGTGGTTTTTGGTTTTCTTGAAAAAAAATGTGTGAAACTGAAAGGAATAGGTTGAGTGTTATTTCCCTGAAATATTTACCTCTACTTTCTTGACTACTTTTGCTTTTAGAAAACCTCTCATCTTTATATTACTTTGTCCACTTCTTTAAATAATGCATTCAGCAGAGGCTGGTAACACACCTACACATTTCATCTTGTGAAGTGTTTAATGAGAGATCCAGGGAAACACAATGAGGTCAGTGTGCAATATTGGCTTCAACTATGCCACCCAGGGTTATGGACTAACTTAGTGAGCTGCACGAATCCCACATAATATTCCAGTACACTTTATAAAGTCTAGTAGCAATTTCCTGAAAATTGTGTATTGAATTTTCCATTTGGTTCAAGACATTAATTGAGGTGCAATAGAATTGATTAGCAATAACATAGGTTACATGTGGGTTGGTATAGAGGAAATCTAAGTCAGTTTTATCATCCATAACAATACTGGCCAGTGAGTTGGAACTGACCTGTATGCCATTCAAAGTGTAGGTAGTTTTGTTGATGACTTAATATAAAATCAAGAGCATTTATGTGTTATCTTTTCTAATATCCTGGCTACTATATGAAAAAATATTTCAAAAGAGTGGTAATAAATCAAAAGGTCTGTTCAAACTTAGATCAAAAACATTTTAAGCTCAATTTATTGGTAGTTACTTAACTGGTTTTTGTATGAACATGAGCTTGCTTTTATCTCACATGGAAGACACACTTCTAAGTAAATATCTTCATATCACCATAGTTATGTATATACATGAAATTAACCTGGAAAGGTTGGATATATAGTTTGATTTTTGTTGAAATTTTGTGAATTACATACAAGGTATTTTGACCATATTTGGATCCCTTCCCTATCTACACTGCCTTACAACCATTTGCCAGAGAGAGAGAGAGAGAGAGAGAGAGAGAGAGAGAGAGAGAGAGAGAGAGAGAGAGATCTGCCTTTTCACTTCAGTGTGGGTCCATTCACTGGAGCTTGGTCAACTACCAAGAGTCTCACCCTTAAATGAAAATGACTCACAGCTGGAGAGATGGCTCAGCAGTTAGGAGCACTGACTGATCTTGCAGAAGAGCCAGGTTCAAATCCCAGCACCTACACGTCATTTTCAGGGGCTTTGACACCTGCAGGGTATACTTACATACATGGAGGCAATTCACTAACACACATAAAATAAAAAACAAAGAAATAAAAATAAAAATGATTCTTCCCTTGCCTCCAGCAGCCACTGTTTGTCCATAGTTCACTGGGTAGGGTTGGGATTGTTAACCATTTCCAACCTCCATGCTTGGATTTTTATCTGGCTTGAACCTAATGTGAGACGTGTGCATGCTATCACCATTTCTATGACTTCATATGAGTAACTGTCCAACTGTCTGGAAAACCCTTTCCTTGTGGTTGTCTACCACCTCTAGCTCTTAGTCTTTTGGCCCCCTCTTCTACAATGGGCTCTAACCTTTGGGGGTTAGAATCTTGATACAGGTGTCATACTTAGGGATGAACATTCCATTTCCTTCTATTCTGTGTCCATTGGCCAACTGTGGGTCCCTTATTACTGTTCTGTTGTGATGAGACACCATGACCAAAGCAACATATAGAGGGAAGAATGTATTTCAGCTTACTGTTCCAGCGGTAAGAGTCCACAATGATTGGGGATTCATGGTGGCAAAGACAGCCAGAGCAAGAAGCTGAGTGATCAGATATTTAAGCAGGTACCAAAAGCAGAGGTCATCTGGAAATTGGTAAGGCTTGAGAACTCTCAAAGCACTTCTTCCACTGATATGCTTCTTTCAGCAATACTGCACCTCTTAAAACCTCCTAAAGCAGCAACACCATTGGGGACAAAATGATCAAATACTTGGAGCCTAAGGACACATTTTTATTCAAAGCAGTACAATCACCATCTGCTCCATGAAGACCCTTCTCTGTTCAGAGTTGAGAGATGGATTAATACTTGGTTATAACACTAAGTCATCTGTAGTCTATTTAGTGTTGTATCTAATTGACAGAATAATAGTATGAAGCTCTCTCCTATAGTTTCTCACAGGTTCATAGGCTTGATGGCAACATCAGTTATAGGCTCCATCTTGTAAACCAGACCTTATATCCAAATAGAAAGTGACTGGTTACATCCACAATATTCGTGACACTATGGCATCAGTCTGTGAATGATTTCCAGGCCAGCTGTTATTGCAGTCTGCACGATTCACAGCTGGGTAATTTTGATGATTAATTTTCTCTTCCAGTAGCATACATAATAAATTCCAGCACTATGTAAGCTAGCCAGTACACATATATCTTTGAAGTCAGTTCCAGTTGATTTCTTCTTGTTTGTTCTACAGCTCATGTACATAGTGCCTTCATCAATGGGATCTTACCATTCACTTCTAGTGAGTAACTAAGAGTATGTTGAATGGCCAGTATTGTTGGAGGGTCTATGGGACCCCTTGTCAATAGCTTCAAAAGATGGAGTTCATCTTTGGTATCGGGGTTTTATATAATACTAGTAAGGGTAATGACCCCCTGTTTAAGGTAGCTCTATTGATATATTTTCATAATTCATACATGCATACTTTAAGAAGCTTCTGTAGGACCCAGGTTCTATCCCCAGCACCCACATGGCGGCCTAGAGCCGTCTGAAACTCCAATTCCAGGAGAACTCCAGCTCCAGGGGAATCCGAGACCCTCTTCTGACCTCCGCGGCATTGCACGACACGGGTGCACAGACCTGCATGCAGACAGTACATTCATACACATGCAAAGAAAAATAATAATTAAAAAAAAATTAAAAAAAAAAACTAAAACAAACCAGAAAGAGCACAAATAAATGATCTAACACTGCAGATAAAAAAACACTTGAGGGACAACAGGAAATGAACTCTAAACCCAACAGACAGGAACAAAGAACAAAAATCAGAGCAGAGATCAATGATATAGAAACAAAGAAAACAGTACAAAGAATCAATGCAGCAAAAAGCTGGTTCTTTGAAATGATAAGCAAGATGGATAGACCTCTAGCCCAATTAACAAAGGAAAGAACAACTCCAAATCGTAGTATTCCTGATGAAAAAGGAAACATCACAGCAAAGAAAAGACGGAGACAATCATATAAGAATACTTCAAAAACCTATACTCTACTAAATTTGAAAACCTAAGAGAAATGGATGAATATTTGAAATCCTGGGATTCGCCAAAGCTTAACCAATAAGAGATTGACAGCTTAAACAGACCCATAATATATGAGCAAATTGAAAATATAGTAAACCTCCCAACTAAAAAAAAGCCCAGGCCCAGATGGTTTCATAGCAGAATTCTATAAAACATTTAAAGAGGACTTACAACCATTAATACTAAAACTCTTCAGAAGGATAGAAGCAGAGGGAAATCTCCCAAATTGCTTCTATGAAGCCAGCATTACTCTAATACCAAAACCACGCAAAGATACAATAAAAAAAGAAAACTATAGACCCATCTCATTAATGGACATAGATGCAAAAATTCTCAACAAAATACTTGCAAACCACGTACAGACCCACATCAAAAAGGTCATCCATCAAGACAAAGTTGGATTCAAACCAGAGATGCAGGGATGGTTCAACATACATAAATCAATAAATATCAATAAACACATAAATGGACTGAAAGTCAAAAACCACATGATTATTTCAATTGATACAGAAAAAGACTTTGACAAAATCCAGCCTCCCTTCATGCTTAAAGTTCTAGAGGGACTTGGGCTGGAGGGATCATTCATCAATGTAATTAAAGCCATATACAACAAACCCACAGCTAACATAATCCTAAACTAAGAAAAATTAGAAGCATTCCCCTTAAAGGCAGGAACCAGGTAAGGATGTCCCCTGTCACCACTCCTCTTCAATATAGTGCTTGAAATGCTTGCTAGGACAATAAGGCAAGAAAGTGAAATTAAAGGAGTACTAATTGGAAAAGAGGAAGTCAAACTATCCGTCTTTGCAGATGATATGACAGTTTTCCTAAGGGATGATAAGAACTCTATCAGAAAATGCCAAGAAATTATTAAGAGTTTCAGTACAATGGTAGGATACAAAATGAACCTAGAAAAATCAGTAGCCTTTCTTTATACCACCAGAAAGGAACTGGAGAAGGAATACAAGAAGACCTTCCCACTGGCAATAACCATACACACAAAAAAACAAAAAACCTAGGAACAAACTAAAAGACACCAAAGATCTCCATAACAAAAAATGTAAACCCCTGAAGAAGGACATTGAAGAAGACATCAGAAGATGGAAAGACTTCCCATGCTCATGGATTGGAAAAATTAATATAGTAAAAATGTCCATTCTATCCAAATTAATATACAGATTCAATGCAATCCCAATTAAAATCACCAAGTTTCTTTGCAGGCTTGGAAAACAAAAAATCCTTAAATTCATACGGAAAAGCAAAAGACCCTGAGTAGTCAAATCAAACCTGAGCTAAAAGTGCAATACGGGGGGGTCACTATACCAGACTTCAAACTATATTACAGGGCTATATTCATAAAAACAACCTGGTACTGTCAAAACAAACAAACAAAAAAAACAAAAAACAAAAAAAAAAACCAGACCGGTAGACCAATGAAACAAAATTGAAGATACAAATTTGAGCTCATACAATTTCAGCCACCTCATATTTGACAAAGGGGCCAAAAAGACTCAATGGAGGAAAGACAGCATTTTCAGCAAATGGTGTTGGCAAATCTGGATCAACATTTGTAAAAGAATAAAATTAAACCTCTACCTCTCACCCTGTACAAAAATCAACTCTAAATGGAACAAAGACCTCAACATGAAACCTGAAACTCTGAAGGTGATAGAAGACAATGTTGGCAGCAACCTACAAGATATAAGCATAGGAAAAGACTTTCTAAATCAAATAGCAGCTGTGCAGGAAATAAGGTCATCAATTGACAAGTGGGAACTCATTAAACACAAAAGCTTCTGTGCAGCAAAAGAAACGATCAAGGAAGTGAAGAGATAACCCACAGAGTGGGAGAAAACCTTCACCTGTGATACATCTGACAGAGCATTAACATTCAAAATATATAAGCTACTCAAAAAACAAAGAAGAAAACAAATGACCCACTCAAGAGATGGAGTAAAGAGCTAAACAGAGACTTCACAAGTGAAGAAGATGGCTGAGAAACATCTTAAAAAGTGTTCAACATCATTAATAATTAAAGAAATGCAAATTAAAACCATTTTAAGGTATCATCTAACTCTGATAAGAGTGGCTAATATCAGGAAAACAAAAGATACCAAATGCTGGAGATGTTGTTTGGAAAGGGGTAACACTCATTTACTTCTGGTGGGAATGGAAACTCTTTTTTTTTTTTTTTTTTGGTCTTTTTCGAGATAGGGTCTCCCTGTAGCCCCAGCTGTCCTGGAACTCACTCTGTAAACCAGGCTGGCCTTGAACTCACAAAGATCTGCCTGCCTCTGCCTCCAGAGTGCTGGGATTAAAGTTGTGGGCCACCACACCCGGCTGGGAAGATAAACTCTTACAACTGCTATGGTAAGCAGTGTGGAGAACCCTTAAAAGACACAAAATGCAGCGATGTAGTCTGGACACTCATTTGATCAACTTTGATTGAACAAACAACCTGTCACCCCCCACAGGATGGTGGGGCTGTGGGGTTGGGCACACAGCCTGCAGATTGGTTTTGCATGAAGGATGCCTGTTACCCATGGATTATCACTTAATAGCTAAAAAATAGAAAAAAAACAAAAAAAAGAGAAAGATGCAAGACAGTTACGGCAGAATACATGATCTGGATGGGGTGGGGGTGGGGGGGAGGGAAAGGGAAATATTGCCTGATCTGAATTGAAAATGATGTACAAATGCACAAAGCATCAATAAAAATTAAATTAAAAAGACACAAAATGAGTCTACCACCTGACCCAGTCATACCACTCCTGGGTATATACCCACAAGACTCATCCTACTGTAAAGATACATGCATATCTATGTTTATTGCAACTCTCTTCATAGTAGCAAAGACCTGGAACCAACCCAAGTGCCCCTCAACCAGTGAGTGTCTAGTGAAAATGTGGTACATATACACAATGGCGTTGCTATGCAGCAGTAAGAAAGATGACATCATGAACTTTGCAGGTAAATGGATGGGAAACAGAAACATTCATCCTAAGTGAAGTAACACAGGCCAGAAAAACAAATGACAAATAGTATCCCTCATTTGTGGATGCTAACCCAAAAACCTAGTAGAAAGGGAAACTGAGGCATGCTATATATATATATATATATATATATATATATATATTAGAGATGATTCTTCCCTGAAAGCAACTGTGCCATTATAATATGAAAACTTTCCTTAATGGGATCTAGAATTAACCTTCCACTTATTTTCAGACTTTGTAATTGTGGTATATGGTGGAGGGTATGTATGCAAACTTTAGAGTAATATAAAATTAAAGGGAAAAATGTGAATTCCTAAACATGTTTTGGAATTAATATACAGTTTACTTTCAGTCATCGTAACTTTGGAATATGTGTGAGGAACATATTTGCATATTTTGGAGCAATACAAATTTGAGGGCACAACAACAAAAAGACTGGGTCAAAGAACTGACTGAAACAGTAAACTTCAGCTCCAAACAATAACATCTGCATAGAGAAACTTTAGAAAGACTGAAAAAATATACAAGACATGAATGGTGAAACTCATGAACTCAGGTAGGGTGGGGCACATGGAAAGGGGAATGAGTCTAAAATTGGACTGAGAAATGTTATATGATTGCACAAAACTTCAGTAAAAACCTTAAAAAAAATATTGAGGGTGGGCACACTACCTAAACTGACTTGGAGAGATTCTTGCCATCACTACACAACATGGACATTAAGATAAAACCCCAGAAATCAGGGTTTCATTAAGAAAAGTTCAGGAGTTTGGCTAGATATTGGTCAAGGGGAGAATACTGTCTACTTCCTTCATTGTCTTCCAACAATCCCTCAACTGAGCACTCTCCCATACTACCCTGAAAAGACTGCATTGTTTTACCAATTTGCATAGGATACATTGAAATGAAAGGGAGATTCTACTTTTTTGTTGTTTGTTTTTCTTGAGAGCTTTATATATGGGTATTGTCTTTAAATCATTTCCATCCCTCAGAGTCCCCTACTAAATACTCCCATGTCTCCCCACTCCCTCTCAGTTTCTTGTCTCATTTTTATATTATTATTACACACACACACACACACACACACACACATATTGCATGGGTTCCATTTAGCGTAATTGTATTTAGACCTGCTCATTTGTGATTAGATAACCTCCTAGGGATCTAGTCCCTTGAACAATCTGATTCTCTCTCCCTCAACATGTATTGGTTTCCTATAGCTCTTCATATTGAAGTGAGAACTCATGGTGGTCCCTCCATCCTCCTTGGCATATCAACTGATTTTGTCATCATGCATATCTCCTTAGACTTCCATACTGTGGAGATTCCATTGGTACACCTTCCCTAGCATGTCCAGAATGAATTAGTTGGCAGCTTGTCATGTCCCTCTGGCTCTTACCCTCTTTCTGCTCCCTCGTCCATGATGTATCCTGAAACTTGGGTAAAGAGCTTGCATTGTAGATGGGTCACTTACGGTTGGCACCTCACAGCCACTTGTTCTCTGCATTTGATCTGTTGTAGAGCTTTGTCATAGTCTCCATCTACTGCAAACAGAAGTGTTTTGATATATGGTGAGAGGTCTACTTGTTTGTGCATATAAACGTATGTATTTAGAATAGAATGAGAGGTTACATTGGTCTAGGGACGTGACAAAGTTGGTTTTGTTCTAGGATCTATTACCTTTCCATCCATGTGTTCTTGGCAATATTTACAATACCACACATAATTTCCCTCCCATTGAGGGAACTTAAGTCCAACTAGACATCTATTGATTATCCCTAAGATAAAATTTCCACTACTACAACAAAAAGGAAGGTCATTGTAGCTCATAAACTTTACAGCTGGGCAGGATCGTTGGTATTTGTTTTCTCCCTTTGCAACTTGCATAATATCTCCTGATTCTAAGAGATCTAGAAAAATGAAATTAGACTCATATCTATCACTCTTTTTAAATATAAACTCAAAAATGGACCTCAGTGTGAAGCCTGAAATGCTGCAAGTGATAGAAGAAAACATACAAAGTACTCTACAGGATATAGGTGTAAGAAAATACTTTTTAAATTGAACCTTATTCAATCAAGAGTTAAGATCAACAATTGAGAAATGAGACCTCATTAAACTAAAAATTTTTCTGTACAGCAAAGGAAACAATCAATCAAGTGAAGGGGAAGCCCAAAGAGTGGGAAGGAATTTTGATGGCTATACCTCTGATTGATGACTGGTTTTCAGAATATAAAAATAATTCATACAAACAAAGAATCAAGAAACCGAATAAGCCAATTAAATAAAATGGGCTAAAAATCTGAAGAGAGTTCTCAAAAGAAGAAATAAAAATGGTGACGATGTGGTAAGCCTCATTCACTGATGTTGGCTTTGCAAACTGCTGCAGCCACTGTAGAAATCAGTGTGGAGAACTCTTAACAAACTGAAACATAGAATCACCATAAGGTCCAGCTATACCATTCCTTGGCATATACCCAAAGGACACAATATACAACTACAGGGATACTTGTACAGCCATGTTTGTTTGTTGTTCTTGTCACAATAACCAGGAAATGCAAGCAACCTAAATATCTCCAAACTGGTGAATGAATAATGAAAATGTGCTACATTTATATTATGGAGTTCTATTCAGTGGTTCAAAAACAGAAATCAAGAAATTTGCAGGTAAATGGATGGAACTAGAAACTGTTATACTAAGTGAGATAACTCTGACTCAGTAAAGGAAGCAACAAATGATTTCTAGCCTTTGTGGGGCCTAGCTCCAAATCCTTAGATATGATTATATATCTTGATGTAACCACAAGAGCCAGTAAAATGGAAATTAACCAAGGTGGGAAAGAGGAAGAAGGAATTCAAGATAGGGGGATAATAGGAAATAGTGGTTATCAAGGGGGAAAATGTGGGAGGTAATTTAAATGGGGAGTCAGGAGATCGGGCTCTACAGATGCAAAAAGAGGAGAGAGAGAGAGAGAGAGAGAGAGAGAGAGAGAGAGAGAGCTATTACTGTGAATAACAAAGGGGAATGTAGCGTTTAACAAGTCTACTGAAAAATAAACATACAACTGTAAGTGTGCAGTTATAGCTGATGGCTATATAACAACAACAACAACAACAACAAAAAGCACAGTATCAGGCATGGGGAACTTCCTTTTATGTTTCATTCGAGGTAGTCCAAAAGACTCCATATAAATACAGGCTGTTGCCACAGTCCTTGATTGATTACCAGAACTTGAAGCTAACACCCTATATTGCCGAAGACAAAATAAATGTCAAACATAGCACTTGAATCAATTGAGGTGGAACTGAGGGGGAAACCTCCTCCTTTTATTTCCTATATAATCTCCCAAAGAAATGCTATCTATAAATTCGTTTTTATCAGTTAGAATATTGGAACATCTCAGCTCTAAACTTTAACCCAGTATGCATTTATTGCAAGTTTGAATGTACTGTTCGTTTATTTTGCATTTTCTATCATGAATTACACTGTCTTATTTCTCTACAAACAGAAATCAAACTCTCAGAATTTAAATCCAAAGAATTTAAAATGGACACATCTCAGGGGTTCATGAAAGGAGAAAAAAGTTCTTTATCTTTTTCCAGAAATTTCTTCCCATCCCTTTCTTTTCTCATCTCTTATTTTTTTATGATTTAGGTACAACTTTTTTTTTCAAATTTAGAAATTATTTAAATTATTTTCCTAAAATTACAGAGAGATGACTGGGATTACATAATAATTCTAATAATCCCATATCAACACTGGAACTGGGTTGTTGTGTGTCCTCATTGGGAAATGGTCTCATTGCTCCCTCTTTTACTGGTTCCCCCTGTCCTTGACTTCTGAACTTTGCCTCTCTAAATACCTTGCCTATAGTTTATTTCTTCTTACATCTCATTTATTGTCTTCAATTTATAGAAGGTAACCTATGTTCCAGAAGAAATCTGTCCTTAAAATTGTTAATTTCTTTAATAATTTTTAACATGAAGCTCTCTGAAATTCTATTCTGAATCATATTTGTATGATACCAATATTGTGGTTTTTCAGCTTTAAGATGATCTTTATATTACTTTCTAATTCCACTGGCTCTCTGGTATCTCATTTGCCCTGGGCATATTCTACACAGAAATCAATAGGTTTGTGATTAAAGTTGAAATGTTCTCAGAGCTCCCATAATATTCTGAATATATGCATTTCATCTCTCGGTAGAATGTGATGTGTTTTCAAATGCTCAGGTTCTCTCCAGGTCCTTGTGGTTTCTTGATGTGTGATCGTCTCATTTTCCCTTCCTGCTTATGTGTTCTACTTATTGCCTGAAACATGTCTTCATGGCCCAAAACAAAGAGACACATTTATACTTTCCATGGCAGAAAATGTGTAGGTCTTTAGGGGGCTCAGAATGAATGATTCCTGAACACAAAGAGGGCATAGCAGTAGGTTCAGTAGCAAATGACTGTTGTAAATTCTTAAAATTAAATGATATTGGCAAACATTCTGAAGCTTGTGATTATAACTACAGAATATTAATTCCTCTGAAACATCCACACATGGTTTAGAACATCACTTCTTTCTTAACGACGAGGTTTTTGCCTGTCAGTATATGGATAACTTAACCACCCAAATAAATCATTGGGGATGGTAGTGGGTTTACTGGAGAGATAGCTCAGTGGTAAGAGCACTTGTTCACACAGAAGACAAGTATTTGTGGGTTTGCCTCCCAGCACCCACATGGCATCTCATAACGCCATGTATAAAGTCCAGGAAATCTGACACGTCTCTGTACTATTCTACTTGTGCTCCAGGTATTCTTCCTGTGGTGCACATACACTCATGCAGGCAAATGTACACGTAAAAATAAATAAATCTTTGGTTCATTTAAAGCATCTTTTGAGCATGCAGGAAGAAGAAAACTGACTGGAATAATCTGTGAAAAGCAAGAAAAAAAGTCTCAGAATGATGAGTGAACAGCTACTCTAAACAAATAAAAAAATAAAAGCCCTATGGTCCGATCGAAGAATAACATTATCCGTGATGTAGGTTTCCTTCTCATCGAACTAAAAACCGTAAACTTTGAAAAGTTTTGAAACTTTTTTTTAGGAGCACAGGAGTAGGGGTAGAAGCTGAGGGATGAAAAAAATCACTTTTCTTTTCATATGAAGGCTATTTAATCAAGTGGTCTAGGTTTTATAACAATATCCTTTCATTACTTCTTATCTAAAACTTACCTAACTCCACTCTTAAAGGGCAACATATGAAATCTTAGAACTCTTTTAATTCCCATATTGCATTGCCTTTTTACTTTAATTTTGAGGAATGGAGAGATCTCAGCTAGGAAATATCAGGAGGTTTGTGGAAGATCCCTCAAGCAGAACAGTGTTTAATGTATTACTTTTTTTCACACACTAGATATGCTGTTGTAGCATAAGAAAATATTGCCTCTGAGAGGACGTCTGAGCTGACTACTCACCCACAGAAAATTCCCTGTGGGCAGCAGAATTTCATGATGTGTGGAACTTAAAACCACCTTCTTCACTGTAAAGGGCGAGTTTTGAATATTTAGTTCCAGGCCCAAAGAAAGAGAAAAGAACAAAGTGTATATAAGGAGAAATGGCAGTGCCTCCTGACCTGTCCACCTCTTCTCGCCTTCGCCCATGTCTGTTATCTCTCCCTCTATCTCTTTGTTATTACCTCTTGTCTCTCTGTGAGTCCTCCCCTCTTCTCCCACTTCCTCATCTGTCCTTAGAAAGTATAGCTTGATCATAGCATTCCTGCCCGGGGAAGCTTGACATGGATTCCATGATTTTTTTTAGCACAACTCCCAGTAAGCTGGGAATTCATGAGAATGCGAAGAACTCCTTTCTGGCTTGTTCTCCTTATACCCTGTGGTCCAGATACCCGGGCGATTGATTGGCAGATCTCTGGCATAGGCTTTCAGTACACCTAATCTATTCTGCAATTATTTTCTATAATGGTCTTTCACTTTAAAAGGGTACCAGTTTATAGAGTAGACTATAATGGTTGCTTGGTATTGTTCATAGGTAATGCTGCATTCCCTACTAACTACTTCCTAGAGGGACTCTCTCATCCAAACATACCTTGACACCTCATCTGTGTGTGTGTGTGTGTGTGTGTGTGTGTGTGTGTGTGCACAATCAAGCCAAAGAACACTTGTGGAGGTCAGATGACAAAATGAGTGTCCTCAGTTTCTACCTTCTTTGAGACAGGGTCTTCTTCTCCTCCACTACTTATTCCACACTTGCTGGCCCCTTGTTCATGAATATTTTTCTATTTCCATATCTCATCTTACCCTAGGAGGGCCAGGATTACAGGTATGAAGTACAGTGTCTAGAGAACAGTGTCTAGAGTACTGTGTACAGTGCTTTCTAGGGCTCCAAACTATGGTACTTATACTTGTGCAGCAAGAGTTTTACCCACTGAACCATCACCCTAGCTCTCATCTACTTTTTAACCATATTCTTTGCATTTATTTTACTTTTTTATTATTTTATCCATTATGTCATGAGGAGGAAAAATTTACTATATCTCTTATGAACTATATTTGCAACAAATCCCTATGCCAAAGCTTTCAGCATTAAGGTTACCTTTTAACATAAAGGGCCATTTAGGACATTATTAAAGTTAAATGACATCATCATAATATTAAGACCTTGGTCTGATAGCAATTAGACTATCATTAGAAGAGATGTCTTAGAATACAGTCTCTCTGCCATGGGACCATGCCAACAATAAGATATGGAATTTCCCAGCAGAACATACCATGCTGAGACCTCATGTTTGTAGCCTCCAGAACTGTGAGAAAATAAATTTAAATTTCTGTGGTTAAAACCAGTAGGTCAGCCGGGCATCGTGGCACACGCCTTTGATCCTAGCACTTGGGAGGCAGAGGCAGGTGGATCTTTGTGAGTTCAAGGCCAGCCTGGTCTACAGAGTGAGTTCCAGGCCAGCTGGGGCTACAGGGAGACCCTGTCTCGAAAAGACCAAAACAAAACAAAACAAAACTAAAAAAACCAGTGGGTCTATGAATATTTCATGGCAACCAGACTGATTCAATGATTCATTAAAATATACATTTGTAGCCAGGCGTGGTGGCACACGCCTTTAATCCTAGCACTCGGGAGGCAGAGGCAGACGGATCTTTGTGAGTTCAAGGCCAGCCTGGTCTACAGAGTGAGTTCCAGGACAGCTGGGCCTACAAGAAGACCCTTTTTCAAAAAGACCAAAAAAAAAAAAATGTACATTTGTAAATACTTAAAATATCAAAATACCAAAAGTAGTAGCATATGTATACTAACCCATATGCTAATGTATGTATAAACACCGATCACATTTTTCTGTTATCATTTTTAGTAAAACTGTTGCATTTTAATGATACACTTGAACCATTCTGATAAATACCTGTCCCCTTTAAAGGCAATAAAAGCCCAAATGAATATTCTTTTTTTTTATTTTATTTTTTTTATATGTATAAATGTATTGTCTGCATGTAGGTTTGTGCACCCATGTTGTGCAATGGTGTGGAGGTCAGAAAGTTTCGGATTCCCCCTGGAACTGGAGTTAAAGATGGTTCTCAGCTGCCATGTGGGTTCTGGTGCTGAGGATCAGACCCGGGTCCTCTGCAAGAGCAGTCGGCATTCTTAACCACTAGGCCATCTCTCCAGCCCTCCAAACGTATATTCTTACCAGCAAAATGCAGCTCTAGAGTCAGAATGACTTTAAAATATTGTATATACACACAATTATTTAATGGTCAAAACCACATGTATAAGAAAGACATTCATTGTTTTTATTCCAAAGCATTACAATTTTATTTTCCTCTGTGTGTGTGTGTGTGTGTGTGTGTGTGTGTGTGTGTTGTTCTCCTCTCCTAAAGCTGTAAGCCTCCGAGTTTCAGACATCCCTAAAATACAATGCTTGCTCCCTTTTTCATTAAGCGAATACTTGGTGAAGGTTTATTTCAGGGAAGGTTAGTCTGTGAGGTTCAAGTTGAGTCACAATGCTTTTACTCTTCCTGAAATGCTTTATAGTATATTTTGCCTGTCATTAAGCTATTTTTGACAGTCCATCAGATTTTGCTGCCCCCGTGACCACCACAGGAATAGACAAGTTGCCCTAGACATCAGCTGACACTTCTGTCATACCTTTTAGATGTTAACAACTTCTCCAAAATAAAAGCAGAAAAGAGTCTTAAAGATACACTAGATGTCCCCAGAATAAACATTTACTTCCTGGACACTCCATCAAATTCTGTCTTGTTCTGTTTTCCCATGTGTGTGGTTTGTGTTTTGACAACAGGAAATTCTAGTTTATAAACTACTGGATTTACATTTGTTTAGGTTTGCCCCTCAACTTTTGAACTTGTAGTACAATATACTAACTGTTATTTTAATACAAAGTAACAGATATTAGTTTAAATGTGTTCTAAAGTAGATCATCCTTCAATTACCAACTAGCAATAGATTGATGTGCCCTGCACTCACTGTTGACAGCACAGATTACATCCATTAAATGATTTTTGATTGTTTTGAAGGCATTCAGGGGGCAGCATATAGTTCCCAGGTCATTGTTTTGAACGTATGTCTTCCTGTGTTAGGGACATACAACTTTATTTTCCATTTAATTAGGTGACTTTTCTTATGGAACTATATAGCTGTGTTAGTGTTATGTTAAAACAGAAGTGCTTTGTAATACCTTCCAATCACTAATATCTAATATATTAAATGAAGAAAGAAATGATAGGTAAGTAGAATAAGGACAGAATTGCCTTCCAGATAATCTGCCATAATATGAAATATATATGTTTAATACTACTGTAAAAGACTACAGTAACCTTTTCCTCAAAATGCCTCTTCAATTTCATGTGGTTTTCTACTGCCAACTTCTTGGATCTGACACTGAATATCAATATTCTCTTTGTGATTCCATCCAGGGTGTAGGATAAGTTGTTTCTTAGAGAAACATTAAATCACATTTTTAGTTTTAGTTTCTAAAACCAAAGTGTGACTTTAATACTGTTTAAAAATCATAATAATACAAGGATTTTGGTTATGATAAAGTTACTTTGCTAAAAGTGTAATGCATTATGTTTCCTTCAGAAATGATTATCCTTCTATTAAAATGGCATTGTTGCAAAAGAAAAGACTTTAATTATATAAGCACAATGTGTTAATTTGGAAAAAAATCATAATTTCCTATGAATTCTTAAACTTAAAAACAAAGTTTAGTGATCCCATAAACTGTGTGCTTAATAAAGCAGATTGAACCTCTTTAGAAGAAAAAAGAATCACAGAATAATAGGAATAAGAATGTGAGACAGAAGGCTGTGATGTCTAGTTTTGATCATCAGCCTAACAGGATCTGGAGTTACTGTGGAGAACATCCTCAGTACCCAGGCATGAAGGATTGTTTTGATTAGGTTAACTCAGGTGGGAACTTGCCATAAAAGTGCTTGAACCCACGGCCTGGGATTGGGTTCTGTGTTGTGTAAAAGGGAGGATAGGCCTCCCTATGGACTAGAGTTCATAGTCCTAGAAGGTACTAAGCACATTTCTGGGGCAAAATGGCATCGATGGTCTTAGAAATTATGAGACCAACCTTCCAGGCAACATGCACCCATTTGGGCAATAATGGCACTACTATTATGGGGGTAAATAACCACTTTTGATTTGAGGACCACTTCAAAGGAGAAAATCCTGTCTGGTATTATCAACTTGGTCAAAGGAGGCTATAGGTACTTCTGGGGAAATTAATACTGTAGATCAGCTAAATTTACATAGTATCAAACAGCCTTCTTTTTGCATTTTATTTCTATTTTATTTTTTAATAATTTTTATCCACTCCAGAATTTCATACACTGTATATTTTTATCACGTTCAGACCCCTTCTCTCTCCAGAGGCTCCCCACTACCCTCCTTATATCATGCACTTTGTCATTAACTAGCTGTATTAGTCACTTTTCTGTTGCTGTGATAAAACCACCATAAGCAAGGGAACTTATAAAAGGAAGAGTATATTTGAGCTTATGATTGATGGTTCCAGGGAATCAGAGTCCATTGTGGCAGGAAGCATGGTGACTGGGGCTGGAGCAGCAAGCCAAGGGTCACATCTCTCAATGAGCACAGGAAGCAGAGAGAGCGACTGGAGACCTCAAGGCTTGTTAAACTCACTAAGCCTATCCCCAATGACGTACTTCCTCCAGCATGGCCACACCTTCTAAGACCTCCAAGAACAGTGCCACCAACTGGAGACAAAATGTCTGAATACTTAAAGCCTATGGGGGACACTCATTCAAACCACCACACTAGCCTTTTACTTTGCTTCACTTATTTGATTAATATTTGTTTTTTAAATGCCTAACAATTCCTATCCAAACTTCCCAAGTGCTCCTTGGTCCATGCCCTGGTCAACCTACCAATTTCCCCAATAGGGAAAATTGACTCTCTCCCAGCATCCTTCACTGGGCTTCCTGTTCTCACCTCCCATCTGTCCTGGACACCTGTGTGGTTTGGGTTTTCACAAGAGTTGTTCATGCTTATATAAGTATTGTGGGTTCATATAAATATATACATATACAATTTACAGAGTTTAAAGATGGTTTCCCTATGATAGGCATTTAATGGCTTTAATAAGATTAACAAATGGAAAGCCCAGTTCTAGGAATGAAATCCCACTTTTTGAGTTATTTAACAGAGAGATCCCATAGACTCTCAAACAATGCTGGTTATTGCCATTGCACTTGGGTACTCACCAGAACTAGAGGGTAAGACCCTATTGTTGAAGATATATATATATATATATATATATATATATATATATATATATATACTTGAGTTGTAGCACAAACAAGGAGAAATCAAACTAGCGCTGATATTGAAGCTACACCTCTACAAGATCTGAGTTGGATGAGAAGGAAGGCTGAGCACAAGCCAGAAGAGCAAGCCAGTGAGCAATGTTCCTCCATGGTCTCTGCTTTAGCTTCTGCCTCCAAGTTCTAGCCCTGATTTCCCTCAGTGATGAACTCTGACTTGAGAGATACAAGATAAATAAAACCTTTCCTTCCAATGTTATTTGCTTAATGTTTATATCCTAACAACAGAAACCATACTAGAACAGAAATTGGTACCATATGTGTCCTGAGGTTTATGGAAGCTTTGGAGCTTTGGGGTGGAAAAGTGCTATAGGAACTTGGAAGATAATGCTGAAAGAAGGTAGATGACTGAGGCCTGCCTTGTGAAGTTTAAAGGGTAGCAAAGACTATATCAAGGCTGTTTGTATGATTTATTTTGCAATAAGAATTTTTAAATGAATTCTTCTTTTATTATCTTTTTTCCCATAGTTACATGTCTCTTTTTTTACTTAAAATTTTTATAATGCTTTTTATTGATGTTTTGTGTATTTCAGACATCATTTCTCAGTTTAGATATATTCCCATTTCCCTTCCTCCCACTCCACCCCAGATCATGCACTCTGCCATAACTGTCCTGCATCTTCCTCTCAGTCTTTTTTTATGTTTATGAATACACATTTTCCTTCTTTAATTTTATATTACTCTAAAATATGAATATATACTTTCCACAAATAATAACTTTTGTTCTTGAGATTTGAAGACCATCCACAAATGAGGGAGAACATTCCTTTTGTTTTCCCAGGACTGTGTTACTTCACTTAGCATAATGGCTTCGAGCTCCATCCTTTTACCTGCAAAGTTCATGATGTCATCTTTCTTTACCACTGAGTAGTACTCCATTGTGTAGATGTACCACATTTTTGTCATCCACTCATCAGTTGAGGAGCATTTGGATTGGTTCCAGCTCTTCCCTATTGTGAAGAGAGCTGCAGTAAACATGGGTGTGCATGTATCTTTGTGGTAGGATGAGTCTTGTGGGTATATACCCAGGAGTGGTATGGCTGGGTCAGGTGGTAGGCTCATTTTGAGTCTATTTTGTTTTGTTTTGTTTTTTTGTTTTTTTTGTCTTTTCGAGACAGGGTCTCCCTGTAGTCTCAGCTGTCCTGGAACTCACTCTGTAGACCAGGCTGGCCTTGAACTCACGAAGATCCGCCTGTCTCTGCCTCCCAAGTGCTAGGATTAAAGGCGTGCAGCACCACGCCTGGCTCATTTTGAGTCTTTTAAGGATTCTCCATACTGCTTTCCATAATGGTTGTGCAAGTTTACATTCCCACCAGCAGTGGATGAGTGTTCCCCTTTCCCCACAACCTCTCCAGCATTTGGTGTCTTTTGTGTTCTTGATCTTAGCCAGTCCTATTGGAGAGAGATGATATCTAAGCGTGGATTTAATTTATATTTCCTTAATTATTAATGATTTCTAACATTTTTTAAGATGTTTCTCAACCATCTTTACTTCCTCACTGGTAAGGTCTCTTTACTCCATCTTTTGAGTGGGTCATTTGTTTTTGTACTTCTTTGTTTTGTTTTGTTTGTTTGTTTGTTTTGAGTAGTCTATATATTCTTGACATTAATGCTCTGTCAGAAGAATCACTGGTGAAGATTTCCTCCCACTCTGTGGGTTTTCTCTTCACTTCCTTGACTGTTTGATGAGGTCCCATTTGTTGAGTGTTGACCTTGATTCCTGTGCAGCTGTTGTATGATTTAGAAAGTCTTTTCCACCAACTTTTTCTTTTATCACCTTCAGGGTTTGGGGTTTCAGGTTGATATCTTTGATCCACTTGGAGTTGATTTTTGTACAGGGTGAGAGGTAGGGGTTTAATTTTGTGATGCAGTTTTGCCAGCACCATTTGCTTAAGATGCTATCCTTCCTCCATTGAGGTTATTTTTTTCTCCTTTGTCAAATATGAGTTGGCTGAAATTGTATGAGCTCAAGTTTAGGTCTTCAATTTTGTTCCATTGGTCAATGGCTCTGTTTTTGTGCTAGTACCAGGCCGTCTTTATTACTATGGCCCTGTAATATAGCTTGAAGTCTGGTAGAGCAATTCCCCCTGTAGTTAAATGAACTCTTTTGTGGTTTACTGAGATAATCAATACTGGCCAGCTGGGGCTGAAAAATCATTTGTAACAAGATATCAGTACCAGCAATTAGATATATAGGTATTTAAACAGCATTAATAGTTATGGTAGGTTACTTTGGTATAGACACATATGTTTAGATAATATGTTGATCCATGAGTTACATTTTTTCCTGTTAAATATGACAGGGTCTTACTGTGGCTTATGACATCTCCTAACCTGTAGAGGATGTAAGCTTGTGGCATCAGCCATGGGTTATTCCTCCAAGGAGAGAGCCAATAGCCAATTAGATTTGGGATATACAGGCATATGGCTGCCTCTGCTGCACAGTATTTCCAGGCAGGTGAGGTGTAGCTGGTGTTGACGGTGGAGTCTTGCTTGACTCAAGGAGACCCGTATTTGCTTTATTGGTTTTGGTTTAGTGGCCTTTGGTAACACTCTCTGGTGTTCCAGAGGCCATCTGTACACTTGCATGTGTGGTCTCAATACATCTTCATTAGTAGGATCGAAAGGTTATTCCTGGACAAACTATCAGCCCATGAAAGGAAACAGCCAGAATTGACCAGAGTCCAAGACAACAGCTCCAGAGAGAGTGGACTGTTCTGCTTCTCATCCACCTGTGCCCCTTTTCTAAGCCCAGGGAATAATCTGCAGAAGAGGGGGCGTGGTAGAATGTAAGGGCTGCGATTGGGGTGAATGGTGACACTACAGCAATGTAGTCTGGACCCTCATTTGATCAACCTGATTGAACATACAACCCCTCAACCCCCGCTGGAAGGTGGGGCTGTGGTGGTTTCGGCACAACAGCCTGCAAATTGGTTTTACATGAAGGATGCTTGTACTCATGGATTATCACTTATAGCTAAAAAATGGAAAAAAAAACTGAGAGAAATATGCAGGACAGTTATGGCAGAATGCATGATCTGGGATGGGGGGGGGGGGGGGGGGAAGGGAAAGGGAAATATGCCTGAACTGAATTGGAAAATGATGTATGAAATGCACAAAGCATCAATAAAAAAAAAGAATGATGTATGACCTATGGAAAAAGTTTAATAACAATAATAAATTTATATTAAAAAGAAAAAAAAAGATATCAGTACCAATGAATGATATCTCTGAGAACATCAGAGACATTTCCTCATGGTCAGAACTCAGAAGCTGAGGAGCAGAAGAGGGCCAGGCAGAACTTGGCATTGATTAAGAGTCCCCCAGGGCCATGAGTGGCCACTGGCAAAGATTTAGCTTCAGTTTCAGTGGCTTACCCAGCATACTGGAGATGCCGGGACTATGGCACAACCACCAGTGGCAGTAGCAGGTATGGGGTAGAGCTAGCCTGGGCCTGTGGGGCAGAACCAGAGAATCAGAGCTGCCCAAGCCCTTTGGAACACACAAGATCATAAAGGACTCCAAGCTGTCAGACACTAAGCTAAATTGTTAGCCTTTGGTTTCACTTAAGTGTGTCCAATTTCTCCTTTTTGAAAGAAGACTGTATATACCTTCTTTTGGTTTTTACAGGAGCTTACAGACAAGAGACATTTTAAAGAGACTGAGTTTTTAAGTGTTTAAATTTTTAAAGACTGTGGACTTCTAAAATTGTATAGTTTTATTTTGGAATGTTGTATTAGCATCATATCTTGGGGATGAGAAATGGAAAGATTGTGGTTTAATAGTTATGTGTTTGTGTGTAAAGTTGACAAGAAGTCAATTTTCCTGGATAGCTTCAGTTGTTGACTTGTTGCATCTGGAAAGAAGGAGCCTCGGTTTTATAGGATTGGCCTGTGGGCATGTGGATGAGGTATTTTTCTTGATTGCTGAGTGATGTGGGAAGGCATAGCTCACTGTGCGTGATGCTGCCCCTGGGCAGGTGTTGTTGGGTTGCTTAAACCAAACCAGTAAAGTGTTCCTCCATAGTCTGTGCTTCATCTCCTGTCTCTGGGTTCTTGCCCTGACTTCCCTCAGTGATAAACTCTCAACTAAGAGATTCAAGATGGAATAATCCCTTTCCTCCCAAAGTTTCTTTGGTTACTGTTTTTGTCCTAGTAACAGAAACCAAACTAAAAAATTTCATATCAATATATACATATGCAGTTTTAAAGGAGTTTCAAGATAGTTTCTGTAAGAATAACTTTTGCAATATCCTTAATAGACTAACAAATGAAAAGTCCAAAGCCAGAAATGAATCCTACATTTGGCAAAGAGAAATCAAATTGTTGTAGACATTGAAGCTACATCTCTGCTGGTTAGCTTTCCCATTACTTGAAAGTGTTATGAATGTTACTGAGAAAGGTAATCATTAACCTTGTCCAGCTGTGAAACCTTTGAACCACAGGGGCAACTGGCTTTGGCGAGATGTTCCCAGCAGTGTAATAGTGGCATGAATGTCATGGGAGTAAGCAGTCACCCTGTAATTGTATTTAAGGACCACTTCACCACAGGAAATTGTTACCTCACACTGTTATCAGGGCAAGAACTTGTCCCTAGACACAATCTCAGGCCACAGGGGAGAAACTACTACTATCATTCTGGTAAATAGACACAATAATTAACACATGCACAATGACTTATTGTTTTATCCACGATTAATATATATCCGTCAACTCTCAAAAGGAAAGTTTCTCCTTGAAGCAGAAGATGATTAATACAGAGACCTACAAATGGTCACCATGTGGAAAACAAGAGATCTTAAAGTAAGATCAAATGTGAACATGACAGCATCTCATCTGTAGGCTCAGGGATCATTGATGAAGATAGGGCAGAATGACTGTAAAAGCCAGAGGTTGCAGATGAATGCAAGAAAAATATTGTCTGAGCATCAAACAGCCTTCTAAATGTTCATGTTTCTACCCATAGACAAATGCTTCCCTCAGCTTTAATAAGAAGCCTTCCATTCCAGTGAACAGTGGTGAATGCAGAGAAACATGGGTTCCCAGTGGACTGATAAGTGACACAGAAATGCTCAGCTTTAAATAAGACACTTATATCCTGCCCAATAAGGCTCAGGGAATATTGAGAAGGCTAAGGAAAGATAGACCAGCTGTAAGATAAGGAGAAGGGCTGCAAGAAGGACTGTGAGATGTCATCTTCTAGGTAAGACACATCCATTGCAATCATAAACTCACTGAGCTTCAGATGTTTACACTAGATCTACACGAGAATGGGCCCCTTAACAGTCAGGCATGGATGTAGGAGACATTCAGGATGCCCTACCTTCATTGCTAAAATATGTGCTACTGACAGACTAAGAGAGGTGAAGTTCTATGCTTGCTTGACACCAACCAGGTTTCAATGGATAGTTCCAATGTAATGGTCACACAGATAGCCCTGCTTAAAATAAATGGGTCACAAAACAAAACCAAAAAGTCATGAATCTGAGAAAGGGACTGGTATAGAGAATGGTGAGTAGATTAGGATGGGAAGAAGGTAAATAGGATGAGAAGAGAAAGAATAATTAGACTGCATTTTATCTATATGAAACTGTCAAAGAGCAAACTGACTAATTAATTAATTTATCCTAGGCACACATAAGCACATGCATGCATGTGCCCACTCATGCATTCATACACACATGCATGCAGAAGGAAGCTGGCTCAGCTCTAGGGACCCTCATTTTTGTTTCCTGATTATGAATGCAATAATACTTTCAAGTTTATTCTGCCAGCATTTCCCTACAATGATGAACTTTAGCCCCAAACTGTAAGCCAAACTAAATCCTTGCTCTATTAAATAGCTTTTGTAAGCATATTTTATCACAGCAACATGACAAGTAACTAATACACTAATACTGAAGCCAAGAAGAAAGAATTTGGGTAGAATCATACGGAGACCTACTATTGTAGAAGCTTCTTAAAATATATGCAAATACATATATAAAATGAGCCTTAAAGGAGTTACTTTATAACACGAGGACAAAATACAAAGAGCACTGCCAGGAATAGGCTCCTTCCTTGGAGATGATGATCGGGGAGTCGTCATAGTTCCTCGAACAGTACTTCCTCGAACAGTACTGGTTACTGCTGTTGTTCTTGTTTGTCCTTCAGAACTTCACAGAGAAATCCTATTATAAAAGATAGTACATATGGGGGTAGAGAGATGGCTCAGCAGTTAAGAACACTGGCTGCTCGTGAGGACCAGTGTTCAATTCCCAGCACCCACATGGCAGCTAACAACTGTCTGTAACTCCAGTTCCAAGGGAGTCCAATGACCTCTTCTGATCTCCACAGGCATTGCATGACATGGGTGCACTTACATAGATGGAGGCAATACAGTCATTAACATAAAATAAAAATAATTAAATACAATATTTAAAAATATTACATACATGAGTCATACAATGAACGTGGAGAAAAAGCTGGTACTGAGCTTGAAGCTTCATCTCTACTGAAAAATTTCCATGTGGACAGTATGAAGGTAGGGTTAGATTGGGAGAGAGAGACAGAGAGAGAGAGGGGGGAGACAAATGCTTAGCTAGGGTAACATATAGAGGGAATCACATTAGTCCAACAACCTAATAACAAATTACCCATGCAATACCTCTATATGGTCCATGTGTATACCTGAAGGCTATATAACAAAAAAACAGTGCCAGACAGGAAAAAACTTCCTTTGAATTGTTGCCCAGGGTAGTCCAAGAGACTCCCTAAATTACACAGACAATTGTTATAGCCCTTGATCTCCTCCAATAACTCGAAGGTAAAACCTGATTGCTGAAGACAGGACACACTTTAGACATAGGATTTGGAGCAATGGAGCTGGGACTGATCTGGAAGTCACTTCTGAAGGCTAGCTCTCATAGTTCTGGAGAGCACTATGCAAGCTGCTAAGGGAGAACAGCAATTGATGGTCCAACCCCAACTTCAAGGTCAATTAACTACATCAGTGACCTGCACAGCATATGATATTGGTATAGTAGTGGCAATTTTATCTTGGAGATAATCAACAGCTACTTAATTGGACTCAAAGCCCATTCAATGTGAGGAAACTCATGTGTGGTACTGTAAACATAGCCACATACACAAGGCTGGAGAGGTCATAGATCTTAGAATAAAGCTCCAAGACTGTTGCATCCTTAGACTTACCTAATTACTTACTATGTGCAAAATATGTATTCTTATATTTACAGAGAAGTATCTGAGTCACCACTTATCAAAGAAGCTTTTTTTTTTTCCACCAGAGAGAGAATATTAAAGAGAACACAACTGGTCATACACAGACATTGTCTGTGATTTCCCCAAGACTAAGTGGCATCGCTACCATGCAACCTCAACACCTAAGGCTCATGGAATGCAGAACAAACTGTAAAGAGGACACAAATGAATATCTTAATTCTAATTAATGAAGCTCCTTTATGGAACGGAGGGCCAGGAACACAAAAGTCACAAATGGCTAAAGCATAGAGATTAAGAGTTTGCAGAATGTGTGTCCTTGGACCGGACTCCTATATTAAAGTTCACTCACCCAGGGCTCAGGGACCATTGCAGAAGAGGGGCCAGAAAGATTATAAGTGTCAGGAGGAGGTGCATGACCATATAGAAATCAAGTCTTATGAGCTCCTGAGAGACTGTTCATATGAACCTATGGAAATGGTGTGGGTATGCCCAAGATCCATGCAAACTCAAGTAGACAAAAACCCAACACAGAACTGGAGAAGTGGGGAGCAGACCTCAACCTTAGCCAAAGAACTATTGGAAGCTGATTACTGTTGCACAAGGAAGAGCTGATTTTTTTTTTTATATGTATGAATGTATTGTCTGCATGCAGGTCTGCGCACCCGTGTCGTGCGATGCCGCGGAGGTCAGAAGAGGGTCTCGGATTCCCCTGGAACTGGAGTTCTCCTGGAACCGGAGTCGCAGACGGTTCTCAGCCGCCATGTGGGTGCTGGGGATCGAACCTGGGTCCTCTGCAAGAGCGGTCGGCGCTCTTAACCGCTAGGCCATCCCTCCAGCCCCAGATTTTTTTTTTTAAATTGAGGAACTCTAGGCAGGCTGACAACCTCAGTGGATGAACTTGCACTGAGCAATGTCTGGAAATAACAACCTGACACAGTAGGTCTTAATACAAATGACAGTGAATAAATTCCAGTGGGGGGGTATAGGAGGGTGCCAGTGATGAAGGGGGTATAAAGAATATTAAGATTGATTGAGATATTCTTTATGAAATAAATAACAATTCAATAAAGATTTACAAAAAGATACTATATACTACATGCATGAGAGCAAACATGGAGAAATAAAGCTGGCACTGAGCTAGAAACTTCATCTCTACTGGCAAGCTTTGATAATGCTGGAAGGTGCTGTGCAAGCTATTAGAAGAGAAAAGTAATCATCAGCCTTGCTCTGAGCTACAATAAGGATTAGACTGGCAAGATATGTTCACTGGTATAATAGTAGCACCAGTGTTACAGATTTAAACAACCATTTTGTAATTGAATTTAAGGCCTACTTTATAAGATGAAGCCAACACTGACATTCTTATCAGGGTTAAGGACGTGTTGCTACACAGGTCATAGGTCGTAGGGGAAATCCTACTACTATTGCCCAGCTAAATGGGCATAGTTTTAAACTGACTCCTAATGACTTATTTAATAACCATAGATTTATGCATCTCACCAGAGAATAGTCTTCTCAAATGGCAAGAAATATGGAATTCCACAGCCAGTATACATTAGAAAACAGGAGACTGTTGAGGTGCTTAGCCCAAATTGGAATGTCTACACCACACCCCTCTTCAAAGGCTCAGAGATTGTGGTAGATGAGGGGTAGAGAGTTTGTAAGAGCCAGAGGTGGTAAATGAATACAAGGGAAATATGTTTTCTAAACACAATAGTGCAGTTGTACATATGAAACCACAGTGCTTCTGACAGCATGCATAAGACCTGTACAAGCCCAATCCAGTAAAAAGCCAACCCACCATAAATGAGGGAGGTAGGCAAAAATCTCTAACCCTGGCTAAGCGATTATTGGATGGTGATAGCTTCTGGTAAACAGAGAGTCAGTTTTTATTAAGTGTATGACAGAGGGTGGGTTGACCAGGCTCTGGGGGATGGAGCCCACCCAAGTCCATTTGGAGAACAAAAATTATAATTGATAAACTTTAAAAAACTCGAGGACATGATGTGAGGAGTTGTAGGAAGGTGGATTTGAGTGTAGATGGGGGGATCTGAATATGATCAAAATCCAATGTATGAAATTCTTGAAGAATCTATTAAACATTATTCTAACAGTCTAAGATGATAAATACAATATTTAAATAATAGTTTAATTGGCCTAATTCTTTTCTGTGTGGTATATTTTCTTCTTTCACTACCCACTAATCTCTGGCAACTACTGACCTTTTACTGTCTTTATCATTTTGCCATTCTACAAATGTCATGAATTTGCCATTATGCACACGTAATCTTAGTAGCTGTAGATTGGCTTCTTCCGCTTTCTTATATGTGCTCATTTCTGCCCCCCCCATTTTCTTTTCATGACTCGATGGCACATTCCTTTATTGTACCCGATAGTTCTATTTTCTAGATGCACCACTATCTGCCTACTAAATGATTGTTGGTTTTAGAATTTTAACAATTATGAATAAATATGCTATAGTCATCTGTGAACTTCTTTTTATAGGACATAACACCAGTGGATAAATGCTAAGGAAAACTCCTGCATCATAGGATAAGATTATATGTACTTTTGTATGAAACTACCAAACATTCTTCCAGAGTGCCTGTACCACTTGGTTTTCTCACCAGCCACTAGTGAAAGTTCTCACAGATGCTACCTATCCACAGATACCATACCAGGATGTGGAATAATCACTGTTCTGGATTTTGGTGATCCTAAAGCTGCCTAGGAGTGTCTCTTGTTTCATTTTTCATTTGTCTGATTAGTTTGTTATGTAGAGTATCATTTTAATACTCATTTTCGATATGTAAATGAAACAGTATGGCATTTTGTCTGTTTTTCTTCAGCACTTTTCATGAGCTTGAGTTCTTATTGTTGTGTTTAAAATTTTCTTAATTTTTTATTAGAACCTGTTATCAGATATGCCTTTTGAAAATATATTTTCCTGATCTGCAGCTTGCTCTTTCATTCTCTTAACTGATTTTATTACATTTTAATGAAACCTAGTTTATCAATATTTTCTTTCATGGTTTGTGCCTTTAATCTTGTACCCATATTAATTTTTAATGTATCATTTTCTGTCATTCCATAGAATATGTATTTTTAAGTGCTTGAGTTTTCTTGGATCAATGACAGTGTGGTAACAAAATAGATTCTTATCCATGGAAATATCTTCAACATTGATTACACTTTGAGTTTATGGCAAGGATCTTGGGCTACTCAGGTTAAAGCACGTATTTTGTGGCTATTTTTTCAAGATACCTAGACTGATCCATTTCTTGGTCCCAGTATCAAGAAGAGAGGTACTTTAATATGAGCAATTTAATTTAATCTATTTTGTCAAACAATGCCTAACAGTAAAACGATAGATACCTCATGAGAAACATTCTTCTCAATTCTGTAGGGATCCTTTTGTTTTTCTAGGCAATGGGGAAACTGGAATAATGTTCTCGAGGCAATATTTTAAGTAATTGCTTGCTCTCATATGCTAATTAAGAAATTCACTTGCACTAAAAGAAACAACATAGATCACAAGGTAATTTCTGTGAAACTTATAAAAACCATGGATTAAAATCTCAAAGATGTTCCCTTCAAAATATCTTATTGACATGACCAGGAAATCATTGAAGGGAAAGAAATTTTCCATATCCAAAATTAATGAAAATAATTATGCACTAGAGGCTGTTAAACTTTTCTGCAAGATTCTATACCAATAGCTTAGGATCAAGAAATAAGATGTAAAAATATTCTGAAATCTATCAGAAACAAACACCATTTAGTCTAAATTAAGTTAAAGTCTAAGAAGAGCCCACCATACAAAAACTCATATACTTGAAATTGAGACACATCCATAGTTGCCTTGTAATGCTACTTTCAAATACACGTTCAGTATCTCTGATTTTTATAAGACAAGTACATTTGAATAATTCAACAACTGACATGTAACCAGATATTCTCCTGTTGGTATTTTTATTAATCTAGGACTTTCATTTAAGAATCTACTAGATCTCCCTCCTTTTCATCACTGGCGAATAAAGGAAATTTATCTGTATTCTACATGTTCAATTTCAGAGGAAAATTAGAAATTATTTATATTAATATAAATTTAGTTCCAAAACCATTGAAGCAAACAGAAGTCACCTCTAAGAAAACAGAGTGCTGGCCTTAATTCATGAAATATAAATTTCAGAGACTTAGAAAATTCATATAGCATTCAAGTGGGGTGTTCATTGATTAAGTCTGACAGTGATGCAGAGTAGGGAAATGTTGTGCTAATATATCACAGAGCTTCTACTTTGAAGTAAGTTCCTATTATTCAAATCTATCGCTTATCACTTGCAACTTGTAGGATTCTTGTTCAAATTACTCAGTGCTTTGAGTTTCAGGCTTAGTACTTGTGAAACAGAAAAAAATTGAAAATTCTTCTCAATATATATGTTTATAAAATTTGTTCATTTTATAACATACATACTAATCAGACTTAGGACCTCCTTCCTCATGTATATACTCCATGGCTGACCCACAGGATTTCACACATTCTGTCATATATGTTATGGCTTATTGTGCACGTTTGAGTACCCAGATGTCCCTAGGTGGGAGTTCATCCACTGGAGCCTGTTCAGCCTGTCAAGTGTCACTCCCTGAAAGAAGACTGACTAGTCATTCAACAGTGATATGCTGCCAATGATTCCTCAGGTAAGATTGGAACCACCTGCCTATTTCCCCAGTCCTATGCTGGGCTTTTGTTTGAATTTGCAGTCTGGTATAGAGATCCCCCCTGTATTGCTCTTTTCACTCAGGGCTGCTTTGGCTATTCTGGGTCTTTTGTTGTTCCATATGAATTTAAGTATTTTTTTCCCAAGTCTGTGAAGAAACTCTTGGGGATTTTAATTGGGATTTCATTCAATCTGTATATTAATTTGGGTAGAATGGGCATTTTTACTATATTAATTTTTTCAATCCATGAGCATGGGAGGTCTTTCCACCTTTTGATGTCTTCTTCAAGCTCCTTCTTCAGGGGTTTATAATTTTTGTTGTAGAGATCTTTGGTGTCTTGGTTAGGTTTGTTCATAGGTATTTTATTGTTTTTGAGGCTATTGTGATTGGGAAGGTCTACTTGTTTTCCTTCTTCAGTTGGTGTAAAGAAAGGCTACTGATTTTTCTAGGTTAACTTTTATCCCACCACTTTACTGAAACTCTTAATTGTTTCTAGGAGTTTTCTGGTGGAGTTTTTAGTATCCCTTAGGTAAACTATCATATCATCTGCAAAATGGGATAGTTTCACTTCCTCTTTTCCAATTAGTATTCCTTTAATTTCCTTTTCTTGCCTTATTGCCCTAGGCAGTGTTTCAAGCACTATATTGAAGAGGGGTGGTGACAGGGGGCAGGTTTGCTGAGTTCCTGACTTTAAGGGGAATCCTTCTAACTTTTCTCCATTTAGGATGATGTTGGTTGTAGGTTTCCTGTATATGGCTTTGATTATGTTGAGGAGTGATTCCCTCCAGTCCAATTCCTTCTAGGACTTTAAGCATGAAGGGATGCTAGATTTTATCAAATGCTTTTTCTGCATCAATTGAGATGATTGTGTGGTTTTTGTCTTTCAGTTCAATTATATGTTTTATGATATTTACTAATTTTCATATGTTGAACCATCCCTGCATCTCTGGTATAAATCCAACTTGGTCATGATGGATGCTCTTTTTGATATGGATCTGTATGTGGTTTACAAGTATTTTGTTGAGAATTTTTGCATCTGAGTTCATTAATGAGATGGGCCTATAGTTCTCTTTTTTGGCTGTATCCTTGCCTGGTTTGGGTATTAGAGTGATGTTGGCTTCATAGAAGGAATTTGGGAGATTTCCCTCTGCTTGTATCCTTCTGAACAGTTTGAGTAATAATGGCTGTAAGTCCTCTTTAAATGTTTTATAGAATTCATCTGGGCCTGGGGTTTTCTTAGTTGGGATGTCTCTTATTACATTTTCAATTTCTTCGTATATTTTGGGCCTGTTTAAACTGTCAATCTCTTCTTGTTTAACTTTGGTGATTCCCAGGATTTCAGATATTCGTCCATTTTTCTCAGGTTTTCAAATTTAGTAGAGTATAGGATTTTTAAGTATTCCCGTATGATTGCCTGGATCTTTTCATTGTCTGTTGTGATATTTCTCCTTTCATCATGGAGTCTATTGATTTGGAGTTGTGCTTTCTTTCTTTTGGTTAAATGGGCTAGAGGTCTGCCTATCTTGTTTATTCTTTCAAAGGACCAACTTTTGGATTAATTGATTTTTTTAAATTGTTTTCTTTATTTCTATTTCATTGATTTCTGCTCTGATTTTTGTTATTTCTTCCTGTC
The DNA here is from genome assembly GCA_009823505.1 of Rhizomys pruinosus. Lineage (NCBI taxonomy): Eukaryota > Metazoa > Chordata > Mammalia > Rodentia > Spalacidae > Rhizomys > Rhizomys pruinosus. Next base: position 274,586 of record VZQC01007448.1, on the reverse strand, counting down.
TGTTGCATTTAGGGTTCTTTAGTTGTTGTCTTTCAAGTGTTTTTAGCTGCAGTATTAGCTCATTTATTTGTGCTCTTTCTGTTTTTTTAATGTAGCTACTCAGGACTTTAAACTTCCCTCTTAGGACTGCTTTCAAAGTGTCCCATAGGTTTTGTTTTGTTGTACTGTCATTATTGTTTAATTCCAGGAATTCTTTTCTTTCTTTATTTATTTCTTTCTTGACTCATTCATTATTGAGGAGTGTGTTGTTTTGTCTCCATGTGTTCATGTAGGTAGTAGGGCTTATCCTGGTATTGATATTGAGCTTTATTGCACTATGGTCTGATAGAATGCTTGAAATTATTTAATTTTTTTGGTATTTGTTGAGTTTTTTTTTTGTTTGTTTGTTTGTTTTGGTGTCCATGTATGTGGTCAATTTTGGAGAATGTTCCCTGGAGTGTTGAGTAGAAAGTGTATTCCCTGGTGCTTGGGTGGAATATTCAGTAGATGTCTGTGCGGTCCATTTGGTGTATTGTATCATACAGTTCAGATGTCTCTCTGTTTATTCTTTGTCTGGTTGATATGTCCAAAGGGTTCAGTGAGGTATTGAAGTCCCCTGCTATGAGTGTGCTGGGGTTAATCTGTGCCATGAGGTACTGTAGAGTTGTGTCTATAAAGGTTGGTGCACCAGAGTTTGGTGCATATATATTCATAATTGTGAAGTCTTCATGGTTTATTTTCCCTTTGATAAGGATGTAATTGCCCTCTTTTTCTCCTCTGATTGCTCCTACTTTGAAGTCTATTTTGTCTGATATTAAAATAGCAACTCCTGGGCTGGAGAGATGGCCTAGTGGTTAAGAGTGCTGACCGCTCTTGCAGAGGATCCGGGTACGATCCCCAGCACCCACATGGCGGCTGAGAACCGTCTGAAACTCCAATTCCAGGAGAACTCCAGTTCCAGGGGAATCTGAGACCCTCTTCTGACCTCCGCAGTATTGCATGACACGGGTGCACAGACTTGCATGCAGACAGTACATTCATACACATATATAAATAAATAAAATTAATTAAAAAATTAAAAAAATAAAATAAAATAGCAACTCCTGCTTTCTTTTTGGTACCATTTGTTGGAATATTTTTTTCCATCCTTTTACTTTAAGTTGGCTCCTGTCCTTGAGGGTGAGATGGGTTTCTTATAGACAGCATATAGATGGATTCTGTTTCCTAATCCATTCTCCCAGTCTATGCCTTTTGATTGAAGTTGCCTGGGTAATTGCATTTTGTCACTACTGTTATATGGTCATATGAACAAGTTCCCAGAAGTCTGGGAGACTCCATTTCCTTATGGTCACAGATCACCCCTGACTCTTAAAATCTTCCTGCCCTCTTTCCTACAATGTTCCCTGAATCCAGGGTGGGGAGGTTCTCTTTAGGAGTCCTATCCAGGGACATGTACTCTTGCAGTATCTAATTCTCTACATTTTGAACAGCTGTAGACTTCTGTGTAAATTGCCTCTGTTGCATGATGAAGCTTCACTGGAGTTGAATGATGTGTTAGTATTCTCTCTATTCCATGTACCACTATGTTCCATGAGTTTCAGATTCAATGTTCCATTGTACATGCATATTTTTTAAATTTATATTTATTTCTGTATGTGTATGAATGTACTGTTTACAATGCAGGTTTGTGCACCTGTGTCGTGCAATGCTGCAGAGGTCAGAAGAGGGTCTCGGATTCCCCTGGAACTGGAGTTCTCCTGGAATTGGAGTTTCAGATGGTTCTCAGCCGCCATGTGGGTGCTGGGGATCGAACCTGGGTCCTCTGTAAGAGCAGTCAGTGCTCTTAACCTCTAGGCTATATCTCCAGCCCTGTACATGCATCTCTTAAGGCTGGACCGTTCACAGACACTTATTCTCTGTGTGTGACCAGTTGTGAAACTCTGTAATAGTCTCTATCTGTTGCAAAAAGAAGCTTCTTTGATGAGTGGTGATGGGTATTGTATTAGTCAGTATTCTGTTGCTGTGATAAAACCACCATGACAAAGGGAACTTATAAAAGGAAGAGTTTATTTGAGCTTATGATTGATGGTTCCAGGGAATTAGAGTCCATTGTGGTGGGAGGAATGGTGGCTGGGATTGGAGCAGCAAGCCGAGGGTCACATCTTGAAATGGAAGTCAAGAGAGAGAGAGACTGGAGACCACAAGGCTTGTTAAACTCACTAAGCCTGCCCCCAATAACATACTTCCCCCAGCATGGCCACACCTTCTAAGACCTCCAAGAACAGTGCCACCAACTGGAGACAAAATGTCTGAATATTTAAAGCATATGAGGGGTCACTCTCATTAAAACCACCACATTCCACTCCCTGGCCCCAATAGGCTCCTGACCATATAAAAATGCAAAATGCATTTAGTCCAACCTTAAAAGTCCCCATAGTCTGTACCAGTCTCAATTCTATTCAAAAGTCTACAGTCCAAAGTCTGTTCTGAGACACAGGCCAATCTCTTAACTGTAAGCTCCTGCAAAATCAAAAGACAAATTACATACTCCCAACATACAGTGGAACCAAATACACATTCCCATTCCAAAAGGGAGGAATAGAGGCATAGTGAAGAAATACTGGACCAAAACAAGACCAAAAACCAGCAGGGCAAACACCAATTCCAGCAGCTCCATGTGCAACTTCTGGGACTTGACTTCCAAAGGGCTTAGATGGCTCAGCTCTTCCAGCTTTGCTTGCAACACACATCTCTTTCTTAGGCTGGTTCCACTCCCTGTATGCAGCTCTCCTTGGCAAATATCTTACAGGTCTGGCATCTCAAATGTCTTCTTGGGGTCTCCACTGCCAACCAGACTTCACATTCACAGCTTCACAAAATGTCCTATGAGGGCCATTATGCAGGGACACTCCTGCTGCACTCTGCCTGGCTTGGGCTGCTCTCTGAAACCATGGAGGAAGAACTGATGATCCCTTCACTCTTGCAAACTTCATGCCTCTAAAGCCAGCATCACGTGAATTAAACTGCCAAGTTTGGCTGCAAGTTTGGGATGGACCCTGGCCTATTTCAACCACATTTGCAACTTTTCTCTGCCCTGAACTTGTTGGAGCAGAAAACCCTTTCAGTATTTTCTTTTCAAAAGTTGGAGGATTAGCTGGGTGTGGTCTTGCCCTGAAGGAACAGTTTCTGTTTACTTGAGGCCTCTCCTTAATCACTTTAATCTCACTTTTTCCATTGTTTACTTGTAAATAGCTAGACCCCTCCTTATCAAAGGGAGCCTTTCTTTCACATGCCTTGGCCCCACTTTTAATCTTCCTAGTGCAGTTTTCAGATCCAAACTGTACATTCTGCATTTCTTTCTGCCCCATCTGTTCTTCACTGTAGATCTGTACAGTCAGTATTCACCATTAATAGCCACACCACCATTTCTACATTAGGCTGTCTTGAAATACCCTCTGCCAAAGACATTAGTCCATTGCTTTTCAACTTAGCATCAGGAAAGTATTTGGGCTGTGGGCAAACTGCTGCCAGACTCTTTAACAAAATATCCCAGTTGCTGTCTAATTCTTTATTTTCCTCTGGAACTACATTTTTTGCAGCAATACTTTCTTTTAGGCTTTTACTAGAATGGCCCATTAAGCTCTGCTTACAGTAGTCAACAGCTTTTCTAGCCCAAAGTTCCAGAGTCTTCTACATCTCTCCAAACACCCACATGGTCAGGTTCTTCTCAGCCAACAGCCCACTCTCTGGTACCAAAATCTGTATTAGTCAGGGTTCTCTAAAGAAACAGAAGCAACAGGACGAATATATAGCTATATACAAATTTATTGATTTGCTCACATGACAGAGCTCAAGTAGTCCAACAGTAGCCGCACTGCACTGGAGAGGCTGAGAATCCAGGGAACTGCTCAGTCCGCAAGGCTGGATGTTTCAGTAGTCCCAATCAGGTGCTGAAGGCCCCATGGATTCTAGGAGATCTACTGGTCTCGGTACACCCTGAGATCCAAAGGGTTGATCACAGCAGCAAGACAAGCTCACCAGTGAAAGAGAGGCAAGCTACAGGAAAAAAGGGATCAGCTCCTTCTGCCATGGCCTTTTATACTGCCTACTGGCAGAAGGTAATGCCCACATTCAGGGTGGGCCATCCGGATTGAGGTAGTCCAATCCAAAGATCCTTTTTCTCTTATTTGTTCCTTAGTCCAGTCAAGTTGACACCCAGGATTAACCATCACAGGTATGCTTGTCTGTAAATATAAGGGTCTACATTTATCATACAATAGGAAATTACTTTTGTCTAGGCATATGGGAGAAGTAGGGTTTTCTCTAGGATCTATGACCTTTCTTGTCAAGTGTATTTGGCTATGTTAACAGTACCACAGATGTGATTCCTCACACTGAGAAAGCTTTAAGTCCAATTAGATAGCTACTGATTATTCTCAAAATAAATGCCCTACTGCATAAATATAGTTTGATATACTGGTAATTGTTGTGGTTATTAGGCTTTAAATCTGGGATTGGACCATTAACTGATATTTCTCCCTTAACAACTTTCATAGTGTCTTCTAAAACTATAAACTATAAGAGCTAGTCTTCAGGGAAGAGGCTTCCAGGTCAGTTCCATCTCCATTTTTCCAGGTCCTGTGTCCAAAACATTTCCTTTCTTCAGTAATAGGTCATAACTGCAAGTTCTGGGGAGTAATCAAGGGCTGTGACAATAGCTTTTGTTATTTTTGGAGTCTGTTGAGCTACCCTGATCAATAATTGGAAGGGAGGTTTCTCCTGCCTGGCACTTTGTTTCTTGTTATAAAGTCTTCAGCTATACACATGGACTCATGTACAAATATGCTGGTAATAGTACTGTTTAGATAAAATTCCTTGGAGTTAACCAAGATCTTATGTCTCATAAACAAAGTACTAAAGTTATGACAAAATATAGGAGGAATTAGAGACAGAGTATTATAGTCATACGTGCACACACATAATTAGACATTTCCATATCTTTCATTAGAAAATAAGTCAAATATAGCTGAAATGGTTTATTTGATCCACCAGAGTGCAAAGAAATAAAAGGAAACATCTAAGTCTCTCATATAGAAAATACAAGGTTTGGGGGCTTGAGATGGCTCAGAGAGTACAGGTCCTATTCAGCAAGTCTGAAGACCCAAGTTTGATTCCTGGAACTTACATAGTAAGAACTAATTCTTTCAAATTGCCCTCTGATTTCCATATGTGTAAACGAATTCTTACACACACACACACACACACACACACACACACACAGAATAAATGAATGTAATGAAAATAAAAACAATATGTATGATTCTACTATTTTTATCTAATATGAAGACCATATATATGCTAAGTAGAAGTAATCATAATAGATAGATCTGGAAAATGAAACCTACAAGGAATATTAACATCACGTTGTCATCCATGCAAAAAGTATTAACCATATACCATGAGTTTAGCCTTAAAATTAATGTGAATAGTTGTTATACCTAATTGTTAATGTGAAAAGCTAAATCATCACACATGGGACATGATACCATATCTAAATTCACAAATGTGTTTTGTGTTCACAAAAGTTTGGTGATATTAGTAATTTTAATGGCAAGGTAGCATTAATTAAATACTTTCTTCTGTTTGCATAGTTGGTCAGCATCACCACTTATGATTTCTTACATCTCAGTTGCCAGATTCAGCAAATAAAGATAAAGGATGCCCAGTTTCATTTAAATTTCAAATGAGCTTTGGAAAAATCTTATTAATACATAACAAAGATTGAATATGTATCATGAATAAAAATCATTCATTTTATCTATAATTAAATTTTGTCGGAACATCTTTTTTTTTTTTGCAAGTATTCTTTTCATTCCACAATACACTCAAAATACACACATGACTATATATGTCCCCAAATGGAATTTTCCCACTCACAGGATCAGTGAGAGGTGAGATCTGAGCTCTGCTCTTCATGATTAGGTAGCAAGTGCTCTTAACCTCTAAGCCATCTATTAAGCCCTAGATTTATATTTTAATGGTGATATTTGATTATAAATTCAAGGCTCTTTTTTATTCTTTATTTATTTTTATGTGTATGAGTGTACTTCCTGCATGTAGGTTGGTGCACCTGGGTCATGCAATGCCGAAGAGGTCAGAAGAGGGCGTCAGATTCCCCTGGAACTGGAGTTAAAGACGGTTCTTAGCCACCACGTGGGTGCTGGGAATCGAACCCGGGTACTCTGCAAGAGCAGTTGGTGCTCTTAACTGCTGAGCCATCTCTCCATCCCCAAAGTATCTATTTCTAATGTGTTTCAATTCCATGATTTAGCAGATAGATAGAGAGAGAGAGAGAGAGAGAGAGACAGACTAATATTCAGATTGACAGCATTACAACTAGGACATTTAAGTCAAAATGATATTTATGGGCTATCAAGAGCCAACTCTCCAGCCCTCTGCCTGCAAATATTGTTTTTTGGTCTTTTTGAGACAGGGTCTCCCTTTAGTCCCAGCTGGCCTGGAGCTCACTATGAAGACCAGACAGGCCTTGAACTTGCAGAGATCCACCTACCTCTCCCTCCCAAGTGCTAGGATTAAAGGCGTGCACCAACATGCCTGACCTACAAATTTGGATCTTTACAATTTTGAGAAAAATAAGATGAAATGTCAAAGTGTTTTGAATCTGCATTTCCCTGAAGACTAAAGATGTTAAATATTTCTCAGCCATTTATGCTTCATTTTTAGAGAATTCTCTGTTCAACTACTTGCCCACATTTTAATTGGGTTGCTTGGTTTTTATTAATTCTTTGTATATTCTAGATATTTACCCTCTCTCAGAGCTATAGCTGTCAAAGACTTTTCCCTTCCCCTAGGTTGTATCTTCACTCTAATGATGGTGTCATTTGATGTAAACGAGCAGTTCAATCTCATGTGATCCCATTTGTCAGTTGCTGGACATAGTGCTTTCAAATCATTTTGGATATATGTTTATAAGATGAGTAAGAATTTCTTATAAACAAAAATCTCTTTTGTAAGCCATATCAGTAAGATAATAAGTCCATAAGATCTTCGCCTCTTTTCTTCTTTCAACATCCATTGACACCTGTAAAAATAGAGGATTATATTTGATGTGCCACAGTTTTGAAGCATAGCCAGTGGAAATTAATGTTGCAAATTCAATGAATGGTGATATAAAGTACTCAGAACTATGCCTGTTCTAGTTTGTCTTCCACTGCTGTGACAAAACACTCTGACCAACACCAACTTGGGGAGGAAAGGGTTTATTCAGCTTACATCTCCTGGGTCACAGTTCATCACTTAAGGAGCCCAAGGTAGGAACTCAGGCCAGGAACCTGGAGGCAGGAGCTGAAGCACAGGCCATGGAGGATTGCTGTTCACTGGCTTGCTCCCTTGGCTCATTCCCAGCCTGCTTTCTTATACGGTACATAACAACCTGCCCAGGGGGGCACTACTCATTGTGGGCTGGGCCCTCCCACATTGCCTGACAATCAAGACAATACTCCACAGACGTGGCTACAGTCCAATCCAATGGAGCCAATTCCCCATTGAGGCTCCCTCAACCCACATGTGTCAAGTTGACACTAAAGCTATCCAGCATAATTGACCCCTTGTCAACTTGACACACAAAACACATCACTATTAAACCACCACCTTTCCAGTTCTTATCCCCAAAGTATGATGTTAACATTAATCACAACCTAAGACAGTACCTTAAAAGCCCCACAGTCCTTAAAATGTCCAAATGCTTAAAAGTTCAGTCTATTAAAAGTCTCTTAACTGTGGGCTGCTGTAAAATCCAAAACAAGTACTTCTAAGGGAAGAATCAGGCACACTCAAACAAAACCTAAGTCCAGCAAAGTAGCTCAAGGCTGGACACATGGGATTCACTCATGATCTTCTGGGCTCCAAAGAGTCTTGGCAGATCCCCTTCTCTGCCTCTGCTGTCCATGGCACACATAGCTCATCTTGCAGACCTGGGCCAACTCCATTCCACACCTGCTGCTGCTCTTGGTGGTCATCCCATGGTCCTGGAATCTCCAAAAAGCTGGGATCACCACTGAAACTGAGGCAGCACCTTCGCCAATGGTCTCTTCTGACCTCTTCTGGTACAAAGCCTCAGCTTCTCTCCATGACCCCTGCAATCCTGGGGTCTTCACTGCAACCGAGGTGCACTTCCACCAATGGTCTTTCCTGACCTCTCACAGTGCCAAGCCTCAGCTGCTCTCTGTGACCCCCCTCAAATTTCAACACCAGAACCATATAGGAGACTCTTACACACTACAAAGTCCTACTTCTGGCTTGACATGGAGGCTCAAGCCCCTTCTGGTACATAGCTTCTGTATGCTGACCCTGAAGAAATTCTTCCCAGAAGATTTCACCACAGTGATGCTGGTCTCTTGTTACTTACAGCTGATTTTTCAGCCCCAGCTAACCAGAACCCACAGATTAAACAGTCCTGATGATCTCTGCTTCCCTTTGAAACTTCACAAGCCAGGCCTCCATCATCTACAACTCTTTCAGCAAAACTGTTCCAAGTTCCACAGCAACGATCTTCAGGCATTCAATGATTTTTCTAGCCCAAAGTTCCAAACGCTTCCACAATCCTTCCCCAAAACACCAAGGTCAGGTCTGTCACAGCAATAGCCCACTCTCTGGTACCAATTTCTGTTCTAGTTTGTCTTCCATTGCTGTGACTAAACACTCTGACTGACACCAACTTGGGGAGGAAAGGGTTTATTCAGCTTACATCTCCTGGGTCACAGTTCATCACTCAGGGAGCCTAAGGCAGGAAATCAGGGCAGGAACCTGGAGGCAGGAGCTGAAGCACAGGCCATGGAGGAATGCTGTTCACTGGCTTGCTCCCCTGGTTCATGTCCAGCCTGCCTTCTTATACGGTACACAACAACCTGCCCAGGGTGGCACTACTCATTGAGGGCTGGGCCCTCCCACATTGCCTGACAATCAAGACAATACTCCACAGACGTGGCCGCAGGCCAATCCAATGGAGCCAATTCCCCAGTTTAGGCTTCCTCAACCCAGGTGTGTCAAGTTGATACTAAAGCTATCCAGCACAATGCCCAATGCATTTTTTCTCATCTTAATAAAATCTAATTATTTAGATACTATGCATAAAATGGACAATTTTGTATTTACAATTCAGAGCTTATGTCCTTGACTATGTAACTGTACATGGGTTTCTCCAAAGGGACATAAAGTGAATATTTAATCACTGATAATTGCATCTGAGCAGGATTTTAAAAGTCAAAATTTAAATAAAATCAATAAAAAGAGCTAGCAAATATCTGCTTCAACTCATGTCATGAAAACCTTCTAAAGTCTTGCTCAACATTTCCTTCTTTGTAGAGTATAAATAGAAATAATTTCTTATAAAATTTCAATTTAAAATATCATCTACATTAGGCTACCACTGTAGACATGATATTCCAATGAAAACCTGTAGCAAATGTTTCCAGAATTCATTTGGAAAAAGGACAGTCACCTGAAGTCTGTGAACAGGACATCCTAGAAACACTAAGATTATCATATATGATCACTATTGCCAGATCAGTAAAGAACGTTATGTGAATAAATAATAGACTATTCAGTTGGCCTAGTGGCTCATACTTCTGATACCAGCCAGATGACTGCCATGAGTTCTAGGTCAGCCTAGGGAATGTAGTAAGTTCTAGACTTGCCTGAGCTACAGTGGAGAGACTGTCACAAAGAAAAAAAATGTATTATTTATTTTTCATCAAATACACACAAGCAGAAGAATAAATGACACAGTCTTCAGAAATCTTCTTTTCTTAAAAACAATGACCATTGTTCAAATAAATGTTTTAAGAATTTAAACATTGTGTAATCAATGTATCAATGTATATAGGTGGAAGGTATGTATTCATATTTTAAAGTAATATAAAATTAAAGGGGGAAATGTGAATTCCTAAACATATTTTGGAATTAACATACAGTTTATTTCCAGAGATCATAAGTTTGCTGTGACAATTATATAGGCATTTGTTGGAGCAATACAAAGGGGAGGGAAAAACAGCAACATAAAGTCTAGGTTAAATAACTGAATGATGTAGTCGAACTCTGCCCAAAACTACAAGCCTCTGCAGGGAAAGACTTCAGAAAGAGTGAAAGAAAGATGCAAGACATGTATGGCAGAAGACATGAACAGGGGTGGGATGGGGGCAGGGAGAGGGGAATGTGTCTAAATTGGACTGAAAGATAATAAATGAAATACACAATTCAATAAAAGTATTAAAAAAAGAATTTCAGTATTAAAATTAAACACTAAATTAAACATACATATTTAAATTCTAAATGAAATAGCCAAAGCAATAGATGGTGGACATTTTAGTGATTAAAATAAGGACATGGTTCACTTTAATGTCTAAAGAATTCAGCGATATATGGATTTATGTCACTTAGATCAGATAAGATTTATATTAAAAATGTTTAACAGTGATTTGTCACGTAACAAAGTCTTAGTCAATAACGGACAGTATATGCACCCCCCCCAAGTTTGTAATTTTTATTGTTCAGTGACACTGCAGCCATTATAACACACTATGGATTGCTTGTAAATGCTGATGTAAATAAGCCTGATGTAGCCGCCATAGAAGAATTAAAGGTATGAAGTCATGTAAAAAAGAAAATAATTTAAATGTTTTAAGAATTTAAATGTTTAAAATCACAGGCCCACAGAATCTAAGGAGCATTTATTTAAAAACAAAAATGAATGAACTCAGGAGGATAAAAGGTCTCTGGAGCATGCCAAAATATTCAATTCCTCTCTGTCCAGCTTTGAAATAGTGAAGACAAAACTTCGAAACCATGATAGCTATATAAAAACGTAGGGGATGAGCAGTCACTTGGAAGGGGGAGATGGGTTCTGTGGTCCCCAATAGCCTATCCCTACAGAACTATCACTTACTAACATTGAGCTACTTCCTGGAAACGCACACTAGTGGAGCTACTGATTATTGCTGTGACTCAGTGTTCACTATTCCAAATGTAATCACAACACTTATTTAACATTGAAGCTACATGAAATAATGATAGCATTCGGGATAAATAAGAAATTGACCAAGAAATAAAGGAAGAAATACTTTGGAAGGATGCTCATAGGTACTGTTGCAAAGAGCAAACATTCTTGATAACCTAAAAAACAATAGTTACATATAGCGTTGTGTGCCTACACTTGAAAGACTGAAGGGAGACTTAATATGGAACTACTTGATAGCCTTAGGGCTCTATGCTACCTCGAAATAAAAGGAAAGTAATTATAAATTCCCTGCTTAGGCAAAAACTTCTAACCCAACTTCACACAAAAGCCCAACTTAAAGGCTAGGAAACAGATTTAAAACACAAAAGTAAATGTCAGGCAATAATCTTACTACATCTTACTACTAGTTCAAAGATAAAAGACTTCAGTGGTTTATACATGATAAAGTACAGAGTTCACTGAATTAGGTCAGGAAAATCCCTGGACCAAAAACAACTACAAGAAGAATGAACATCAAAGCAAAAAATCTACTTGTTCTAAGTGCCATAATTTCAACATTTTCTACTCAAAATATTCATCTTTTAACAAAAAAATGAGTCATTAGTAAGTTAAAGAACACAGTTCAAACACAGGAAAATATTATTCAGTAGATAATATTCCAAAGAAATCTGCATTGAACTTAACTAGACAAAATCTTTAAATGAATCATTTTAAACATGTTCCAATATATAGAATATAATGTATAAAGATAAAGAAATAATATGGGGCTGGAGAGATGGCCTAGCGGTTAAGAGCGCCGAATGCTCTTACAGAGGATCCAGGTTCGATCCCCAGCACCCACATGGCGGCCGAGAACCGTCTGAAACTCCAATTCCAGGAGAACTCCAGTTCCAGGGGAATCCGACGCCCTCTTCTGACCTCCGCGGCGTTGCACGACACGGGTGCACAGACCTGCATGCAGACAGTACATTCATACACATACAGAAATAAATAAAATTAAAAAAAAAAGAAATAATATAAGCTATGAGAATGATGTATAGTACTTATTTCCTGTTACTATGACAAAAGAGCAGACAGAAGCAACTTAAGAGAAGGGTTTATTCTGGTTAATATAATGGAAAAGACATTCAGAGTCCATGGCTGTGGGACTTTGTGGCAGAAGCTCTCTCTATTTTGATGGATCAAGAAGTAGATGCAACACAAGAAATAGAGCCAGGCTGTAATTCTCAATGTCTTACCCTACTGATTCACCACTGCCAGTTAGGCCTCACTTCTAAAGATTTTAGAATTTAGCTGCTGTGGCTTGCTTCCTGTAGTAACAAAGCAACTTAGGAGAGGAAATGGTTTATTTCTAATAAAAGATTAAAGTTGGTTACTGGGGGAAGGTAGGGCAGGAGCTGAAGGTGAGAACTTGGAACTGAAACAGTAACCATGGAGGACTGCAGCTTTCTGACTTGCCTGTAGGCTCAGGCACAACTACATTTCTCATACAGCCCAGCCCCATCCACCTAAGTGGGCTTCAAACACAGTGGACTGGACATGCTACTTTATCTAGTGGTTAAGAAAATGCTCACAAGCTCATTTGTTGGAGAAATTCTTCAGTGGAGGTGTCCACTTATATTTCCTTTATTTATTTATTCAGGTGAATGAGTTTCATTGTAATTATCCTACACAGGAGATTATGCTCATCCAAAAGGTTATAATTTGCCAAATGAAAATCATAATGCCAGGTGTGGAATATCTCTCCTTGAGTTATTGATTAGAGATATCCCAGAGACCCCAAAATAATACATATGATTGTCATTTCTCTTGTCAAGCCCACCAGAGCTTGCAAGTAAGATCCTAATCCTGAAGTCACTGCAAACATTGGTCACAGGACATGGAAAAAATCACATTGGTATTGACCAGGAAACCTCTTCCCTGCTATCTACCTCTCATAGTACTGGAAGGTGCTATGCAGGATGTTGAAGGTAAAGGTCATCAACAGCCTTATCCATCTTAGAAGTATGTGAACTATAAGAAATACTGTCATTTTGAGATGTGACATGTGTGCAATAGTGGCATGGGGGTTATAGAGATAACTAAGGACTTTCTGATTAGAATTCAGGCCTGTTCCACAGGAAGAAATACATATCTGGTTCTGAAATTCTGGCTGGGAACTCCTAATTGGATAGCTAAAAGGGTGAAGCTACTACTATTATTTTGCTACATAGGCATGTCATAAAGTTGTCCTCTAAATTTGTGTCTCTCTACCTGTAAATGAATGCAGCTCTCAGATCTTATCACAGAAGACTCATTTTACAGTAGATGGTGGTTAACTCAGAAACTCACAACTGGTCAAACTTCAGACAATTCTCATCCAAGATGAACATGTACACCAAAGCCCCTCCTCAAGACTCAGGTGTCATCATGGAAGGAGGGGGGGGGGGAGATTGTAAAACCCAGAGGTTGAGGAGGATGGAAGCATAGCAGTGCCTGCTGCACTCACAGTTGCTGTGGTTATCTGCACAAGATTCCACAAGATCAAACCAATCTACATTCCGTCATGGAACAGGATGTGGCTCATGAGCCTCCAAGTCTTACTGAGGAAATGTGGACAGTTGTTGGCTTCTTTGAGAGGGAGAATATGTTTTCTTCAAGGGCATGGCCCTGGTAGGTGGACCACATTCCAGTCGATTGACCTACGCCTATAAGCATGTGGACACCAAAAAATGGAGTTGAGAGCTTATTAAATTTCAAAACAGAGGACCTGACATTGGTTGGGGAGAGTGGAGAGCTGGTGCTGGATCTTGGAGGAGTTATGCTGAGAAGTCTTGGACGAATATAATCTGAATTCATTGTATGGAATTCTCAGACCATAACAATAAAACTTTTTGAAGTTGAATTAGATAATGATTTCTTTGGGACAATGCTGAAACAAAATGAAAAAAGAAATGAAGAAATTTAGATTCATCAAAACTAAGAAACCAAACCCCTCAAAAAAGAAACAACAAAAAATACATAAAAGCAAATGGCTTCAAATAACATGACTACTAGAGTGAAAAGATAGTCTAAAAATTGGCACCTCTTAAGTCTGATAGGATACTTGTAGCTCATATTTAAATAATGCAGTCAATCTAGTAATAAAAAAGACAAAAAATAAAGGGATGGCAAAGGTATTTAATAAATGTTTCTACAAAGAAGATATGTAAATACTCATTAACTATATATAGACTTCAACACACACACATACACAAAGATTCTTCCCTGTCCATAAGGAAAATTCAAATATAATCCAGTATGAGGTATTCTTAGATAAGGAAAAGCAAAATGCCAAATATTGGAGATGATAGAGAGACAGTGAATCCCTTATATACTGATGAGGAAAATGTGACAGGGTACAACTGCTTTTGTTAATGCTTTGCCATTTCTACTTAGTCGGGTCTATTTTGTTCTTCAAAGGTTATGGCTCAAATGTTCATCAATTGACAAATGGAGAAATAAATATTATATTATAGTTGTACAATTAAAATATGATTTAGCCATAAATGAAGGAATCACCAATAAACCACATGGGGAAACACTGAAAAGTTTGCTAAATAAGAGAAGCCAAATTTCCCATGTTCTATGACTCCATTTACATATCTGAATATTCTCAAATTCCAGTTAAAGCAAATTAATGAAGCTAAAAAATACATTAGGTCTTGTCAGGATTTGGATAGATTCAGGGGAATTGTTTCTAGAGAACTGTAAGTAGGGTCAGGGTTTCTTTATAATGTTTTGAAAATGTTCTGGACTTAAACAATGGCAGTGGTTTTGCAACTTTGTGAATATGCTAAAACCATAGATGAATTTGCATGAAAGGAATATATTCCATGTATACAATACAAAAACAAGAGAGTTTATGACTATGTTTGGTGATTAAGGAAAAAAAATATGTAGCAAGAGTAATTATCTCACAAAGTCAATATTTTTGTTATAAAATTATGACATTGAATTGTCCTGAAAATATTAAGATCAAATCACCAAGAAATAATAAATGTCTTTATAAATAGAATTACTTTAAATGCTATACATTTCAAATTCTAAAATGAATATCACATTTGCACATATTCTTCAAAGAGATCCTTTGTAAGGCACTTACAGCCCACTAATATAAATAATCATAGAACTATTTGGACCTCAAATATATGCCTATGTTTTTTCTGCTCAGTGTAGGCAGAAGCTAGGGCTTATACAGTATAGATAATAAGATTAAGGATAAAGAAGTGCCATAAATCTTAAACATTAAAAAGTGGTATCACCTTGCCAGCTGGTTAGAAGAAAGCAGCAATGTCCTGGGTCTGTATGCTCTAAGACACTCTGTTAGCTTTCTACCTGTAAAATTTGACAGGAAAAAATAATTCATTTGTTCTTCTACTGGAAATTGCTGTCTACAAACACTGTATCGTAAACTGTAATTCATGACCTGTTTCCAGAAAAGTATATAAACTATGCACTGATTATTTTGCTTGAATTGATGGCTTTTAATTTACCTGAGTTGATGGTTTTCCATCTCCCACCTACTAGTATCTTTCCTTTACTGTTTTGGATTGGTACCCAGCCTGCTATGGTGGCCTAATCAATAGCCTTCTTCTTTGCTTTGGAAAAAAAACACCTGATGTTGGAGAAACCACTTCAGCGTATGTACTTTGGAGATGGCCCCTGACTAGTCTTGTATCTCATAAAAAAGGGTGACCAAGTGAGAAAAAGTCAGCCATGTCTCTCTCTGTAATTATCAGTCTGTATTTGAATGTCATGAGGGAATGTCAATGAGGTTCACTCGTCCTTTGAGCAAATTCTTAAAGGGATTTATTACCCATTCAATTCCTATTATCTAGGTCTTCATGACCAGTCCCAGTCTTGATAAAGTTCTAATCCTGTCTTTCTTAGATTCATTGAGCATTCTTTCATTAAATTTTCCTTTGTGCTAAATTTATTTAAACCATGTTTCTGATGCTTAATCATATACTTTCTTTGATTTAAGATTTGGAACACTGCTATCATGGGAGAGAAACTAGAAATTATTTAAGGTAATCTATTCCTCAGATTATATTTCTTCTACTCCTTGATTCATTTGAAAAATTAAAAAAAAATTCCTGGACTGGGGAGATGGTTCAGTGGTTAAAAGTACTTGAAACTATTGTGGAGGCCTCAGGTTGAGTTCTGAAAACCAACATGGCAGCTCAGAAACATTCATAATTCTTGTTTCAGGGGAATCTGATGCCCCCATCTGGTCTCCATGGGGTATCAGGCACACACATGGTGACAAACATGAAGGCAAGCACTCATATACAGCACCAAAATAAATCTTTTTACTTTTAAAAGAAATGCTTTCTTTTTCTTTCTTTCTTTTTTTTAATTTTATTTATTTTTTTATGTGTATGAATGTACTGTCTGCATGTAGGTTTGTGCACCTGTGTCCGGCAGTGCCGTGGAGGTCAGAAGAGGGTGTCGGATTCCTCTGGAACTGGAATTATCCTGGAATTGGAGTTACAGATGGTTCTCAGCCACCATGTGGGTGCTGGGGATCAAACCCTGGTCCTCCGCAAGAGCGGTCAGTGCTCTTAACCCCTAGGCCATCTCTCCAGCCCCTAATAGAAATGCTTTCTAAAATAAGCTTACCTATGTGAATAGGAAGGTATTTATACATAAATTTGTAAATATGTATATGTATCTGTCTGTCTGTATAGTATATCATCTGTTCAATTATAATGTAATAATGAATTATTAATTCCAAAACTTTTTCCATTTCCATTAACTGATTTGTTCACTCAAACCTATGGGATAATTTTATACAGAGTCATTTTTGGGTTCTTTTTCACTAATCTATCTTTTTTTAATTTTTATTTTATTTCATTTTATTTACTTATTTATGTGTATGAATGTACTGTCTGCATGTAGGTTTGTGCGCCCGTGTCGTGCAATGCCCCGGACGTCAGAAAAGGGTCTCGGATGTCCCTGGAACTGGAGTTCTCCTGGAATTGGAGTTACAGTAGGTTCTCAGCCGCCATATGGGTGTTGGGGATCGAACCCAGGTCCTCTGCAAGAGCGGTTGGCGCTCTTAACCACTAGGCCATCTCTCCAGTCCCTCCACTAATCTATCTTAATCTCCTGAAAAATGATAGCAATCTGCTTACCTGAACAGTAGTGTTACTTTATTGATTCAAAACACTCAGAAATCACTGTGAAATTTTGATATTTCAAATAACAATTCCAAAGGAGGATTCTTTACTAATAATGAGGAAATCCAGGCTATTTATTGCTTTCTATTCAGAACAATTAAAGTTTTTCATTAAAATGGTTTCGTGAGAAATAGTGACACAGTGGGAGCAAAATAAAAATAAAACGAGGACAAAATATAATGAGAGAGAAAATGGGATTGTAGAAAGATGACTTTACTCCCACCTAGGCAAAGATGTTTATTGCAGGGGTGCACAGGTTTAAGTTACGGCTTTAATTACGGCAACCAAGAGAAAAGTGAAATATAGTAGATCAACTAGCTCTAGTTACCTTAATTAAGGAAGAATAAGTTCAACATGGAAGAGGAATTCCTCCATGCATGAGAATACTTTCAAATCTTTCTGTTGTCAATTCCATAGGAGAGGCAGTGGATCACATAGCTGCTAAGGCCTCAGTTTCTACGTGAGCTGGGAGCGGACTGGGTTGGTAGTAGCTGGAGAAACCAGTGAAGGGAAACTGAAGCTGACTGCTTTGCCCAGCTGCAAGATGCCGGTCACACTGGTTTTGCTCCAGCTTGAACCAGGTACAGAGAGTCTGGTACTTTCTTTTTGAAACTGGATTTCTGCCAACTTTGCACAACATATTTTTATCATATTTAGCCCCATTCCCTATGTGCACCTCTCTTAAACCCCCTCTACCAGATTTCATTTGTTCTCTCATGTACATTAAGGCCTACCAAACCAAGTTTGTGTCCCCAAACATCCTTCATAGTGAATCCTTCCACTGGAGCTTGCTCAAGCTATCTAGCATCACATTAAAGAAAACTCTCTCTCTCTCTCTCTCTCTCTCTCTCTCTCTCTCTCTCTCTCTCTCTCTCTCCCAATAATTTCTCACTTGGGGTTTCTGAACTATTTCTCTACTTCAATACTGAGTTTTTGTCTGTTTCGAATTTACATGGGTATTGTGCATCACCATTGCTGGAAGTTCATATGAGTAACTTCCCAGCTGTCTGGAAAACTCTGTTTTCTTGTGATCATCCACCACTTCTGATTCTCACAGCCTTCTCAGCGCCTCTTCTGCAAAGGTCCCTGAGGACTGGCTGGCAGAGGTTTGACATAGGTGTCCCATTTAGGGACAAGCACATAGCTCTCTCACATGCTTTCCACCTTGGCCAGCTGTGGCTTTCTGGGCTAATCACCATCTATTGCCTAAGGAAGCTTCACTGACAAGAGTTGAGAGATGTCTTAGTATTCTTTCTCCTGCAGCCAGAGAGATGGCTCAGCCATTAAGGTTCCTGACTGCTCTTGCAGAGGACCTGGGTTGAATTCCCATCACTTACGTGGCTACTAACAACTATCCAAGAAACTCTTGTTCCAGGGTATTTATGCCTTCTTCTGACTGGGCAATGCACAACACAAGTGTACTTACACACATGCAGGCAAGATACTCATACATGTAAAATAAAAATAAGAAATAAATAAAAATTCTTCCTGTAGAGGCTGAAGTATAGATAGTTCACTTAGGGCTAAGTACCTCTTAGACACTTATTCTCTGTATGTGATCATCAGTTGTGAGACTTGTAATATTCTCAATCTGTTCCAAAAAGAAGCTTTGATGAATGGTAAGAGGTAAACTTTTCTGAAAATATAAGAATATGTATTTATAATAGAATAAAATATTACATTGACCTAGAGATGTAATGAAAGAGGGTCTTTTCAGAATGTGTTTATCCATTTTTCCTCTCCTCTTGTTTTCTTCCTTCCTGGTCTTGAGATGGCTTCTAGAAGTTTCCAGTTTGAAATTCAGGAGCAAAGAGCCTTTCCTGCCCAATCCCTACTGGTCTCATTAATCCAGATTGGCACATAAACAAGTCATTCACCCCCAAAGACCGAGAACCATGGAAGCCAGGGAAGGACGTGGCTTCTCTTTTAAATATTTTGGGATAATTTTCTACATTCAAAAATACTTAGTATTATTGAACATGTTTTTATTGTTTTTCAAATGAAATGATCTAATTTTGTGGTGTACAGTTTTCAAAAGAATGTGATGTTGAATCTCATGTCCAGAGCAACAAGGCACAGCCTTGTTGTTGAGACTCTGAGTTCATAATTACTAGATAATTTCCGTAAGTCTTTGCAGGCAGCTTTGGGTTTCTGCTTGTCATGAAACTGTCTGGCTTACGGATAGGGCCCCATCCTTGAATTACAGAATTTTACATGCCTTTTCTTGGTCATACCAAAATCAGATATAACATAAAATGGAATTTTTGGCTATAAAATTGACACCATTGTTTTTACATAATTCACTTTCAATTGCTGAACCGTTGTCTCTATGTCCCGTGTTCAAGGATTACAGGCATGTACTATCATGCCTAGCTCAGGAAGAATAATTTTTTCAAGTAAAAGCAGTTTGAGAGATTGAATATATATGCTGTTACTTCTTTACTTCAGTTTACATTTAAAATTATGAAAATAAACCTGGATAAAACAGTAAGAATTTATTTCCCACCAACATTCAAATCTTACTATGGAACAACAGTTGTACAATTAAAATGGTTTTAATCAAATCAAATCTATCAGAAAAACATACCATAGGAAGGTAATACGGAAATAATTATTAAAAGCTGGTTTCATCAATAAGGTGTAGGCATTTCAGGAGCTCTGACCTCAATATATATGTAAATGTGCAAGCTAAGCTCTTAAATGTAGCCATCAGTTCTAACAAACTTCAATGCTACCTTTAAAACGAATGTAAATTCATTGGCTAAAATGTAGTCTTGAGGTCTTCTATAATTACATACACAAAGTATGCTTTATTTTCAAATGTTCTCTTGTTTCCAAGGAAAGATTCTATGCTCCATTTCTATTACCAAATAACCCTTCTCCCCACCTTTAAAAAGTATAAAGCAGGGCTAGAGAGATGGCTCAGCCAACAGTTAAGAGCACTGACTGCTCTAGCAGAGGACCTAGGTTCAATTCCCAGCACCCACATGGCTGCTAAGAATGGTCTTTAAGCTAGGCGTGCTGGTGCACGCCTTTAATCCTAGCACTCAGGAGGCAGATCTCTGTGAGTTCAAAGCTAGCCTGGTCTACAGAGTGAGTTCCAGGCCAGCTGGGGATATAGGGGGACTCTGTCTCAAAAAAATGTATAAATCAATAGATATTTGTGATATTCTGAAGAGACACAAAAAAATCTCAGCCTCTTAGTCTGTTGACATTTCACGTTCTGTAAGAAGCAGATTTCAGGGCCCTCATCTCAACTTTAATCTTGGACATCACAGCAGCACATTAAATGACTTTGAACTCAGCAAAAGGCAGAGTGAAAACAGCCTGCAATGCATTGCAGGTAGTTCATACTCAAAGATTGAATCATCCCATCTCTTATTTCTTTGAACCAAATATGTTTTATACATCCACAAAAATCAATACATGATTTGTGCTACCTTTATAGATGGTAAACTAATAAAAGAGTTTCAGCTTTTCAGACAAATTAGGTCTTGGCATAGAATACTCTCTTAAAAACTGTTGACACACACACATACAAAAAAATAGGCTGGGCATCTTAAACCTTAAACAATTGTTCATTTGTTACATTCTTAGATATGAACAAAAGAGGCATAAAGGAGAGGTAAAACTTAACTATGGTTAAAGATCATGGAATGCCAAAGTAAATACATGGTATGTCTCCTGACAATTGATGAACTATGTTAAATGGAATTATAATTTGACTTATGCCTTATTTACAGAAATGTGAGACTCTTCACCAGGTTTTAGATTCCAATGGAAATAAGTTATTATTTAAGAAAAGTGTCTTTCCTGCACAAATCTCCCAGCCTGTATACCCAATGAATTTAAGGGGGAATCAATCATCAAATAATCGATTTGGTTCTGGGTTCACATTATATCTAAAACTGTATACTTCTTATTTCAGAAATGGATTTGAGTCTTTGTCCATATGGTGTTAAAAGTTTCACATTGACTACCTGTACCCAAGATTAGGTCATCAAAACACTGGGAGGTTAAGATTCTGTGATATCATCCCAAATATCCTTATCTGGTAAGCCTGGGTTGGCCCACTTATTTCTCAGGAGGAGCTAGACTGGGAACCACTGGTGTAATTAAACTATTAACTAAGAGTACCTGTCCAGACTGGAGTCAAAGACTGGGTTTAATCTTGAATTGCTTAGAAACTAATGGGCCATCATAATTTTCTCTCAGAAAAGTTTTGCTTCTGAACTGTTTTTGTTTGAAATGTGTCACCTTCCTAATCAGGTTAAAAATGTGAGTTTCCGCATTTCAATCTTTAGCAGCATGTTTTATAGATGTCCTGGCAGCACACCTTACTTCTCAGTAAATTCCTTCTACATAATGTTTCTAGGCTATGTAGAGTGTATTACTTTGTGTGTACAAAGTAATACATATTACTGTGTACAGCTTCACTTAGAAGCATTTATCATATTGTTTATTCTGGAATCAAAAATGCTTTACATTTAATTTCTTTCTTCACAAATTTTTTTATATGACAGTGCCTGCATTATTAGCAAGCTGGGGAATGAATCATTGTTAAGTTAGTGCAGATGATTTGAATAATCTTGATTCAAATACCAAATGTCATTCTAGGCAGATGTACTGAAACTCTTTCTTAGTGTTTGGCTCATTTGCATAAAGGTAAAGTGCTCTCCTTCAAGGGCATCTTTGAGGATTTTAGTAATCCAGTTCCATCTCAGTGAATTCTGTTCAACCAAATCAAACTCCCAACCCTAGAAACATGTCCAACAACTGCTCGTTAGGTACTAATTAGTACCTAGAACATGTATTAGTACTCATATTTAGGCAAAATGCATTCTTTTACATTTCAAATTCATGGCCAGTTAGCTGCGGAGTTATTGGAGTTGATGGTGGCTGAAGAGGGATAGTTATTTGTCTTCGGGAATGGCCACTAGTAGGTTTCTGCTGCTCGAGTGAATGCCCCTACACCCATCGAGAAGGAGAGAGAGAAGAAAATTAACCGTTGCTTACTTTTTAGATTAAAACAACAGTGACCCTGTCTCTCTCGGTTTCAGGTAAACACTGTGGTGTTGAATTTAGACAAGGTCATGATGTTCTATAACTGGATATATGGGTAGCATCTTTCTTATCACAAAATTGTTATTCAGAAATAAGTGCTAAATAACATCTCCTACAGATTTAGCTCCAAGGTCTGATGAGCGCTATCCTTTTGACTCCTAAATAAGCATGCTAACTGTTTTAATTTGGTTATTCTTTCCTATTAGGCGTTTAAGACTATGGAAGTGGGCAAAATTAGCCTTGTTTTCTGTAAAGGTCATTGACGATTTGTTCTTCAGGGATCATCTGGGCTTGGGAAGAACCTCTGGATCTTCTTACCTTCATTTTTTTTTTTTTTTCAGTTGTTCCATCTTTTGAAAATAAGCCAAAGTCGTTGCTTGACTGTAGTTTGCTTACAAGTATAGAGGAAACATTTTTGCTGTAGTGACCCTTCTTTATTAGATTGGACACTGGTTAGATTCTACTCAGTGTTAGTCTAACATGGGCTCTCCTTGGCCTCCCTGAATGGAAAGGACTCACCACAGCTACAGGACGTTTCAAGGTATGCCCCATAGTCCCCTGACATATAGTTGACTTTGGAGGTCAAGGGGCAAATATGGGCCCATTGAATCCCTCTTGAGAAGTATAACCAGACGCTAAGAAAAGGCCAAATCAGTCGAAATGAAAAAGTATATAAAGGTAGGCATTTATTCCAGCAAATGTGGTCTTTCTCTCTCTCTCTCTCTCTCTCTCTCTCTCTCTCTCTCTCTCTCTCTCTCTCATCCACGGCCTCCAACCATTTTGAGGGCCATGAAAAGCACACGCTTCTGGGAGGTGAGGTGGGGAGTGCCGTTATAGAGGGGAGGAGAGAGGGTAACCTATTGGAATCTGGCCAACTAAACCAGGCCAGGGGCTCAGATCTGGAGGTGGGTTTCATGTCCAGAGGTCTCATGGGACTCTGGCCTGACCGGAAAGGAAAGGAGGGTCTTTCTGGTCTATGGCATCTTGGCTTTGCCCCTGTCCAACCTAACAACTCTGTCCACACTAGTATAGGTTATTGAACAACCATGTCAGTTATACCAGTCTAGTAGTTTTAATTACTGTGTAATATTGACATAAACCTTGAGCATAAACCAAACCCTTTTAAAAATTATTTTTATTTTTTCTTTTCACAGGAAAACAGAAACAATACAAAATGACAATAACAAAACAAAGCAAAACAACAACAACAACAATAAAAAGGGGGGGCTTCCATTTCTTATTCTGGTGAAATAAAGAATCAATCTGGAGGGCTTGGGCTTGATATGTAGTTCTCCGTTTTACTTTTTCCCCTTATCTCTTTCTTTTCTTTCTTCTTTCAGGGCTACCAGAAGAATACATGTTTTCTGGCTAGTCCAGGAAGCCTTGATTTCTCAGCTGAGAAAGAGTCTGGTTAATTTGGGGGGTCTCATTCCCAAACTGCCTAATCAATTTCTGGCTCCTGTTTAGTTATGTTACCCTTTGAAAAGGGTCACCCCAATTGCCAGAGAACCAAACCCTTTTAAATAAACCTTAGATGTACATTTGTGTTCTTTAAGCCAGTTCTTGTAATTGTTTCTAAAACTAGATTAATAACTCCATTGTTTTCATTGAAGGCTTGATTGAAATACAAGATGATATATATCACCTCTATGCATCATCTTTTACATATCTTAAATAATTTACTTAGACATTAGATATTTGCATATGTTTTCCAGCCTTCTTTCCTATTTTGGAAACATGTATCCATCATAATCTTCATATAGAAATCCTTCTTCACTAAATATATTTACATTTCATGCCCTTCTAACATTTTCATTTTACTACTGGTTTTCTTTCTTAGCACCATGAGACATAGTAATACTAACAAATATATCCCCAATTGCATGAATTCTCTTGCTGGTGGTACTGTACATCTACCCCTCCTCATAAGATCAAAGTGACAACAGAAGACTGATTCCAATGACGTTCAATCTGGGGAACAAATGAGTTTATTAAGCTTACTTACAGAGGGTGGATGAGGGGTGTGATGGTTAATCCTGGGTGTCAACTTGACTGGACTGAGGAACAAATAAGAGAAAAAGGGTCTTCTGATTGGACCGCCTCAACCCGGATGGCCCACCCCAAATGTGGGCGTTACCTTCTGCCAGCAGGCAGTATTTAAGGCCACGGCAGAAGGAGATGGTCCCCTTTTTTCCACTTGTGGCTTGCCTCTCTCATCTGGTGAGTTTGTCTTGCTGCTGTGATCAACCTTTCGGATCCCAGCGTGTACTGAGATCGGCAGATCTCCTGGAACCCATTTGGGCCTTCAGCACTGGATTGGGACTACTGAGACATCCAGCCTTGCAGACTGAGCAGTTCCCTGGATTCTCGTCTCAGCCTTTCCAGTGTGGTGCAGCTACTGTTGGAATCCTTGAACTCTGTCACGTGAGCAAATCAATAAATTGTATATAGCTATATATATTCATCCTGTTGCATCTGTTTCTTTAGAGAACCCTGACTAATACAGATTCTGGTACCAGAAGTGGTTCTAGAGAAACAGAATTGAAAGGATGAATTTCCTTAGTGGGCTTGGTAGTCTCTGGAGCCAGCTCTCCAACCCAACAAAGCCTAGAGTTACTGATAATCCTTGGTGCAGACTATTTGATGTAATTATGAAGATAGATCCATTTGACTCACCTGACTTGCCTCTTGTGAGAAGCAAGGAATTTA
This sequence comes from Rhizomys pruinosus, assembly GCA_009823505.1. Taxonomy (NCBI): domain Eukaryota; kingdom Metazoa; phylum Chordata; class Mammalia; order Rodentia; family Spalacidae; genus Rhizomys; species Rhizomys pruinosus. The sequence continues at coordinate 249,596 of VZQC01007448.1, read as the reverse complement.
GCGACTCTATATATAAAACGTTCGAGAAATTGTGGAAAAATAAGGAAAATAATGATGTTGCCTTGTTGCTCCTAGCATGTCTGGATAAAGTGTTAGAGGAAAATAAGGAGCTCAGTGATAAAAATGACCAGCTCCAGATTCGAAACAACAGTTTAAAGGTTTCCAAGTGTGCTCTGGAAGAGAATCTTCTCTCCAGCAGCCAAAGAGCTAAAGCTGCAGAAAATCAAGCTGGAGCCCTTATTATACGTTTGGCTGATTTACAATGCAAACTTAATTCCCAGCCACGAAGAGTGTCAGCAGTTAAAGTGAGAGCACTGGTGGGGAAAGGGTGGAACCCTGAAACTTGGGATGGAGATGTGTGGGAAAACCATGATGATGAGGATTTTGAACCCTCTGATTCTGAGGGATTTTCTTTATCTGAGGAATTAATCTCCCCACCCTCAGCAGAGAACCCACACCCTGCAGATCCCTCCTCCCCACCCTTGCCTGAGGAAACTAATTCCCCCCTCCCAGTGGGAGTTAATGTCCCTCAGGGCCCAACAATTGTTGCCTCTAGACCTATAACCACATTGAAGTGTAAGCAAGCCCCTCAAGGTGAGATAGAAAGTGTGGTCCACGAGGAGGTGTGCTATACCACTAAAGAAATTAATGAGTTTGCTGATTCATTCCGGCAGAAGCCTAAGGAATATGTGTGGGAATGGATTTTAAGGGTGTGGGATAATGGTGGAAGGAATATAAAATTGGATCATACTGAGTTTATCGATATGAGCCCCCTGAGTAGAGATTCTAGGTTTAACATGGAAGCTTGAGCAGTTAAAAAAGGTGTTAAAAGTTTATTTGAATGGTTGGCTGATGTATTATTAAAACATGGCCTACTAACAGCAAGTTAGAGATGCCTGATATTCCTTGGCTTAGTATTGATGAAGGGATTGTGAGGGTCAGGCAGATGGGCATGCTCAAGTGGATTAGAAATGTAAAACCACATTCTCCACAATATGAGGACCCAGAGGACATGCTATTCACTTAGTGTATAAGATGGAAAGTACTGAGACACCAGAACATTTGAAAAGCTTTGTTTTTGCTCTATTTCTTATGCCAGATCTTACAGTTAGAGAAGTTGTTGCTCATTTGCATAAATTAAATGTACACGTAATAGGTTTAACAGGACCTCAGGGTAGGCGTCAGGTGGCAGCACTGAATCGCCGAAGACCAGATGAGCATAGTTACCGTAATTATCATAATGGGTGGCAAAGGCAAAACAATGCCTATAATGGCATGACCCGAAATGATCTTTGGAACTGGCTAATTAATCATGGCGTTCCCAGGAACCAAATACATAAGAAGCCTACTAAGTTTTTATTTGATCTGTATAAGCAGAAAAGCTCTAGAACAAATGACAGGAAGTTAACATTGGATTTCAGGAGTAGCGAATCCTGCCCAGTTAACCAGTTTCTAGACTTGAGACAGTTCACAGACCCAGAACCCCTTGAATGAAGGGGTGGCTGGGTTCCAATGAGGAAGGACCTTGTCACAATACCAAAGAGTTATGCTGTTTGCCTTCCTCCTGTCCTTCCCCAGAGGGACCTGAGGCCTTTTACTAGGGTAACTGTACACTGGGGAAAAGGAAATAATCAGACTTTTCGAGGCCTATTGGATACTGGTTCTGAGTTGACACTGATCCCAGGAGACCCTAAAAAGCATTGTGGCCCTCCGGTTAAAGTAGGGGCCTATGGAGGTCAGGTGATAAATGGAGTTTTGGCTGAAGTCCGACTCACGGTGGGCCCAGTGGGTCCCAGAACGCATCCCGTAGTTATTTCCCCAGTCCCAGAATGTATAATTGGGATAGATATAATTAGAAATTGGCAGAATCCCCACATTGGTTCCCTGATCTGTGGAGTGAGGGCTATTATGGTTGGAAAGGCCAAATGGAAACCATTGGTGTTGCCTCTACCAGGGAAAATAGTGAACCAAAAACAGTATCGTATCCCTGGAGGGATTGCAGAGATTAATGCCACTATCAAGGATTTGAAAGATGCAGGGGTGGTGATTCCTACCACATCTCCATTTAACTCTCCAATTTGGCCTGTGCAAAAGACAGATGGATCATGGAGAATGACAGTTGACTATCGAAAACTCAACCAAGTAGTGACACCAATTGCAGCCGCTGTACCAGATGTGGTGTCCTTACTCGAGCAGATTAATATGTCTCCTGGTACCTGGTATGCAGCTATTGATCTGGCCAATGCTTTTTTCTCAATACCGGTTCATAAGGACCACCAGAAGCAATTTGCTTTCAGCTGGCAAGGCCAACAGTATACCTTTACTGTCTTACCTCAGGGGTATGTTAACTCTCCAGCGTTGTGCCATAACTTAGTTAGAAGGGATCTTGATCGCCTGACTCTTCCACAAAATATCACACTGGTCCACTATATTGATGATGTTATGTTGATTGGACCCAGTGAACAGGAGGTAGCAGCTAGCCTAGACTTGTTGGTAAAGCATATGCGCATGAGAGGATGGGAAATAAATCCAACTAAAATTCAAGGGCCATCTACCTCGGTGAAGTTTCTAGGAGTTCAGTGGTGTGGAGCATGCAGAGACATTCCTTCTAAGGTAAAGAATAAGTTGTTGCACCTGGCCCCTCCCTCCACCAAGAAAGAAGCACAACGT
>VZQC01007448.1:12452-244355 GCA_009823505.1 Rhizomys pruinosus | reverse complement strand
ATATATATATATATATATATATATATATATATGTGTGTGTGTGTGTGTGTGTGTGTGTGTGTGTGTGTAAGTGGATACTTGTGTTGTTCCCTTTTGAATGTGCAACTGAGATATGTGTTAAGTGTTGTTATATTTAGCTTATTAGATACTGAAGGACTAAGCTCTTCTCAAGGATATTACCACCTACTCTAAGATATAATGCTTTGCTATTGCACATGAGATACTTATAACATGTTAGGTGGAATTATGACCCTGTCATCATTTGCAATTGACATTTAAGCATAACATAAGGAGAGGCTATTTATTGGCTGTCAAGTTGACAAAGGGTGGACTTGTGATGGTTAATCCTGGGTGTCAACTTGACTAGACTAAGGAACAAATAAGAGAAAAAGGGTCTTCTGATTGGACTGCCTCAACCCGGATGGCCCACCCCAAATGTGGGCATTACCTTCTGCCAGCAGGCAGTATTTAAGGACACGGCAGAAGGAGCTGGTCCCCTTTTTTCTCCTGCGGCTTGCCTCTCTCATCTGGTCAGTTTGTCTAGCTGCTGTGATCAACCTTTCAGATCCCAGCGTGTACTGAGACCAGCAGATCTCCTGGAACCCATATGGGCCTTCAGCACTGGATTGGGACTACTGAGACATCCAGCCTTGCGGATTGCAATTCCCTGGATTCTCGTCTCAGCCTTTCCAGTGTGGTGCAGCTACTGTTGGAATCCTTGAACTCTGTCACGTGAGCAAATCAATAAATTGTATATAACTATATATATTCATCCTGTTGCATCTGTTTCTTTAGAGAACCCTGACTAATACAAGTGATTACTGACAGGAGCGTGGATGATCCAAAGGAAATGCCATGGAACATCTTAATCTAGCATGGATGATGGGTTCCCCATAGATACAGAGGTGGAGTCTCCCCTGTAGAGCCTTCCTCAACTCCTATATCCAGCTATGCACCCCCACCAGGACCACAAAGATTTATGCAATTAAAGCAGAATTGCATGCAACTGCCTGGAAGGAGTGGCTGGATACTCAAATGAGGGTCCAATGACCCTGCCCACTTCCTTATTCCATGAAGGTGCATCAACAGTCACCAAGCCCACTTGTGATAACCTTTTGTAAGTAGGCCAGCTGAAGTAAGAAAGATGGCAGCTGTTTGGCTCAGAAGACAGTGACATGCAGCATAGTCTTAAGAAAGAAAGTTGAATTCTAAATAGGTACATAGGATAATGACCTCGCTCTTAAAGTGTCTGTTTCTAAAGTGTTTCAATTCCATGATTTAGCAGATAGATAGATAGATAGATAGATAGATAGATAGATACTAATATTCAGATTGATGGTATTTCAACTAGGACATTTAAGTCAAAATGATATTTATGGGCTATCCAGATGGCTGAGCAGATAAAGATGTTTTTAGCCAAGGCTGATGACCTGAATTCAGTCTCTGGGACACATAGTAGAAGAAGGAGTCCCTCAAATTGTCTTCTGTCCTACACACTTGTGCTTCATTCTGTGACATTAGTATTTCTATGCACACATACACACATTGTAAATAAATAAAGGAATAATTAAATTATAAAAATGTAATTCATTCATAGGGATCTGAGAGTTGAGCTCAGTTTCAGAGTGTGTGCTTAGCATGTGTAAGGTCCTGACTAAGTTCAATCTGAATAATAATAATAATAATAATAATAATAATAATAATAAATATTCCTGTATGCCAATCTGAAAACAAAACTTGCTATTCGATCTGTGGCATTATTACCTGCTTTTTCTTCCTTTTCTTTCATCTATGTCATTCTCTCCTTTTAGTTTTATTCTTTGATCTTATTTAGAGGTTTTACATACCCTAAAAATGTCCTATGACATTGTTTGCAAGAGCTATAACTAGTATTGTGTAATATCATAGTTATATATTATATATATATTATATATATATATATAATATAATATGGCTGCTTGTTAATTTTGGTTTTGTCATTGTGTTGAATTTAAGCTAGTGGAAGTCGAATTAATGTTTCCAAATACCAATAATGTTAGAAAAAAGAAATAAATGGAGATTGGTGTATTTTGCTTTCATTTGCTGATCACTGGGTTTTTCCTGCTACACAAGCCAGAGTAGTGGACTCAGACAATTGCAGTCATGTCAACATCACACTGAATGACGTTGCGTTCTATACCTGAACTTTTTATTTTGTTTTTCTTAAACAAAATATTCTCCCAGACGTTACACATTACTCTCACGGCTAAGGAGGGGAAATGCACTTGCTACTCCTAGTAATGTATTATTGATATTATCTGACACAAGTTCTTGCATTTAAGAAGTGCTAAACACAGGGATGAATTAAGGCAAATGTAGGTGATAGTGACTACAATTTAAAGTTTTCAAGGAAAAGTAACAGGTGGCTGGCGGTGGGTGGCAGGCTCTGCCTTTAGTCCAGCACTCAGGAAGCTGAGGCAGGTGGATCGCGTTAAGGATGAGTTCAAAGGCCAGCTTGGCATACACAGCTGAGTTCCCAGACAGACTGGGCTAAGGAGACCCTGTCTCAAGAGACAACAACAAAAAAAAAAAAAAAAAAAAAAAAAAAAAAAAAAAAAAAAAAAAAAGAAAAGTAAAGGCAAGAAAACCAGTAAGAACAGCAATTTCAGGAAAATATAGTTCACCTTAGAAGTATCTAAAATTAAGATAAATATTCTTATTTTTCTGGAAATAGTCTGAAAAATTTTATCATATAGTACATCCAGCTCTGTCATCATATTTTGTACTAAAAAATGGCTGAAATGGAATGTTTGGTTTTCCTGATTCATTATATAATGGAAATGGTAGTTATAGAAATTTTAGGAATAAAATATTCAGAGATGGCACAAACGAATTATGTTCATATTGATCCCTATATTAGTATTTAAATTTTCTCCATCACTTTTTGAGCCTTTTTGAATGCATTTCTGTTGATAATCTAAATTATTTTCAGGAGAGAGTATACTTACATGTTGATTCTTACTCAGAACAAACATAGACCTTCAAAACAGGGTATTAAAATTTTATTTGAATTCTTCTAAAAATGAGCCATATTATTTTAAATAACTTCCTAACTCAGACCAGGTAGTTAGCACTCCAGAGCTGAACATTTTCAATGCTTGCTCAGATGGTGGTATGTATGTGTGTAAATTCTGGGCTCTAAGAATCCTTGCAATGGAACAAAAGTTTTCTTTTTGATTCTTATTTTTGCTTTGTTTCTTTTAGTTCCGGTTTTCCTGTAGCCCCAGGCAGCCTGGAAGTCGGTATGTAGACCAGCCTGGTCTATATCACACAGAGACCCACTTCTTGCCTGTGCCTCCAGAATGCTGGGATTTACACAGGAAGTTTTCTTCCAAAGAGTAGCATATGCCACCAATAGCTTCCCTTTTCATCCATTGGCTTATGCGACAAGCACGGTTTTCTAGAAAGGTGATACCTATGAACATGCACTGTGGTGATATATGAAAGTGATTTGCTGCCTTCATTTCCTACACAGACATTCATGTCTCATACACTGCTCTGGGAACAGAGAAATACTTTATATGCAGTTGCCGTGTGGCTAGGTCATTCTAAGCTTGGAAGAAGCTTAGTTGGTATTTTTCCATTCCTCTCAGGGTGGCAGCAATTTAAACTTGGAAGTATATTTTACTTCATAATGCTCCAGACCACTGGGTATGGCTACGTGATCCAATAATGTGGTGGGGTTCACGTTGCACAGCTCAACTCCAGTCTTATAAAAGGTCTCTGGATGATAGCAATCTGCCAAAGCTGTGACCGAATGGTACTGTTCTGGAACTCTGCACAGAGGTGTCAGCCAATGTAAAATGGCACATTTACTTACTCTTTGAGCCAAGTACTGAAATCATATTTTAGGTCTCAAAGTGACTGCCATTTTATTATTACATTCCCATAAAATATTCTTTTCCCTATTCAGACAGAACCTATATACTTTAGCAACAAACTGGAAATAGTCTCTCGTTTTCCCATATAATAATTATTGGAGTCTAGAAAGTACTGTTTTAAAGCCATGAAAAGAATTTTAAATTATAATCTTTTGTAGTTTTCATCTATGCTCCAGCATATATCATCTTTTCCATACTTTAGGAAGCTGAGAAAAGAACTTTGGGACTAGGGAGAGATTTAAATGGCTAAAGCACTTGTCCTGCAAGGAAGAGGGCAGGAGTTCAGATCCCCAGCTCCTATGCAAGCAAGTCCTGAGGGGCAAGGACTGCCTGCTAGGGTGGCGAGTCTGGCCTCATCTCCCAGGTGGAGACTGGAGATCCCTAGAGGAAGCTGCCTGGTCAGCCTACTCCTATCAGTCAGTAAACTGTTTTTATTTGAGAGACCTTGCTTCAATGAATTAGGTGAAAGAGCGATTGAGGAAGAGTCCAGACAGCCAGTTCATCCCTCTTCACACAGGTGCATGCATGTACTCACACACACACACACACACACACACACACACACACACAAGTACATCCACAGGCACATGGTCAAACATGTACACCACACATGCACACAAAGGACATACACATAAACACAACATTAACCTCTGGGAAGGAGGTAATCTAAATCCTGAAATATTAGCTCTATAGCTCATTCTATTAATGTCTCTCATGACCTCTTAAATACTCTGCTATGGAGACAAGGCTGTGAGTGAGCAGCCTAATAGTTGAGGAGGAAGTGGAACTGTGCAGCAGTCTCTGGAGAGGGTTGGGGGGAGGGATGTACCATGCCCATACTCCGACAGGCGTCATTACCAGAATCACTAATGCTTCATAAAGAACAAAGAATCGTGCAGAGCATAAGTGAGAAAATGAAATCAGCAATCTTCATTAAGTTGAGTTTTTAAATTCCTCTTTTGGCAGTGCTTAGTCATCATTATAGAAATTTAGATTAGACCATTAACTGTGGTGGGGGTCTATCCTGCACAGGAAAGAAGTTTAGCAGCCTGTGTTCTACTTACTAGATGTCAATGTCCTGTCCCTTGTGACAACAGAAATGTTCCCAGACACTGACAAGGGTATCATGTTTTTTCAGGTATAGAATGGAATTGTCTCCATTTGAAAAAAAACTGCTCTAGATGAAACACATTTTTTTCAACACTTTTTTTTTTACTTAAAAAATTTTTTTTTAATTTTATTTATTTTTGCATGTGTATGAGTGTAGTGTCTGCATGTAGGTCTGTGCACCCGTGTCGTGCAATGCCGCGGAGGTCAGAAGAGGGTCTCAGATTCCCCTGAACTGGAGTTCTCCTGGAATTGGAGTTACAGACGGTTCTTAGCCGCCATGTGGGTGCTGGGGATTGAACCCGGTTCCTCTGCAAGAGCAGTCGGAGCTCTTAACCGCTAGGCTATCTCTCCATTCCTCTTTTTTCAACACTTTTAAAGATGAGGAGACTAAAGGGAAATGGCGAGATATATCAATGTCAATTCACTAGTATGAACAATCCATTTAGATTCTTCTATCAGCATTCACATTTAAAGGAACCATAAGAGAATATATGTATATCCAGCCAAAAAATCTGCAGTGCACCTGAGAATGTACTTCAAGGGTTCACTCACAACTCATTGAGCGATGGAGAAATCCAGGATTTGTTACCGCCTAGATCTAAATATTCCCTAAAATTTTTGGTGCTGTGTTCTCTCCTTAGCAACAAGAAAACATTTACCATGAAAAAAATCAACCTTTTATTTAAGTATTTACTTTTTCGATAACCATTCATCATTTGAAAGCATTATGTCTCTCATAAAATTGTTTAGAATGCAAAGTTATTTTGGGAAAGCTTCATGAGTTATTAGGACACTATGTTATGAACACCAGGGTCTGTTACTATATCCTTTCCTGCATAAAAACACGTTGGATATACAAGATCATTTACATTGATAAATAAGTTTTTTAATTTTTATTGTCTCATCTGGGCAAGGTCAGCACTTCCATTTTGATAGTGATTTTTATGGTAAGACAATTTTTTAGATACGCACTATCCTAAAATGAACACAGACAAACATCACTTTCTAGCCACCTAAAAACATTTTAAAAAATCAGTAGTATTCTAGTATTCTTTGAATCAGGGGCTGGCTAAGTTGGCTGCTGTACTTTGTGGACCAGAGTTTTGTCACTTTCCTGGGTTCTATTCACTACAGAATTTCCCTTCTTTCTTATTTCATTTCATTTCCTTGTTTCATTTAAATAAGTGTTAAACAGAGATGGGGAACAGGGTGAAGAGCTAGGGCAACATTGGTAGGGCTCAGGGTCATCCTTGCCTACATAGAAAATTGAGACCATCTAAAAAATGAATGACCAAATGACAATGAACTCCAATATGATCCTCACAAGAGCTCTCTGGGTATACCAAATTATCACTTTCCCCCAGGACGCCATGTTCTAGAGATCAGCATCACACAGTTGTAGCCAAAAATTGTATATAAATATCATTTCTTCCATTTCTCCATTTCTAAATTCCTTAGTCTTTGGAATGGTTTGAACTAAACATTAAAATTATTAGAGCAAATAACACCTTCTCTCTTTTTGATCATCTCTGAATACGGGAAAGGAAAATTTGCCAATTTTTGACCTTTATCACTGTATCCGGTGTGGGGTCATAATTTAATGTATCCACTCATATTTAGGAAAAAGCCTAAGAACAATCATTGGCTCATGTGCATGAAAGAAGAGACTGAAATGTGGTGCATTCTGGAAAGCATAGGTGAAGTAGGTGCATCCTCAGATTTTAGTGCAGAAGGAATGTTTTATTTCTCTAAGAATCCATCACTGTTCAGTTTTCTATATTTTCTTTTGCGTTGGTTTCATACATAGACTATTTTGATAGTATAATAACTGCTGGAGGGCTTAGGTCTAAATCCCCCCGTGTTGAAACTAGATGGAAACATGGTGAAGAAATGAAGAATTCATCAACAGGCCTAGCAGTATCACATACATGTGTGCATCAGTCAGAAGTGCTGAGCAAATAGCTGACTTCTGCTTCCCCTGGATGACATGAGCTGGATACCCTACAGTCCTCAATGGGTTGATTCTGTGTGAAGCATAGGAACTGCCTGAGGAAAGGCTTGGTCCTTCAGTGAAATAGCCACTGGATACTGGAGCCTAATGATATAGATCTACTACAACTGCTGTCTACATTTGTAGCAGAGTTTGTGATGAGTGAATAAATCACTGGGCACAGTGGTTTTCACAGGCAAAGCCAGCACGCTGGAGGGTGAAGCAGGTAGATCATGAGACAAGATTTCACCATATATTCAAGGTCAGCCTGGCCTGGATGGTTTGCTGTCAAACATAGCAAAGCAAGTCAAAAATATCCTTGTCCTTAGGTTGTTAAGCAGGAGAAATGATCAGCTAGATGTATAACTAAAATAGAGTTTAGCAAGAACGTTCAGGCAATGTATAAATATTAAAGGTATCCCTCACTAGTTTGCATAGGGAAGACAATTAATTGAACTAACTTTTAGAACTGATCCTGATGAGCATATGCAAAAATGAAGGGAAGAGCATGAAGAAATGGAAGGTTTTCATGAAAGAGAGAGGAAGTTTAGCTCTGAAGTAAACACACACACACCACACACACACACACACACACACTGTTCTAGTTGTTCTAGTTTGCTTTAAATTGCTGTGACAGTGTGACTAAAACCAACTTGAGGAGGAAACAGTTTATTCATCTTACAGATGTAAGACATAGTTCATCACTTAGGAAGCCCAAGGAAGGAACTCAAGGAAGGAACCTAGAGGCTGAATGAAGCACAGGCTATAGAGGAATGCTGCTTGCTGGCTTGCTCCCCTGGCCAGAGCTCAACCTGCTTTTTTCTTTTCTTTTCCTTTCCTTTATTTTCTTTCTTTTTTTGTTTTTGGTCTTTTTGAGACAGGGTCTCCCTGTAGTCCCAACTGGCCTGGAGCCCTCTATGTAGATCAGGCTGGCTTTGAACTCACAGAGATCCACATGCCTCTGCCTCCCAAGTGCTAGGATTAAAGGTGAGTGCCACCATGCCAGGCCAGGCAAGCCTGTTTTCTTGTACAATACAGGACCACTTTCCCAGGGGTGGCCCCATCCACAGTGGACTGCACCCAACCACATCACTCAACAATCAAGAAAATGCCCCACAGATACGGCCACAGGTCAGTCCAATCGAGGCAATTCCGCTAATTGAGGCTCCCTTTACCCAGGTGTGTCAAGTAGACAAGTAAATCTATCCAATAAACACCTGTATACACATTGATAGACAGATGATAGATATAGACATAGATACATAGAGAGTAGATAGATAGATAGATAGATAGATCTAGATCTAGATATAGTAGATAAGTAAAACTGTGGCCCTAGGCAAAACTTTGTTTTATAACATTTATTAGAACACAGGCAAATGCCCTCTTATGTATTATCTGTGGTTGCTTTTGCAGAACTGAGTCCGTATACCTGACCAGCCTGAAAAGCCTAGCAACATGGTACTTCACAAAGACAGTTGTATAATCCTTCAACTAACTGTCTGATACTTTATGGAGATGGCATGTGAATAGCCTGGAAAAACATGTGCACCATGGCTGCTGACTAGGAAATGTTTAAAATTTAAACACTGGTGAAGCAGAGAGAACAAGAGAAGCAGAAAACCGCACACAGAGAACCAGACAATGTTATGAGAACTAAGGCTTACTGCTGACAACTTAGCCTTAGTACATAGATTGTAATTCAGGACTAAGTTCTGTACCATCCCTTCTCTATGCTGAAAGATCACGAGGGTTCTTCCCACACACACCTCAGCGATGCATCAGACTTCAAGCTATCCTTTTTTCCCTGGATTTTGAAGTCAAGACTTTGGAAAGGTTGAGCCAAGGCTACAGGGAATGTCAGTGCTGTGAGATAAGGGGTGAGTGAAGAGCCAGGGGCCAGTTCTCCTGGTCCCTTCTGCAGACAGCATCTCTTATGAAAGACTTGGACTTTTGTCCTTTCCTTTCCCCTCAAGGAGCAGGAGAGAGGCAGGCTGACTAGGGATGTAGATGGATATGGCCAACCAACCCCCTTGTACCAGGCACTCCCCAACACCAGGGAGAAAAATGCATCTGTGGGATCTGCAGTTAAAATCAGGGCCTCTGTCACATGTCAAAGGGTTTTGCCTGGTCTGAGCCTCGCAGAACCTTCATCAAATTGAGTTTCTAAAGTGGAGGCCTCGTCTGTGAGATAGTTTAGTGGGGAAGGGTGCTGGCTGCCAAGGCTGAGACCATAGTTTTAAATCTACCTAAGGGTGAAGTAACAGATTCCACATGCCTGCCCTCTTGCTTTTACAAATATTTTAAATTAAAATGATGTGGGGGTCTAGGTATTTGTAAAAAGTAGTTTCAACCAAATTTCAAGGCAATGGATGCTGTGTCTTAAGGTAGGGCAGTTCATGTGAAAGATGTCAGCGTTTTACTGTCAAATTAAAGTCCAGAGTTCAAACACATTGTTTGTTATTTACATACTTCCATACTTCTTTAACCCCAGTCTCTCCATTCCTACAACAAAGGGCCTCTTGAGCCCTTTGACATGGAAGGCATTTTTCCATACTGTCTCCAACTGCTGACAGCCAATCAAATAGCAGAGTCAGTTATTTGAAAGGCATTGAGTTGGAGCCATCTGAACAAGGTAGACTACAGTGCTGCATACCTTTGTCTAGAAGAGGATGAAGAACTTGGGTAAATACCCGTAGTTTTTGTGCTTTTCACCGAGAGAGAGAGAGAGAGAGAGAGAGAGAGAGAGAGAGAGAGAGAGAGAGAGAGAGAAAGGCTTAGAACAGAGCCCTATATAATATTAAGCCCAAGACTGAGACCCTGATTATCTTGATTAAATGTAGGGCTGAGAAAGGGAAGGGAGAGTGTGAAATCGCCTTTAATCCTAGCATTTGGGAGGCAGAGGCAGGTGGATATTTGTGAGTTCAAGACCAGCCTGGTCTACAGAGTGAGTTCCAGGACAGCTGGGGCTACAGGGAGACCCTGTCTCGAAAAAAAAAAAAAAAAAGAAATTGTTATAAGGGCTAGAGGGATGGCTTAGCAGTTAAGAGTACAGGCTGCTGCTCTTCCAGAGGACCACGGCTTGGGTCCCAGCTCCCACAGGGCAGTATGAACTGTCTGTTACTCCATTCTGGGGTATCCGATGCCCTCTACTGGCCTCCCTGGGAATTGGACAGTAATGTTGCACTTAGATACATGTAGGCAGAATACTCGTATCCATAAAATGGAAATAAATTTTAAAATGAATTAGAAAAAGTAATTGCTATGATAAAATAGGCAAGACTTGGGAACTAGTTGAGTATAGGAAAGAATTTATGGGAAAGAGAGTGAATCACAGGTTAGAAAGTTTTCAGGTGTAGAAAATTGGAGGGATTTTGTGTCATTTGAAATTCAAAACAGAAAGTCAGGAGAAAGGAGCATTCACGTAGAATTGCTTTGGAAATATTCCCAGTGATGAGTAAAATCTAAATGAAAATTACCTGAAAGAATTAATTGAATACAGTAAAGAGACTGCATTGGGAACATGCAATTTAATGTAAACACAATAGTATATTCCTATTTCTCTCCTGTTGAATGTACTCTAACTTACTCTAATTTTGGTTCTTTCTTCATTATTTTCACTTTTACTATTCATTGCTTTCCCTTTCAAAGAGAAATTACTAGTCATCTACTTAATATCATAGAACTTATAGAGGTTGGCAGAATGCACGAGCTCTGACAGGGTGGGGGAATGAGCGGGAACACGGGTCTAGATTTGTTAAAAATAAATAAATACAATTAAAAAAAAAAAGAAATGATACGACACAGAGAAAAATGGGATTTTGTATGTAAATAGACAGAAACGTGAATTTTTTTTTTTTTTGCCTTTTTGAGACAGGGTCTCTCTGTAACCACAGCTGACCTGGAACTCACTAAATAGACCAGGATGGCCTTCACAGAAATTCACCTGCCTCTGCCTCCCAGATGTTGGGATTAAAGGTGTGCACCATCAGGCCTGGCAGAATGAACAGAATTTTTAAAGTCTATAAAACAAAGTATTAGCAAGTACTAAAAGTAATCAAAAGTCCTGCACATTACTAGGAATGCAAAAATGGTGCAAATAAAAAAAAAAAAAAAAAAAAAAAGACCAAAAAATAAAAAAAAAAAAAGAACTTATAGAGGAAGAAAACTGCTTAATCTTTTAATTTCCATTTAAACAATATCTTTATTAATTCTTTAAGAAGTTCATAAAATATATTTTTATTATATGACCCCGACTCTTCCCAGATGCGCCCCACATCCCCACTTTCCTCAACTTTTTGTCCTCTTCTTTTCTGTAGCTATTTAATAATAGGATTCCAACTTGTGCTTTCCGTACACTTCTGGGGTGGAGCCACCCACTAGAGCATGGTCTACCTGTCAGGAGCCACACCCTTAAAGGAAACTCTCTCCCCTGGAAGCCATCAGATGTCCATAGCTCCTCAGTTAGGGGCGAGGACTCATGAACCCTTTCTCATTCCATGCCAGCATGTGGACTGGCTTGATCTTATGAATGTCTTATTCAGGTAGCCTGAGCTACTGTGAGTTTATGAGCACAGAGTTCTTTTAATATTCAGAATGTAATTTCCAGTCTCTAAAAAATGTACATATTTTGTGTGTATGTGTGAGTGGTATGTGTGTGCATGTGCACACATGTGTGTGTTTGTGTGTGTGTGTATCTGTGTTTGTGTGAGTGTATTTGCTGTATGTGTGTGAGTCCATGTCATAAAGTGCCTGCAGAGGTCAGTAGAACTTGTTGGAGTCTCCTGGAACTGAAGTTATGGACGGTTGTTAACAGCCATATAGGTGCTGGGAATCAAACCTAGGTCCTCTGCAAGAGCATTCAGTACTTTTAACTCTGAGCTATCTCTCCAGCCCCATAATTTCCATTTTTTTTTAATGTTTTCTAACCAAGGATTTGACACATTAGAATCCCTTAAAACTGAACTATAAGGACTTATTTGCATTTCACCCAAGGTTCTTTACCGTATTTTCCATGTAGTGGTAGTGGAAATACTAGGTCAAAAGGTCCTGGGGACATTTCTGGTTCTGACAAAATATCAGACGGAACAACCTTAAGGCAGAAAGTATTTGTTTTGGCTCACAGATCCATAGCCTTTGGCGTTGCTGATTCTGGGTCCCTGGTGAGATAGATATCATGATGGTAGAGAGATGTTTTCAGTTCAAAACAGAGAGAGAGAGAGAGAGAGAGAGAGAGAGAGAGAGAGAGAGAGAGAGAGAGAGAGAGATACTGGGAAAAGTACTGTTCCTAAGTGCTTTTTCCCAGCTGCCCACTCTCTACATTTAGGCCCCATTTCTAAATGTTCTGAGAACTTAAAAAAAAATACCACCAATAAATTGGATCAAATATTCAACATATCAGCCTTTTGGAGAATGCTTTATGTCTAGACCATAGCAAAAATATCCATACATAATTTTAGTACATGTTTTGATTCCCTTCTATAAAGTTGGACCACTTTGCTTTCCTAGCATCAAGCCACCTGAACATGACAGTTTATAAAAGTTTTAGATCATTACCAATTGGAAAGATGAAAATGATATTTTAGTGAAATTTTAATTTCATTCTTTCTCATTGTGTGTGAAGTTGAGGATCTTTTCCTATGTTTATGAACTTTGATTTTCTTTTTCTATGGACCATCTGTTTCAATCTGTAGCCCATATCCATATACTGCCTTCATGATTTGGAGCCTCTTATTTCATGCATAACCTTATATTCTGATGCAAGCTAATCACAACTGCAGAGACCTCCCAGTCCCAAGTGCATCAGCTCTCTCTGCTTTTACCTCTCAGGCATCGCACAGCCTCTTAGCTTTGCTCTGTATCTCTGCTCCAGCGTTGGCCCCTCATAGGAAATGCTTTCTCCTTTGCTTAGCAGCTCAGTTCAGTCTAGAACTGTTCACACTGAGTTCTTTAGCAGTACCTGTCTGAAGTGTTGGGGAAAAGTGTAATACTTTCATTTCTACACGCTTATATAACTTCTTCATTGTCGTAAAGTTATAATGAGCATGTATTACAATTATAATTTAAAATAAGCTAATAAAAGAAGGAAAAATCCTTTATTCTCCTTTGGAAGACTTCCTTATATTATCTGACTGGAGATTTAAATAAGCCATACTTGGGAGTCCTCCATGCCTCCTATCCATCTGTATTATTCAGCTCAGGCTTGGTAAAAGACACCACAAAGTGATTGTCCCAAACATCAGATGCTCCTTCATGGTTCCAGTGCTTAAAAGTCCCGGATCAATACAGTAGTAGTAGGATTAGTAGGATTGCTTTCTGATAAGGCTTGTTTGCTGGGCTAGTAGATGACCATTTTCTCTCTCTAATACCTCATTTTGCCTTTTTCTTTGTGGGGAAAGTGTGTGTGTGTGTGTGTGTGTGTGTGTGTGTGTGAGAGAGAGAGAGAGAGAGAGAGAGAGAGAGAGAGAGAGAGAGAATTCTCTGAGCTCATTTTAAGATCCTACTTTAAGATTTTATTTTAGCATAATTATCTCCATAGACCTTATTCCAGTACAGTCACTTTAGGAGTTCAAGCTTCAAAATATGAATTTTAGAGAATTCAGTTTATGACACTAACTGTTATTTATCCACCCATGTCCAGCCACCTACAGTACATCCAATTATTTGTGTGTATGTGTTTAATATTTCAGCTAAATGTAAAAAATCTACATAGTTTATTCATTTCCTTTTATATTTTTTGTTCTGTCATAGTAGGCATCTGACCTCTTTCACTCTATCACCAAAGTCTGGTACATAATACATGCTGCAAAACTATTTGTTAAGTAATGGTCCTGGTTCTGGTTTTTGGAATGTTATTGTGTAAGTATTATATGTAGCTCTCCATTCTTACTTTAAGATACAAACAAAGGAAGTTTCCTCTACCATCAAGATACAGATATCACCCAATTTTTTTCTGACATAATCAGGAAAGGCAAACATGGTAATTAAAGAGATTAGTTTAATGTAGAAAGCAGTATTAAGTATTCATCTAAAAATTTAAGCATGTATGAATATACGATTTTTACTAACAGTTCCCTATTGGCTAACTTGGAAGTTTAAACCAGTTTTAGAAATTCTCTAACTGTATCACTATATTATAGTTTATAAAATCCTTAGTTTTATTGCTTTCATCACAGTTTAAATGCTTATAGAGAAATGTATGAATAGATAAAGTGATCATAATTTATGAGCAATTCTAATTTCTATTGTGGGGGGCATTTTGGAGACGGAGACTCCCTTCCAGCTGGCCTGGAGCTCACTCTGTACACCAGGCTGGGCTTGAACTCACAGAGATCCGCCTGCCTCTGCCTCCCAAGTGGTAGGATTAAAGGCGTGCACCACCATGCCCTGCTCTATTCCAATTCCTTTTTTTAAATTTTATTTTATTTTATTTTTTTTTATGTGTATGAGTTTACTGTCTGCATGTAGGTTGGTGCACCCCTGTCATGCAATGCCACGGAGATCAGAAGAGGGCATCGGATTCTCCTGGAACTGGAGTTAAATACAGTTCTTAGCCACCATGTGGGTGCTGGGAATCAAACCCGGGTCCTCTGCAAGAGCAGTCGTTGCTCTTAACTGCTGAGCCATCTCTCCAGTCCCAATTTCTTTAAATTTATTGGACTGTTTACCTAGACTTTGAATGCTGGCTTTGGATAGGAGTGAGGCCCATGGCTGTCTGGAGTACCAGGCTCTGCTCCACTAGACACAGGGAGAAGCTGATTTTTTTTTTTTTTTTTTTTTTTTTAAAAGAAGGCCACCTTACAAGTTTCCCAGGGCTTCAGCACAGACTGTCCACAGATGGAGGCTGGGAGGTTTCCCAAGTCAAGTTGGCTTCTTTTTTTTTTTTTTATTAATTTTTATTTATTTCTGTATGTGTATGAATGTACTGTCTGCATGCAAGTCTGTGCACCCGTGTCGTGCAATGCCGCGGAGGTCAGAAGAGGGTCTCGGATTCCCCTGGAACTGGAGTTCTCCTGGAATTGGAGTTTCAGACGGTTCTCGGCCGCCATGTGGGTGCTGGGGATCGAACCCGGGTCCTCTGTAAGAGCGGTCGGCGCTCTTAACCGCTAGGCCATCTCTCCAGCCCGAAGCTGATTTTTTATGCTTGTCAGTTCATTGGGAGGTAGAAGTTGCAGAAGATCTCACCAAATACGATGCTGCCATTTGAATCCCCAAATGTGAGGCAACTGTCCTGGGACCAGAATGACTGTAATCAGAGTCCTGTTAGTAGAACGACCTGTGAAAACAATCAGGAGTTCAATGAATATTGTTTGGTTATTGGGAGAGTCTTTCAATAGTAGGAGGACTCTGAGATGATACATGATGCTCCATAGTGTGGATTTGATGCTGGCTGTGTGCTCTTCTGGATATACTTGTAAAATGCCAAATCTGCAGGACTAATGTTCTGAAAATTTGTGACTTTGATGGTCTTCTGAGACCTCAGACAAAGTTTATTAGAGAAAATGAGTATAAAAGTGAGTATACATCTCTTTCCTGAAACTCAGATGATAACCAGTGTGTTTCTCTGTCAAAAGCTAGCCCTACTGAAATTAGAATAATGTGGGATTTAGAACTAGTCACTCAGGGGCTCACAAACCATCTCTCTTGTCATTAGCTGTGGCTCCTTGGGAAACCTGATTAATTTACTGAACTAAAAAAATGCACATATCTATTTTTGATATTTGATTGATTTTATTTGATCACATATCTGAAGAACATGATACAATGCTTTGCTAATCAATGAAATTTCTTTCATCATTGTTTTATTAGTTCTTTATTTTTTATTTATTTTTATTATTTTTTAAGCATTTTTTATTTTTTATTAAAAACTTTTTTTCATTGAGCACATTTCCTACAACATTTCTTAATCAAATTTAGACTCATTCCCCCCTCCATTCCCACCTCTCATGCCCCCCCTCCCCCATCAGAGCTCATGGATTCTGTCATACACAAGTACTGTCTTGCATCTTTTTCTCAGTCTTTTATATGTAAAGTTATACTTCTTTTTATTTTTATTATTTTTTATGTGTATGAGTGTACTGTCTGCATGTAGGTTGGTGCACCCATGTCATGCAATGCTGCAGAGGTCAGAAGAGGGCTTCTGATTCCCCTGGAACTGGAGTCAAAGATGGTTCTTAGCCGTCATGTGGGTGCTCAGAATCGAACCCGGGTCCTCTGCAAGAGCAGTTGGTGCTCTTAACAACTGAGCCATCTCTCCAGCCCCATATATTTTTATTGATGTTTTGTTTATTTCAGACATCATTTTTCAGTTCAATTTAGACGTATTCCCCTTTCCCTTCTCCCCACCCCACCCCAGATCATGCATTCTGCCATACATGTCTTGCATCTTTCTCTCAGTCTTTTTAAAGTTTTTCTCTGCAAATTTCTATTGTTTTGGGCGGAATTAACTATATCAGTCCATTCTTTGACCCAGTCCTTATGTGACTGTGTTTCTCTTCCTATTGTACTGCTCCAAAATATGCCTATATAAGCATCATGTATATACCAGAATTATGTCCTCCAGGAATAATTCTGATATATGTTTAGGAGTTCATATTTTTCCTTTAATTTTACATTACTCTAAAATATGAATATATAACTTCTGCCCATATACATTAATTACCATGTCTGAAAGTGGTAAGTTAATTCTAGGGCCCCATTAAGTGATTCACATTATAACAACACAGTTGCTTTCAGAGAGAAATAAATATAACAATAATGTTGCTTAGTTTGCCTTTCAACTGGGGGATTTGGTGCTAGCATCCACAAATGAGGTAAACCATTCTCCATTTGTTTTTTAAGGACTGTGTTACTTCACTCAGCATAATGGCTTTGTGTTACATCCATTTACCTGCAAAGTTCTATGCTCCTTTCTTCCCACCAGTCTGAGGGGCTACCTTGATTATGCAGCTAAATGTTTTCTTATGTATTTTATAAGGCACTGGATGTCTGTCCAATAGTAATAATCAGTATTTTTATCACTATTTTCTAGAATCTCTCATTCCAGACTTTGATTCTTTTCTCTGAATGCTTCTAATACATTTTTATATTTCCTTCTTATGTTCAGGTCCCCAATGACCCTGAGCAACAGGTCAGTATGAACTAATTAAATATAATTGAAAAATAAGAATGAGAGTTTTGTCATTTGGCCTTCGTGTAAATCTGACGCCTTTATAACTACCATAGCTAGTTTACTATTATCTTTAGCTAGGATTCCTATTATTTGGGGCCCAGGATTTCATAGCAATCTTTATTGCTGGTTGGTCCAACTTCAGTATGCATGCTTGCAGGTCTACTTTTCCTACAATCTGAGCTAATAAACTGATGCATCTATTAACTTAGCTGACCTAGAAAGTGATTAGGCATTGCAAAGCCTATTCTTGTTCAACACCTGTTCCCACATCGATTTTGGTTCTGCTTGGCTACTGGATGTTGGCCTTGCCATTTGAAATTGGCAGTCATTGCTGATCTTTTCTTTACTGATTTTCAGCTTTTCCTTAGGAGCCCTGGCATGAATATAGCCCACCAGTTCTTTATAGAATTTTGCTGTATTCCTCACCTGCAAAATAAAGGATATAAAGTAAACATTTTTTGCCCAAGCATTGCTTGGGTTTGTTATATGTCCCTTACTAGGCTACTTGATCTCTACATCCCATATATCATGGTGTATTCTGTGCAGATACTTGTGCTATATGTTTTTGTTCGAAGGTGGCTTTTGAACAAGATTGCTATTTAAATTAATAGACTTTTAGTAATAGAAATTCCCTTTCACATATTGGAATGCATCACCTAATTGAAGAAGAAGGAAAACTACCAGCACACTAGTTTCAAACTGAAATTGCATCTCTTTGGGGATCTTCAGCCTACCAGTGTTGGCTAAAAACTTTGTACTCACAATTCAAATTTATAATCCCTTGAGCCAATTTCTTCAATCTTAATTTCTCTTTCCCTCCATCTTTATTTTTGCCTGTCACACATGTGCATACATATTTATGTTTACATAATGTATACAGAGATAGACAGACAGACATATAGATAGCATACCTGCATTCAAACAAACACGCTTGCATCTTGGTTCTAGCTCACTATAGAAAATTTACTAATTCAGCTTAATAGCTTCTTTGGTCAACTGAGAATAATTTTATTTAATTCCTACGTGACCACTGAAAATCCTAGCAGAGTACTTGACACATAACTAGTCCCAATCACTCTTTAAAATGTAGTATCCATCTGTTCCTTTCATAACGTGACATTTTTAAGCATACCTTTGCTTTCATTCTATTACTGTCTCACCAGTCACTTCACCTAGACAAGTTCTTCACTGATTCAGTTCAAATCCTATATCTTCTATAAAAATCATGGAAATGGAACTTTAGGCAAGGCACTAAGGCAATGTAGATGTGTGCTTAATGTAAGGCTAGACCATAAAAATCTATCTACTTAGTATAGTCCTTAAAATATGCTTTAAATGTCTCAAATCTCTATAGGTCAATAACTCTCTATTTCAAATCCTGCCAGTATTCATTTCTCACTAGTCAATAAATGGAAATTGTAAGATGTTTATACTTCTTGTCCTAGGAATGCAAAATTGTTCTTATTTCTAAGTGGTAGGTAGTCAGATTTATTGATTAATGAAATGTCATCAAGTATCTGTATAGATAATAATGTTAGCCACTTCTGTTTCAGTATTCAGGATGCATTATAGTTCATTCGTAGAAACAGTCCCCACATGCAAATAAGTGAGTCTAAAAAGAAAGCATTCCATTAATTGAGCATGACCAGATGATACCACAATCTGGGAAGGAAAGTGAGTCTTTCTGCCTGAGTGAATCAAGGAAAAATTTTCAAAGCAAATAGTACATACAAACTCTATCAATATGGAGAAGAAAATAATTTGGCATACAGAGAGTTCTTTGGAAGAATGGTGAGCACTTGCATTGACATTCATGTGGAGAAGCAGTGGAATGCAGCAAGCCACAATGTATGGAAAAAGAAATGACCAGTTTATGAGGAGTTGTGATCATTAGAATCTGAGCCTGAAGGGTTGGAATTTCATGCAGTTGGTCATTAAGGATTATGGAAGGTATTCCACATTTTCAAAGTCAATAATAAGTATATTAAGACTTTTTTGAACTACTGAATGCTCACACATTTATCAAAAAATGATGGCAAAGTTATGAGTTGAGAGAAAGTGACAGTGGTTGAAATGAAGCAAAGAGGTCGAAGTGGGGAGTGTTTTTTATCATACTGTGAATTAGATACAAAAATATCAGGGAAAGAAAATTGGTCCAAGACTCTTAAACAGCCTTTAGACAGAGAGAGGAGAGAGAGAGAGAGAGAGAGAGAGAGAGAGAGAGAGAGAGAGAGAGAGAGATTTAACACCTAGAGCTCTGTGACAGCTAGTTTTTATCAACTTGACACAACTGGACACGCTTGGGAATAGAGTGGCTCAACTACAGAAGACACCTCCGTCAGACTAGTGGGGAAGATGGGTGACTTAGCCCAAATTCCAATGCAAGTGAACAACAGAACTGCTTTCAGGTGCCACTTCACTTATTTCTACATAGGAAGGAAGGTGCAGTGTGGGGAGAGAACTCTCCTTTATGTACCTCTTTAAAATAGGGAGGATTAGTCAGCATAAAATAGGCATCATCTCCTCTTACTTTTCTATACTTCTTCATTGAAAACCATTTTGTCTTCTCCAAATAGCATTCTTCTGCAGTATCTTTAAAGCTAGGGAGAGTTAAAAATCTGTATGAGCAATTGTTACACAAAGAGAACACTGCATGCCTGCAATTCTTCACTGTTCTGCAGCAAGGCATCCTGAACAGGTAAAGGACTGTACAGGGCAAAGGCGCCAAGCTACTCCTTCTAAGATGCTACCTTTGGAATACAGAAGAGAAAGCTATGTGTTTTCCAAGACTTTACAAAAGAAACTTCCTGGAGTCTAGTTTAGTATATGACACCCAACATCAGATTTTATTTATTTATGTTTTTATTTTATTTCATTTTATTTATTTATTTATGTGTATGAATGTATTGTCTGCATGTAGGTTTGTGCACCCATGTTGTACAATGCCTTGGAGTTCAGAAGAGGGTGTTGGATTCCACTGGAACTGGAGTTTTCCTGGAATTGGAGTTACAGATGATTCTTAGCTGCCATGTGGGTGCTGGGGATCGAACCTGGGTCCTCTGCAAGAGCAGTCGGTGCTCTTAATCGCTAGGCCATCTCTCCAGCCCCCAACATCAGATTTTAAATATAACAATATCATGTTTAGTAACAAGAAAACTTCTGCTGATGAAACTATAGGTATGTCTTCTCTTGCTAATTGTCTGATCCTGAGACCATATCTAATCATGGATGCTTGTCTTAGTCCCAAAGAAAGACAAATGTTATATCTGAACAAATCGGAGTAAAGAATAGGTGGTCTCGTTATTGGAAATTTTGAGGAGTCCCATCATGGTTGCTATCAAGGTGATCCCAGGAGAACTGGAGTCCTCATTTGGGGTTCTTTACCTTATTAAGAAAATAATTTTAAGACCGCAGTCAAATAGAAACCTGCGGACAATTGAATTTTAAAAGAAAAACTCAAGGGCAGGCAAGCTTCACATCTCAGAAGCTGTCAGAAGAATGGAGAAGGGAAGGACAAGAGTTGACTTCAGAGTTAAGCTGGCATGGAGGCCAGCCACACGGCAGAGAAGCAGCATTATGTCAGGGAAGGGAAGTGTTTAGACAAAGTAAGGAAATCCAAAGTACCAGAAAAAGCAATTTTAGGCTCTGGCCAGCATCTGACAGAAAAAGAAAAGAAGAAAAGAGAATGGTTGGCCAGGACTCAGAATGGCTGGCAGATCCAGCCCACTCTCAAAGCGGTTTCTGGGAAGGGAAAGCACATTATCTCATTAAGGGAATAATTATTCCTCTTATCTCATTAGCTAACTGAAGGTGACCTGCCTTCTTAGGTGTAGGTCCTTGGCCAGGTGATTGATCTGTCCAACTATATTTTGCATTCTCTCTCTCTCTCTCTCTCTCTCTCTCTCTCTCTCTCTCTCTCTCTCTCAGCTGTTTTTTGAAGAATGTTTTCCTGTAGCCATACCTGGCCAGGAACTTGTTATGTTGATCAGGGTGGCCTTGATCTCACCAAGATCTATTTGCTGAGATTAAAGACATGAACGAACTATCATGACCTGCTCTTAACTGAAGGAAGGAATGGCTTGTGTGCACCTAGTGGTAGATTCCAGGTTAAACTAAACCAGTTCTAAAGTGAAAGCAATAATTAGTTGTCAAGGAAAACATGTTATTTTCCATTATTCAGGGATAAATTATTTTTTTTAAAATTTACAGTAGTCCTTTTAAGGGTTTTATTTATTGGGGCTGGAGAGATGGCTAGCAGATAAGAGCACCGACTGCTCTTGAAGAGGACTCGGGTTCGATACCCAGCACCCACATGGCTGCTAAGAACCATCTTTAACTCCAGTTCCATGGGAATCTGACGTCCTCTTCTGACCTCTGCGGCATTGCACGACATGAGTGCACCAACCTTCATGCAGACAGTATACTCATACACATTAAAAATATAAACGTTTTATTTATTTATTTAATTACATATACATGTGGGTGTTTTTGGAATGAATGAATGCCATGTGGGTGTGGCTTCCCCAGAAGCCAGGAGAGGATTCCCTGGAGCTGGAGTTACAGCTGTTTTGAGCCTCACTAGCTGGGTGCTGGGACTGAACTCTGAATCTTCTGGAAGAGTAGGATGGACTCTTATGCACTGAGCTATCTCTCCATTTATTCTCCCTAGTTGTCATTGATACAGTACTTCACTGTTAGTTTTACATATTATAAGCACCACATTATATATAATTTTTTGGAGTGTAGGAATTGACCCTAATGCTTCACATATGTTAGGCAAATGCTTTGCCTCTGAGTCATTTCCCTAAGCAGGGCATTGTAATGATCCCATTCTGCATGGTGGTTTGAATTTCTTCATTCATTCTTTCACTATTTAAACTTGTGCTACAATATATGCTATCTGCCAACTACCATATTCTCAGGGGATGACAAGAGTATTCATGAGATTGTGTCTGTCTTAAAGTAGTTTAGGTCTCCTATGCAGTAGTGGCTACATATATGTGACCAGTGGTTTATAAGGCAAAAAAAAAGGGGGCTCTTGCAGCCCCAGCAGGCTAGGTTCTGTCAGCTCTCCCTGACCTGCCAACTCAAAAGATAGGACTAGTGGAAAGCAGAGAATGCATTCGGTGTGGCTCTGTTAAGAGGAAGAATGAACAAAAAGGTTCAGTGACCACAAAGCCATCTTTGGACACTGATATGAGGTTGAAATTTAAATAGAGGAAGAATTGAGGTAAGGGGAAAGAGGCATGTATAATTAAGCAGTCTTGGTCAAGGTATAGACTGGTTGATCTTTTTCTCTCCTGTTGGGAAACTGTATCTTGGTCTTAGATTAAGGGTATCAATGCAGTTCCTAGAAGATCATCACTTCTTCTCCAGAGCATGGCCATATCATCACAGATAATATTACCCTCACTTAGGATTCCTATGAAGTTCTGCTTTTCTAGCAATCCAAGGTGACACAAGAGGAAAGGTTAGAGTAATGACAATGATTCATCAAGGTGCCTTTACTCAAACTAGAGGGGGGAAAACAGACACAAATGAAGGCAGAGATACCAGGCATTCATATTCTGTGGATCCAAATGAGGATTCATCTCTATTCAGCAAAAGCTTTTCAGTGCTTGTTTCATATATGATACAAAAATGAAGATAACGACCTCATCATCGTCATATTTCTCCTTGTTCTATGGGGGTGGGGAGGCAAGAAAGTCTCTCATATCAAAACCTTTGTGGCACCTAGAAGGTATAAGTTTCATTAGGACTCATTATAAATAGTTGTTACATGTAGGATCCACAGAGGGGTTCGATATTTATGGCAATCTGAGGCTTTTCTTCCTTTCAATGTTCAATCGGGTCAACCTTTCAGTTGCCATTTTTTGGTACATCCTACTCAATGCAAAGCTGTATCTTTTCTTTCTCAGCCGTTAAGTTGGTGACATTTTGCCCTGTTGGAACAAACAAATCTTTTCCCGTAGTTAGTTTTAAGATTTGAATTGCAAGGTTTTTGACGAAAAGCTTTCATGTCTGTCTGTATCCCCCCCCCCCTTTTTATAACCCATGAGTCTCCAGGAGACAGTTGTATTATACATAACTATAGGGTGGAATCAAGGCACAGATTTCATCAAATTCACCCATGTTGTTTTGGGTGACTATATATGAGTAACTTGGGAAGCAAACTTTAATTTTTTACGTTAAAATCATCTTAAAGGAAGAATGCTACAGGTAATACTGTACAACAGAGAGAAATTATCAGAGAACATTTATGTGCCACTCCCAAAGTTATTGCTCTACAGATTTTATGTAAAACACAGTACGAAACAACAGCAAATAATCTCATTTAACTCAGATGATTACCTGGTTTTATCAGAGTTTAAACCAATGTTTTAATATAACATATATTACTTTAAATTTGGAGACAAAGTCATAGAGGATTCTCTTATTAAAAACCAGTAAAAATGTCTTCTTTAATTGAACTAATGACATAAGGAACTGTGAAAAGGATTATACTCTGTTCAGAACCAAAAACAATACTACAAGTCTATGGGCTATGGCACATTGGCAAAGTATATTAATGGCAGGAGCTCTGACATCACATGGATTGTTACTCCAGGGGGATGTTGGCCAGGGGAGCCAAGGCCCCACAAAAGGTAAGGGCTCTTGCCTCTAAGTTTGGGATACCTAGCAGGAGGAGAGGCTGAATGAAGACCCACTGCTGCCGAAAGACCTGACGTCAACATGGGAGGGATGTATTGAGACCCACATGCAAGTGTACAAGTAAGTCCTCTGGAATACCAGAGAGTGGTTACCAAAGGGCCACTAAACCAATTAAAGCAAAATACAGTGCTCCCGAGTCAAGCAAGAACATCCACTCAGTCAGCAACCAGCTACTTCTCACTTGCCTGGAAAATACTGGTGCAGCAGAGGGCAGCCATGGTGGCCTGTATATCCCAAAATCTAATTGGCTATTGGCTCTCTCTTGGAGAATAACCCATGGCTGATGCCCAGCTTTACATCCCTCTAAGTGATAAGGAGATGTTATAAGCCATAGTAAGACCGTATATTAACAGGGGGGAAAATGTATTCATGGATTAACATATCAATCCAAACATATGTGTCTATGCCAAAGTAACCTCCCATAACTATTTAGTGCTGCTTAAATAACCTATATATCTAATTGCTTTGCTTCATTAGTAGGATCGAAAGGTTACCCTGGACAAAAACTGTCAGCCCATGAAAGGAAACAGCCAGAATTGACCAGAGTCCAACTCAACAGCTCCAGAGAGATTGTACTGTTTTACTTCTCATCAACCTGTGCCCCTTTTCTAAGCCTAGGGAACAATCTGCGGAAGAGGGGGTGTGGTAGAATGTAAAGGCTGCGATTGGGGTGAATGGTGAAACTACAGCAATGTAGTCTGGACACTCATTTGATCAACTTGATTGAACAAACAACTTGTCACCCCTACTGGATGGTGGGGCTGTGGGGGGTTGGGCACAACAGCCTGCAGATTGGTTTTGCACGAAGGATGCTTGTACTCATGGATTATCACTTATAGCTAAAAATGAAAAATAAACTGAGAGAAAGATGCAGGACAGTTATGGCAGAATGCATGATCTGGGATGGGGTGGGGGTGGGGGGGAAGGGAAAGGGAAATATGCCTGATCTGAGTTGGAAAATGATGTATGAAATGCACAAAGCATCAATAAAAATTAAATTTTAAAAAATGAAGATAAATGGAGTGACTTTGAGGCAGATATAGAGTGTAGAGTAAGGTTTATCAGGCAGTTTGGGGTAGGGACCTTAAAAATAATTCTGATACTTGTCCCTGGACAACCAGTTCTGTTCTGGCCAGAAGCTGGGAAAATTCTTGGTTCTAAATGCAGTTCTATCCTGGCCAGAGACCAGAAGCACCAAACATGCTTTGGTCATTGGTGCATATTCTGGTTTCATGCTTTTATCTTTCTTCCCCTCTTTGCACAGTAACCTAAGTGAACATGGCTGCCTGGAAGCTCTGTGTGAACGTGAATGCAAAACTGCAGCCCAGACACCAGCAAACCGGTTCACTCCCCATTCTTCAATGGAGTAAATCTTTAATAGCTCCTAGAGTGGGAGCCTCAGTGGAAACCCTTTCTCTGGACCTGCTCTT
The DNA here is from genome assembly GCA_009823505.1 of Rhizomys pruinosus. Taxonomy (NCBI): domain Eukaryota; kingdom Metazoa; phylum Chordata; class Mammalia; order Rodentia; family Spalacidae; genus Rhizomys; species Rhizomys pruinosus. The sequence goes on along the minus strand of VZQC01007448.1, from coordinate 219,026 downwards.
GCTTTGCTTCCTTTCTCTTAAGCTCTCACCTGCAATAAAATTCCTTTCTGAAACTTATCCATCTGATGTGTGCGAAATTCATTTTCCAAGTCTTTGAGGCAAAGGGCTTAGAAGCCCCTGGCCTAGGTAGCCATTGATTGCCTGAGACCACAGTCTAACCCCAGATGTGCTCACCAGGGGGTAGATGGTCTATCACACTCAAGGGTGTTCTGCTCCCTCCCATATTACTATCTCTTAATTAACTATCTCTGCTTAATAAACTTCATCTGTAACTATGTGTGTTATGGATCAATTTCTTGTCCAGAGACACTAGAACTCCTCAGTAGGTACCCATTGAATTCAAATATCTGACAATATCAAGGTCTTCTAAGAAAATCAAGGTAGATAAACGTGGTAGAGGATAAAGAAAGAAGGGTTTTCTGGGCCTTCAGTTAGCTGAGCAGCCAGGTGGAGTCTTACAACTCTATGGGAAGGTCCTGGAATTCTCCTGTATGGTGTCCATGCTTATAGACAGTGTGTGTCCATGCTCATAGGCGGTATCTCTTCATCTCTTTCAATGTGGTTAGTGGCACTGCTTACATTCTTAACACTGCCCAACAAATGGAGACACAGGCATTCTGCTGAAAAAGGACAAAGCTTAAATTGAATGCAAAATTCTTAATGCTTTCTTTCCACTTAGTTACATTTACCATTTGCATGCTAATGTCAGTCCCCTCTTCTGCATCCTTATGCCCCTCAAACTTTGCCCTAATGCGGTGGTTTCAGAATACAGAGAGTTTAGGCATCTGTTAAATCTAGGTCCATTCTTGTGTTTGTCCATTCAGTACCTGAAAAAGAAAATGTCCATGGGTCATAATTCTTCAGGAAATAGCTCTCTATAAAAATGTGTATCAGAAAAAAAAATGTGTATCAGAATCTGGGTGATAATGTATCATAAACTATGGGTTTTAGTCAAACTGCTTAGAGGTGATTTTTCTGGCTGTGTTCCCACTTCTATGAAAGATGATCATTTTTCAGAATCTCCAGTTTAGCAATTTGATGCCTTTGACAGAAGTGTGCACTGGTGTATTACTAACAGGCTTGTTTAGCACAGAGAAAATCCAATCAGGATATTTCACTAATACATGCATCAGTATTGATTTTTGTGTTTTTCTCCAATGCTTATTTCTGATGAAATCTATCCCATTGGGTCAGCTCAGAGGATAGAAGCTGAGCTTGGCGTTCTTCATAGTAGCTCAGGGTGAAATAAGCACTTGTCTAATTCTCTGTGGCTCAATGCCCCCATGTCGTATCTATGCATGCCATAAAAGCAGTGATAAATATGATATATTTTTATGACACTGAATGCTCTATGTGTCAATAAAATATTTTTTTTAAAACTAGATGAAGGCTGCAGTGAACATGTCACCTAACTGAACTTGGAGTCTCAGCTTCCTAGGCCTGATTCAGTCTGTATGGCAGAGTCATCAATCGTCTGTGATGAAATTAGGTGCCCAGAGCTTGTGGCATATGCAATGCTTTAATACTAATGATCTAAGGTTTTTTTTTTTTTTTTTTTTCCCTGGGACACATTGAGAAATGCTCCTTTTGCTTCTCATTGGGCAAATGGATCACAGTTATAATAAACCGATGAGCTAAATGACCTTTCCTTATTTGAAACACCTTTGGATTTATAAGAAGCCAAGACCCAACTGTAGCATAAACTTTAGAAACAGTGCTTTGAAAATATAATGTAAATGTGGACGATTCCTTTTGACTGAAGACAATATGCCTTCAATATTTGGAGGTGCATTATTGTTTATCCTCTTCACAAGAAGAATAAACTATGCTGTTGGTTGAATTTCTTATCTCTACTCTGGATTCTCTATTTGCTAAAGCATTTTGTACTTAGTTCGTGTAGTAACGTTGAAGGGAAGAAGTATGTCTTTATCATACAAAGAGCTTAAGAAACTTTCGACAGTAAACAAAGACTAAATCTAGACCAAGTTAGGATTGGTTTGGAGCAAGCTGAGTTTTTCTGCTCTCTGTGCCAGGTTGGCCAGAAATTCTGTAGGAATGGCAAACAACCATCACGTGAAGAACTTATTCTTAAAGTGAGACAATGAATTAGAAAGTTGACTTTAAATGACACTTTGATCAAAGAAACCAGACTGGTATGACTGTTCACACATAAAGGCAAGCAGAGGTCAAAAGCACAAAAACTCTAAAATACCTGATAAGACAGACATTTTCATCTCCAAACTTGGAATTTTCCCAAATACTCTCAATATAAACACTTTGAATGCCTTTGAATATGAAGCAAGCATATCTTGTGTTTCCCTGAATCAGTTTATTTTTATATTTTTGAGAAGTGATGTTTTCTAAATGTATTTTTTATTATAAGATACAGCCAAGTGGCTGTAAAGTGAACTAATATTAACTTTATGTGTATTGTTACTGCTATGTATGACTCTGGACCCTCATCTAGCACTGTGCATTTATTAATGGTCTCTAAGCTTCTTTGTACTAGGGACTGCTTTCTAATTTTCTGGTTCATGTATCAGAGGGGAAGGAAAACTCCTTGGGATATTGCTCATTAGCATAAGGCTCTACATTGCAAATCTCTCCAGAATAGCTGGTATTTACATACCGATTTGACATGCATTAGAATTTTGAGGGTCAGTGCTCTAAAATGTTAGCCAATTGAACACATGAACTGGAGTCAAATGCATAATGTTAACATTGCTTTCCCATTCAATTATGGAGCATTTTGGTCAAACGTTAAATTGACACATATCTGCCAATTCCGTTTTTTATGATAGACAAATGTCAGTTACATTACAAATGAATGCTGGCATAGGACAAATCGATAGGAAATCAATGTTAATAAGGCCTCCGTGGTGGACTGAATTACATACTCAAATAAGAATAAATGGAATTTTGCAGGAAATGAGGTCAGGGAGAATTTTAGTTTCTGGCTCTTTCTAATTCCTTCTCAGACAAGTTGCTGCTATCACTCTGTTATCCTGTACTATGTGCAAGGCAAAGCAGTTGAAAAATGATGCATCCATTGCATATGTTGCTTAAGCTTCTAAACAGCATTACAATATATTTAATACTATTTACAGAGGTATTCTAATACAAATTTTATTTTTTCTTTTCAATGTATATTTCTTTGAGATTTTGTGCATTTCATATGATACGACTAAATCTTATTTAAATCCCCAATCTTATCCTCACTTCCCATAGCCTTCCCACAGGATTTCATACATTCTGCCATAAATGTTAAGGCTTATTGAATCAAGTCTGTGTACCAAGATGCCCTCAAGTGTGAGTTCATCCTTTGGAGCCTAGTTATCTAGCATCACTCCTTTAAAGAAGACCAACTCTCCTTCACTCAGCAGTGATTAGCTTCCAATAATTCCTCAGCTATGTTTAGGGTGCCAATTTTCCCAGTTCAGTGCCGGCTTTTGTCTGGTTGGGTTTGTATGGGTTTTGTGCTTGCTGACACCATTTGCTGATAAGTTCCTTATCCTACTACAGAAATACTTGTACATCCATATTTGTGGCTGCTCTTTTCACAGTAGGTAAGAAATGAAAGCACTCTAAATGACCCTCAGCTGAAGAATGGAAAATGAAGATGTGGTACATTTACACAATGGGGTTCTACTCAACAGTAAAGAAAGATGGAATTTGCAGGTAAATGGATGGAACTAGAAGCAGTTCTACTAAGTGAAGTAACAGGGACTCAGCAAAACAAGCAGCATATGTTTGTGTTCTCTCTCATTTGTGGATTAGCAGAAAATCCTTATACGTGAATATGTATCCTGATGTAACTGGGGAGCAAAGAAAATGGAAAGGACCATGGGCACAAAGGGAAAGAAAGGGCCTGTGGGAGGGGCCTGAGGATAGGAGATAAATTTATTTTCTTTATTAACAACAAATTCCAAATGTAGAAGCTTTGAGTAACTTCACTCAGCCCTCAAACTGCTCATACATAGTTCAGTGTTCAGGTCACTATTTTGTCTTCATTATCATATGAAATGCTAGGAAGATTAGGTACCTTTACACTGGAGATAAAAATTCTCACACAGTTCTGCAATCACTTTGTAGCTCTAGAAAAGTCACACATTCTTCAGAATCTCTGTGCTTTCATATATAAATTAAGGAAAATAGAATTATCTAAGAAGAACATCGAAAGGCTAACCTAATCACTATAGCAATCACAAATATTCCACAAAGGTTGAAGCTATATAAAATGTATCATATAAACTATATTATTGTAGTATAAATGACATATTAATAAATACTTTGTAGCTGTAGTATGCACAATTTAACATTACATATGATATATATACAATACAATGAATAAATTCAATATATTACCTATATCCTAAATATAGTACTATTGGCTAGTTTATCACCATTATTCCCATTTGTAAAAACGCTGGAGAGATAGCCTAGCGGTTAAGAGCACCGACGCTGTTGCAGAGGACCCGGGTTCGATCCCCAGCACCCACATGGCGGCTAAGAACCGTCTGTAACTCCAATTCCAGGAGAACTCCAGTTCCAGGGGAATCCGAGACGCTCTTCTGACCTCCGTGGCATTGCACGACACAGGTGCACAAACCTACACGCAGACAATNTGGCGGCTAAGAACCGTCTGTAACTCCAATTCCAGGAGAACTCCAGTTCCAGGGGAATCCGAGACCCTCTTCTGACCTCCGCGGCATTGCACGACACGGGTGCACAGACCTGCATGCAGACAATATATTCATAAACATACAAAAATAAATAATAATAATAATAATAAAAAACAACAACAACAACAACAAAACATTTATTCATGTTTATCTCCCAACAAATTAGTTATTATTTTACGTTAAACTGTAGAGCAACAAATGACATGACATATTACAACAAAAACAAAAGAAGGAAAGAGGATTTAAAAGCCCATGACTAATGAACTAAGAGTTGTAACAGAAATAAAAGGATGTCTTGAGGTTCTCTCCCTATGTAATTCCTTTAACCACATTGTATTTTCAATCCTTTCTCCTTTAGGGATTGAAACTTCATCTTGGTCCCCTATTCAGCTACTTAGAAAACTGGAACAGGGTATTCTTCCCCCTTCCCAGTTGAGACACACTGTCCTAGAAATCATTTACTATATTAAGGGAAGGAGATTACATTCTGCATCAGATTTGGGTTTCTGTAAAATTTTAATCATTTTCTGCTTTTCAAAATTAGTGCTCCTTCACTACTGATACAGGGGAAATGGGGGGGGAGGGGCTCTCCTTGAGTTCTTAGTTTCATTAATACAACAATATAAGAATAGACTCATACAAAAGCTTGAGGACAATTTTATTAAAGTTTAAAAGAGAAATCCACAGGGAAGATGAATTTCAGATCAGAACAACTGTCCTGAAGAGGAGAAGGAAGGAGAGAAACGAAAATCCACACTTTCTAAGTGGGCATGGAGACCAGGTACTTGGTGGACTAGCGGATACATGAGGGGAAGAGGAGCTTTAGGAAAAGAGTAAGGAAGCCAAAAATGTTGAGGAAAGCGTGCTTAGGGAAGAGACAAAAGATCAGGTGAGATTAGGCTCTTTAGAAGAATTTAGAAAAGAAAGCAGACATGATGCTTCATGACTGTGGCCCACTGACCTATTACAGGAGGTGGGAATTCTCAGAAGGAAAAGTACAATATCTCACTGAAGTACTAATTATTCCACTGATCTCTTTCACATGGCTTAATGTGAAGCCACCTTCCTAGCGGTAGTCCTTTGGTCTGGTCATTATTCTGGTCCAACTGGGATGTTGAGCCTCCACCAGGGCCAGGGAATCTTCCTGACCAGAGGGTGTTTTCTCTTAACGGGCCTTTTCTGCTACTCTAACATTAGCAACAGCTAAACAGGTATTTCCTCCTCCCAAAGTTTTGGTTGATATCTGCTGTTGATAAGGATGCTTTAACTTTTAAATTCAGACACACTTTGTTTATGAATGGGCTTATTTAATCATGTGATTAGCTGTATTTAAAAATAGAACCACTTTAACTAAATGGTCTTCAGTCCTTCCCAATGCTTTTCTAAAGATTATCCTAGATAACGCTCATTGAACATTCAAGGATGAAGGACCTCCAAGAATATTATTCATGAAAACATTGAGAATCAGGAAGATTGCATATGAGCTTAGGAAGCTATGGCTGGCAAAGACCAAAATTTGTAAGTGAATTCTGAAAATCCGAGTTCAGAGTACAGGTTAATCATTTTTATAATGTATAGTGTCACATTGCTTATCAGTTCCTACAACATACAAAGATAAAGTGATACATAAAGATGCATAGCAAACACTTGAATGAGGTAGGATTTGCAAATAGGGATAACATTTTAGTGATAACAAATCCATATATGCAAATGGGGGGAGAATTTTTGAGAGATATGATTTTAATCATTTTGATTTTTTCCTACCAGCTATGAAATTACAAGCCTCAGCAATTTCTTACTACTGACATTCCTCCCTGTTGTTTGCCTTGCAAACATATGCAATTGGCAATTAGCAGTTTACAGTCCTGATGTTTCACTTTCCCTGTCATCTGAGCTTTTTTTCTCAGCTTAGTACTATAAAAACCTGCCAAGCTTATAACAAGCTTCTGGAGATGAGGCACAGTACTCAGTAACAGCTGATGTGATGCTAAGGTCTGGTGTGTGTGTGTGTGTGTGTGTGTGTGTGTGTGTGTGTGTGTGTGTCTGGACTGTCCTGGGACTAATCTGAGTCTTCAAGTGTAAATTTGTGTAACTTGGCAAAGCATCCTGGGCAGATTGCATGACAAGATGTTGAAGGCTGCACTTGTGATCCCAGTCTGGGTTTGATTTAAGCTTCTAGGAGAAGGTAGTTACATTTGTTGTAAGATTGCCTTTATGTAGCATGAGCGATTGACAGACAGGCTTTTAGGGTGGGTGAGACATATCTGATCATGTTGGGTGGGGGCTGACCAGGGGAAGGCCAGCCATAAGATTTAGAGTTAATAACTGTGTATCATAAGGTATCAAGCACCCTGAAGACTGGTTGGCTCCATGGACAACCAATTAACCATGCCTATCTCATGACACCCCAATAAATATTCTAGAGGTAGAACGTGGGTGCGTTTCTTTGGTTGGAAATATTCCACAAATAGCAAGATGCCTTTGTCCTGGGAAGATAATACATTGTGTCTTCACAGAGGATGGAAAGGACATTCTTGTTTGAAATGCCCACTTTCTGTGCTGGGTACTTCTTTGACTGATTTGAACTGTGTTCTTTCCCTGCAACAAACTTTAATATGTACTTATTAGCCTTCAGTGACTTTTGTTGACTTCTAGTGAATTATCAAAACCCAGGTTCCTTTTGGAACTTTATGAACTTCATTGGTGTTAAATTAGAATAGCTTTCCTAAACTTTTTCAGCTAGTTTTTATGTAAATTATGTGATTTCTTCACTGGAGAGTAAGACAGGGGACGAAGTAGAGCCATCTGGCTTTGAAGTGTGCTGATTGCGTCCAAATATGTTAATTGTGTCAGTTGAAAAGCTGACTTCAACTCCATGATTTTCTTTCTAATAATACAGGAGTTGATGCATATCTGACAGGATTGTTGTAAAGTCCAAAAAGGACTATTTACAAGATATCCCCTGAGTAATATATATTGTCTGATAAGTGCTTCATAAACATTTGTTTATTAATTAAGAATTACAAAAGCTGGAAGCAAACAGATTGAAATATAGATGTGGTCATTTCGGACACAGACCTTGGGGAGTAATAGGAGAGCCCACTGGAATGGAGGCAATGCAATCCCCTTTTTGTAAAACAATGTATCACTTCATGTACCCTTAGAGAGAAATAGTTCAAGAAGAGACTTAAAAATTTATTAGTGGCCCCATCAGCCCATCTAGGGCCTAGGCCTCTTCACCCCGCTGGAAAGTCCCAGAAAGCTGCCCTGGGACCATCTAGGCTCTCCAATAAAAACATCAAAATTAAGAACCCAAATCACAGACCAACTAACTATTCATATGAGATCAAAAAACAACCATGCTCCATCAACAATCAAATAGAACCTAACTTCAACTCAACAAAGGCTGGCTAGAATTTCAGTCAGACCCACAACCAACAAAAGAAATCCATAAACTCAGGTCACAATGCAAAAGCAGAAATAATATGAAAAACCAAGATGGTGTGTCCCCACAAAAATCTCACCAGTCCTATAGAAATGTTCTTCAATGAAAACTACAGAGAGGAGTCATAGGACACAGACGTTAAAAGAACAATCATAAATATGGCGAAAAAAATTAAATGACTTTAAAGAACATACAAATGAACAATTCAAGGAACTCAAAGAGGATAAGGATAAAGTAACTGATGCTTAAGAAAATACAAATGTGCAGGTGAATGAAATGATAAATACAATTGAGGATTTGAAATGTGAATTCATGGAAGAGATAGGAATATTGAAGGAAACAGAGGTTGAAATGGAAAAACTTAATAAGCCAGTTTGAAATGAGAAGGAAAATCATCAGTAGGTGCTTAAGCAGAAGCAACTAAGTGGAAAGCAGAATATCAATAATGGAGGAAGTTAAAGAATTGGATCTCTCGGGCTGGAGAGATGGCCTAGAGGTTAAGAGCGCGCGCCGACCGCTCTTACAGAGGACCCGGGTTTAGGGAGTGAACAGGAGAGGATAATGGGGGTTAAAACAAGACCTTTTTTCTCAGGAGTGAATTAGACTTGTTTTATATATATATATATATATATATATATATATATATATATATATGTTTATATAGAGACATGTAAATGTTATATACATATATGATGTACATATGTAATGTAAATATGACATGAATACAATAGGGTCACTCTTTGGGAAGAGGAATAAGATCAGCATTATGGGAAGAAGAAAGGGGGTGGATTTGGGGGGATATGAGCAAGTTAATGTATATATGCAAATGTCATCATGGACTCCATTATTTTGTATATTAGCTGTGGCTAATAGGTTTTGTAACACAAAATTACTTAGTTAGAATTTTCTAAGATCCAGGCTTTATTCTAAACCATAAAGAGTTAGTTATAAACAAGTCAAATTTCTCCTTTCATGGAGTTGATTTCCTATGGGGAAACAAAAGAGTAATGTCTAATAGAAATTTCAGGTAACCTAAGTATAATTAATTGCTCTGAAGAGAAATGAGACAAACAGATAGAATGGAAAGAAAAAGGTAGCCAAAGAAAGTCCTTATGAAAGGATGCTTGTTCAGAATCCTAAGAGTTATGAGGAGACAAGCTTTCTTGATAAATACGGAAGAAACCCAAGGTGAGACATTCCTGGATGAACTTGGAAAAGCGGACAAGCTGGCTTCCTAGCATTGAATTGCATCCATATTCTTTAGTCAAGTTAAATATTTAAATTTAATTCTATTTCAATGCAACAGTTTAAAACTGGAAAAATATATTTTAATGTTTATGTAGTGCATGCGTGTGTGTGTGTGTGTGTGTGTGTGTGTGTGTGTGTGTGTGTATGTATGTACATCAGGGGGCAACCTGTAGGAGTTGGTTCTCTCCTTCCACCACTTGGAAACTGGGAACCAAACTTAGGTTGTCAGGTTTGGTGGCATGGTGACCTTTCTGATTGAGCCCTCTTCTTGGGCCTGGATGAACATGTCTAGCTGATATCGATAAGAAATAAATCTTAAAAAGGATAAAGAAATGAAATTTCAACAATCACTTTGAAAGTAGTAATAAATGCCAGTCTGTAGAATACGTAGTGAAAATTCCCAAATCAATAATCAGATCATTTTAGTAGCAATGGGATCCTGGAAATATTCCCTGAAATATATGAACTAAAATCTGGTCTCATTATAGAAGCATTAGCTCCTGTGTATACTTGGCTAGACTCTTCATTATATTGTTTTGAGAAATTTTACTAGTTAGTAGAAAAAAAAATGTAAACACCAGAAAAATTTTAAACTGAGCCATTTAAATATGAAAATGTAATCCATTTAATAAGAAAAATCTGTGGGTTAGTATTTAAATAATCCTGGTATAGAAAGTAGCTTGTGATATTGTTAGCTAAAACAGAAGATAAAAAACAAACACAACAAATTAGCAACAACTGTTTTTTAATTTCCATTTTGAGGGTCTCATGATGTAGCCCTGGTTTGCCTACAATTCTGTGTAGACAAGGGCGATCTGAAACTGACAGAGCTCCATATGCCACTACTTTTTGAGTGCTGGCTGGGATTAAAGGTATACACCACCATGCCTGACAAGTTTATTTTTAAAATCCGATTTAAATTTAGTTGAAGGAAAAGACACTTCCCTCAAGTTTCCCCATTTCCCCATGATTTTCTATTTTATTTGTGTCCTATAAGCATGAAGTAGGCACTACCTATAGATGCTAGCTGAAATTTGCTTTTTCAAATAATAGTGTTGTTTTTGTCACCCAAATTCTCAACTTAAACATTATATGCAACCAAATGATGTTTTCAAATTATGCTTCTCCAAAAAAGAAGCACAATAACCTAGAGTTGCTTCAAAATAATCCTATTGCTCAGACACCTGTACACATTCTTTATGAATCATACTCACTGTCTATCCCAATATTTCTTGAGACTATAATAGAATACCTTTCCTCAGAAGGAGACATTTGAAAACATTTGGATCTCACTTTGAAAGTAGGATGTTTTATTTTACCCTCCATTTCACTCTCAATCTAAAACATATGGGATGTTTTATTTGCAGGGTACAAAAACAAATCAAACTGGCAACTCTGTGTTGGAAAGAATTTGTTCTTCCTGTGGATAGAGAGCCGAGCTCTGTGTCCAAACTTCCAAGCCCATTACTTTTTCTCCAGTCATCAAGGTTAATAACTGCTTCTGTGCTCTCTGTTCTTGTTCCCTCTGTGAGTAGTGCAATCAGGTCTGGTCTCATTTCCCTTCTACAAGCTCATTATTCTCTTGTCTTCTATTTCGTGGGAAGTGTGTGCTGTTTTACTTGATTATTGCCAGTTGTTCCATCGGGGCTGTGCTTGTGTGGTTTTTCAGATAAGTGCCTTATCCCTTTCTTATCTGGAGCTGTTCTTTAGCCGTGGGGACCTCATTCCTGCAAGACTGTCAGTATGAAATAATAGCCAAATGAGGATGCCTGGATGCCAATCCCTGTGTCTCGCCTTCTCTCATACAGAGTTAGAAGGTGCCTAAACACGCTGAATAGGATGTTTTATCCTCTATGTTTTTCCTTTAACTATAGGAAAAATTGAGCAATATTAGATTATGTTTGAATAGGATGAAAAGACAGTGGCTGCTGCTCATGATTATATAAAAAATTATTATGTTTCTATCAGCATTTGCATCCATTTACTAATTTTCAATGTATTTTACTGTTTGAGACCTCTTTTCTACTATAGTGTTTTTCATTTGCTGATAATATTTGAATCTGAGTTAAAAGTTTGCTACTGTCTTTCTTACTGGAACCACTTGCTTTAGACTTCATTTCTAAATGAATAGTGTTGAGAACTATCGCAAGTCTTTTTAAAATTTTTCTTGAAAATTTTCGAGACAGCTGGTCTGGAACTTGTTATATGGACCAGGCTGGCCTTGATCTGACAGATATCTGCCTGAATCTGCCTCTCTAGGTCTGGATTTAAAGGCATGCACTAACATGCCCAGCTGTTTCGCAAATCTTTTAAATCCCTTTCTATCTTAAAACTAACATAAGCTCTAAAATATGTTCTATATAGGCAGCAAAAGGAGTTTTGGAGTACAGGATGTAAATGAAGCATTTATTCACTTTTGTGATAAGTGAATTATATCATAAAATACCAGAAATTTGTACCAGGGCTTTATTTTGTTTCTAAAATATTTGATTATTGGTTGTGATGAATAACAAAAATCTCCAATCTTCCTAATGAGAAAGGTATCTAAATGGCCAGAAACAAGCAATATCTATAGAAATGTTTTATAGAATATTACAGAAAACTCAATTATCTGCCATATAATCATATGTTGAAGTATTCACATGAAGATATGTGTGTAAAACCTGGTATACAGTTTAGAATAAAGAAGTATCTCTGATACTTACTTTCAGGGATCAGGGACACTTCCATGCGTACAGGTGTGAAAAGCAGTGAAACAGTTGAGCAGTCTGTTTAAAGTTCTTTGGTTATTCTTGTTAACTAGACCACTGATATGACTTCTAGTACCCTTTCCTTACACAGTCCTTATGGAGAAGGCTAAGTGATATATATATATATATATATATATATATATATATATATATATATGTCAGACAATGCATCTTAACTTTGAAATGTGACACTTTTAATATGCATTAGTAGAAGCCCATAAATAGAATTCTGTTAAACTTTCAGTTAATGGATTTGATTTTGAATATGTGCAGTGTATCACTCATGAACTAATCTCATCAGAGCTCAGTGAGACTTCACCTCTGGGACATTCAGAAACAGGAAACCATTTGATATGTTTTGGGAATTTCTGGCACATGCAAGATAAGATTTCTTGGGCTAAAGAGATGGCTCAGTGGTTAAACTGCTCTTGCAAAGGACCCGTGTTCAATTCCCAGCACTCACACGGTGGCTGATAATTGGCCTTAACTCCAGTTCCAGGTGAATCTAATGCCTTCTGATTTTGCCAGCACTGCATGGCATGAGTGTACTTAGATACATGCAGGCAATACCCTCATACACATGAAATAAAAATAATACATAAAATATTTTTAAAAAGATTTCTCTTAGTGCATAAAAGACAGAGGAGTCCTAGAATCTAAAGTGGTTTCTGTTTGGACACTGCTGAATATCAAACTTGCTGATTTATTTAGCATATCTATATTTCTCTATTATAGATATATGGTTGCCTTTTTTCTTTATTTCATTTGCATGTCTGTATGGATGTCATAAGAGGCAGAAAGTCCTGGCTGGCTTTTTTAAAAAGCCATTATACAAGTAGAGAATTCCTGAAATAAGGTATACCTTGATTTCAGGTTGCAAACCAACAGCTTAAGATACTTCTCTTGAGTTGTAATAAGATTTCCAAGTTCCAATAAATCTTTTGTTTTTCAAATTGTTACTTCTAAGCAAGGTTACAATAGCAAAGAATGGTATTGTAGGGAATTTTTAAACAGAACTAACTGTATTTTCTTAACTTCATAGCACAATCTTCCAAATTTATACCTATGTATGGATTCTGGATTACTACTTAATAATTGACACAGTGAGCAACAAATCCAAGGGATTTATAAATTCATNTCGGGGCTGTGCTTGTGTGGTTTTTCAGATAAGTGCCTTATCCCTTTCTTATCTGGAGCTGTTCTTTAGCCGTGGGGACCTCATTCCTGCAAGACTGTCAGTATGAAATAATAGCCAAATGAGGATGCCTGGATGCCAATCCCTGTGTCTCGCCTTCTCTCATACAGAGTTAGAAGGTGCCTAAACACGCTGAATAGGATGTTTTATCCTCTATGTTTTTCCTTTAACTATAGGAAAAATTGAGCAATATTAGATTATGTTTGAATAGGATGAAAAGACAGTGGCTGCTGCTCATGATTATATAAAAAATTATTATGTTTCTATCAGCATTTGCATCCATTTACTAATTTTCAATGTATTTTACTGTTTGAGACCTCTTTTCTACTATAGTGTTTTTCATTTGCTGATAATATTTGAATCTGAGTTAAAAGTTTGCTACTGTCTTTCTTACTGAACCACTTGCCTTTGATTATTTCTAAATGATTGTGTTGAAAACTAGGCGCAAGTCTTTTAAAATTTTTCTTGAAAATTTTCGAGGACAGCTGGTCTGGAACTTGTTATATGGACCAGACTAGCCTTGATCTGGACGTATCTGCCTGAATCTGCCTCTCTAGGTCTGGATTTAAAGGCATGCACAACCATGCCAGTTTGTTCGCAAATCTTTTAAATCCCTTTCTATCTTAAAACTAACATAAGCTCTAAAATATGTTCTATATAGGCAGCAAAAGGAGTTTTGGAGTACAGGATGTAAATGAAGCATTTATTCACTTTTGTGATAAGTGAATTATATCATAAAATACCAGAAATTTGTACCAGGGCTTTATTTTGTTTCTAAAATATTTGATTATGGTTGTGATGCAATAACAAAAATCTTCCAATTCCTTACCTTATGAGGAAAGTATCTAAATGCGCCAGAAACAAGCAATATCTATAGAAATGTTTTATAGAATTATTACAGAAAACTCACATTATCTGCCATATATCATTGATTGAAGTATTCACATGAAAGATATGTGTGTAAAACCTGGTATACAGTTTAGAATAAAGAAGTATCTCTGATACTTACTTTCAGGGATCAGGGACACTTCCATGCGTACAGGTGTGAAAAGCAGTGAAACAGTTGAGCAGTCTGTTTAAAGTTCTTTGGTTATTCTTGTTAACTAGACCACTGATATGACTTCTAGTACCCTTTCCTACACCAGTCCTTGATGCGAGACAGTGCAATTGTATATCATATACTATATATTATCAATATATATATAAGATATATATATATATTATAATTTATTTTTTTTAGCACAAAAGTTTTAATTTCCAAGCAAATTTTTCAAAATGTCGCAATAATGAACAGAAATTCAAAAGCTGCAAATTCACAATTCTGCAGTCTGTGGGGAGAGGAAAACGATACCCATCAACTCTGCAAAGTATACCAGAGTGGAGAAAAATCAATGGATTGGCAGATGTGGATATTTGCATCTCTCTTTAATTGCTTAAAATCAGTGAGTTGGAGGCCTCACTAGACTTGGCAGCAGTTCAAGTTGAGTACAATTGCTCCTTTTGTAGGAGACTGGAAACCACAGAAATTCATATCATACTTTCTGAAGAAGAGGACAAAGCTGCTAGGAGAGAAAATGAGGAAATTGCCACCAGCAAAGCTGTATTTGGCTCCCTGGTAGCCACAGGGAAGTGAAAGGAAGGCTAGCTCAAGGGAGAACAGAATTTCCCGTCTCAGATGCAGAGGAATGTAGTATCCTAGGTTATTTGAAAAATAACGGTTTTGTAAAAATGTTGAACAATTATAATTGAGAATTGGCTTTTAATAAAGGGGAAATAATTCTACTAGGAGCTTACACAAACATTGCATATTTGACTTGGTAAATGTCATAGAAAATTGCTTCCAGTTTTAAGGAAACTGGAGCTATTGGTTCCACAGGAAGCTGCTAATGTTGATCCTCAGGTGCCCATAATACTGAAACTAGAAGTTTACTTAACTAGAAGTAAAATAAACCTCAAATTTGTCCCTGATCAGCAGCCTAGCTACTGCTATGATGGGGCAGGGGAGTCTTCTTTCCTATCTTTGACACTTCCTAGGTCCCCAATCTCCCTCTCTCTGGTAAATTTAAATGAAACTGACAAAAAAAAAAAAAAAAAAAAAAAACAAAAAAAAAAACTGCCCCTATATTCTTTTTCCCATGTTTAAAAAAATATTTTTATTGGTTCAAGAATTTCTTACACTGTATTTCGGTCATATTCAGAGCCACCCCCTTCCTTTCAATCCAGACTGTACTACCCCTGCCCACCAAGATGCACTTCGTGTCTTCTAGTATTTGGTTGGTTGGTGTTTTTTTTTTTTTTGTTTTTTGTTTTTTTTTTATAGTCTTGAACTCACTACGTGGACCAAGCTGCCATAATCAAATGGATATCTGCCTGCTTCAGTTTTCCCAGTGCTGGGATTAAAGACTTATGCAACCATGCATGGCCCTAGGCCCTTTCTTTTTATTTTTATCTGAGACCTATAGAGTCCAATCTGTTTCCTAAATGCTATTGGGTGTATCCCTTGTGGTGTCTGATCAAACTACCAGGCATTACATTAAAAAAAAAAAAAAAGATTCTAAACTAAGGCTGGTTGTTTCCTGCCCACAGCTTTTATCCATGATAGGTCCCTACTTGGCTTCAGTTTGCACAAGTCTTGTGAAAGGTGTTATAAGCATTGTGGATTCATATGGACAATTACCCTGTAGTGTCCAGACAGCACAGTTTCCTTGTATTTGTCAATCACTTCTGGCTCTTACAATCTTTCTGCCCCCATCTTCCACAATGACCCCTTAACACTGAGAGGAAAGGGTTTGATATAGGTGTCTGATTTAGGGTTGAGCACTCCGTAGTCTGTTATTCTCTGTATGTTGACTAGTTGTGGGTCTCTGTGCTAATCCCCATACACTACAAGAAATTTCACTGGTGAGAGTTGAGAGTTAAGTGGATGTAAACTTTGAATCTTTAGATAGGTATGTTTCAGTTGGAAAATACTTAAAGAGCAGGAAATCAGTTAGGGGCCATGGAAGTAGATTTATGGGAAAGGAGATAGAATTCAGTGATACAAATGGGAAAGAGGAAGAATTGATTGGATGGGTTTATAGGATAGGGAATGGGAGGGAAGGACAGAAGACGGAGTGAGAGATGGGTAAAGGCCTTTGAAAAGAGTCATATGTAACCTACTAAGCCTTTTAAATCTATACATATACAATATAAAGTGTTTAAATGTAGTTATCCCATAACTGGGATTCGATGATTCTTGCAATGGAAATCTCAATGTCAGGAATGGATTTCCTCCTTTGGAGTTGTTGACCAGAGAGATCCCACAGGCCTTCAAATAATACTGGGATTGCTTTTGCACTTGGTGTCAACCAGCACTTGATGATACGAATCTATTTCAGAAGATACTACATACCTGTGACAGAACAAGCAGGTACTGACCTCAAGCTTCATCTATGGAGGCTAACTTTCATAGTACGAGAAGGAGCTATGCATGGTAATGGTGGAAAAAGCTAGTCATTAACATTGCCCAGCTTTGAATCCTGAAAGCTACAGTAGCAACTGTCTTGGCAAAATATGCCCACTGATTTAACAGTCTCATGAATGTTCCCATAGTAACCAATGACTTTCTGATTGGATTTAAGGTCTATTTAACAAGATGGAGTCTAGACCTGCCATTGTTATCAGGGCCAAGAATATGTGGCTAGACAGGTCACAGGCCACAGGGTAGAGCCTACTGCTATATTCTGCTAAATAGACAAAGTATTAACTGGCTAATAATGACTTACTGTTATGCCTATAGATCAGCACATCTCTCAACTCTCACCTTCTCTCCCAATTCTTTTTTAAAGGTCATAAGCTCTTGTAATTCCTAAATAAAGAGCAGAGACAGACTACTGAGTATCAAACATCAACAAAGACATACTTGGTCAGATATGTTTAATAGTGAATACAACTCTTAAAGTAGAAGCATTAGCATTTGTACTGCAAAATGCTAGACATTGAAAGCAAATTAATACTTCCAGCTTTTCTTGCTTCTTAATGGAATTCAGGTTTTATATACTCAAAAGTATATTAATAAGGAAGTCAAAACTATGAAATGTTAGTTTTCCCAAGATTGCATATATATATATATATATATAAAACACAAGTTTTATATTCCTGTTATATATCCATTTTACATGCATAATGGTATTTCAATGAGAAAGTCCCCAAACTTTTCACACTACATTCCTATGCCCAGCATATCAAATAAACCTGTTATCACGGCACTGATTACAATGAGAATAAGAATTCAGTGCTCAAAAAGGTTTCCCCGTGCTTCTGAGGTGTGTTATATTGTTTTAAAAAAATCAGGGAAAATTGCAGAAAAAGTGAAAGACCAGAACAGCTGATGGGCTGGAAGAAGCAATAAGTAATGCTGTTTTCTCCATATGACTAGGCATGAAATTTATTTAGAAAAATGCGTTTTAGTTATTTTTATGTTTAATATTAAGATCACAATTACTGTGAGGTATTGCTAACAGGCATTTTTGTAGAGAAGTCTTTTTTTAATTTTTATTTATTTATTTATGTGTATGAATGTACTGTCTGCATGTAGGTTTGTGCACCCGTGTCGTGCAATGCCGCGGAGGTCAGAAGAGGGCGTTGGATTCCCCTGGAACTGGAGTTCTCCTGGAATTGGAGTTACAGACGGTTCTCAGCCGCCATGTGGGTGCTGGGGATCGAACCCGGGTCCTCCTCAAGAACAGTTGGCGCTCTTAACCGCTAGGCCATCTCTCCAGCCTGAGAAGTCTTGTAATTAATCTTAATTTCTTTTTTGTTGCTATTATAAACTACTTTGTTTGGCAAAGGCAATTTAAGGGAGGAAGGATCCAGGTTATACTTCATTGACTTGAGGAAGTCAAGGCATCTGGAGCTTGAAGCCGCTGGTCACCCATTGTGGTTCAGAAAAATGACAGTGAATGCATACATGCTTGTGAGGGCTCATGTGGCTTTTCCCATATTTACAGCCCAAGTCCTGGGTCTTCCCACACCAATCAATATAATAAAGGCAATTCTTCACAGATATTCTTAGAGACCCATTGTCCAGGTGATTCTAACTTTTTTTTCAAGTGGACAATTATCACTAACTATCAACCTAAATCCCTAAATTTATTTAATAATGAATAATGAATGAAAATGGCCAGTGTCTTTAAACATGTTGGATATAAAGAGACACAGTCATTTTCTAATCTATACTTTAGTTGCAGTTTGTAATCAGTGTAGGAGAGGAAAGATGAAATGTGAAATTCTGTGTCTTTCATGAGATGGATAAGTTCAAGCAAGGAGACCCTGGTCATTCGACATGTGTTCAGGACAGTGTCATCAGAATCTTTCAAATTAATCTTAACTATTACTTTATGTAGCAGTTATGATTGTCTCCATTTTCTAGCTAGCAAACAGAGGGACCAAGAATTATTTATTGCAAGCTGCCTATTAAATGGGATGAACAAATTTGTGTTAATATTGATCCTTTGATTTGGATTTAATTTAGGATGCACTCTAAAATAAGAAGTTAACAAGTAAGATTATTATGTAATGAAGCAATATAAAACTTTCAATGCATTTTATTTAAAAATATATTTAATAAAATAAAAAAAATCAATTTTCCATTTTTGTAAATGTCATAAATAATTTTATTGATCCTTTCTAATAATTTTGCAACATCTAAATCCTGAGTTTACAGTTTTTAATAGTTTTCATTTCTAGGTATTGGTAAGATAAGGCAAGCATTAGATAATGACTCTTTTATTTTTCCTTAATTCAGTATAAGCATGCTTCGATTATTGTAGTTTGCTGTGATATCTAACACACTAAACTCCGCCAAGTCTGGTTTTTCAGATTCTCTGTTATGAATACATTTATTTTATCTTTTCAGTTGGGCTTAGAAATTATCATCCCTTACTTTTCAAACCACCATTGATAATTTTGTTCTGATTTGTTTAATATTTAAATTCAATTCACAACTTGAATTTTTATTTTAGACGCCCTTCACTTTGCCTTTGTTTGTTGAGGATTTTTGCTATGCTCCTTCAAATGTTACATCTTTTCTCAAAAGAGTTTTCTTAAGTTCATTCGTAAGTGTGCAAGTGTGTTTTAATTTGTTTAGTAATGATAGTGGATTCATTTTTCCACTAAACATTTGTTGATTTTGTGTGAGGTGGCTGGTAATACGACAACATCGATTACTTTTTTTTTTTTTTTTTTTTTTTTTGTGGGGCTGAGGAGTGCTCTCAGTGGGGTAGAGCTTGCTGCACAGGTATGAGAACCTGAGTTTGAATCCCCAGAACCCACATAAAACCAGAAGCTATAGTGCACATGTGTAGTCCCAGTTTTCCTGAGATGAGATGGGAAATGGCAACATGAGAATTCCTTGACAACACATGCTCAGCTGGCCCTGCTTAGCCAGTGATGAGCAGCCCAAGCAGCAGAGACTCTTGTTACAAACAAGGTTTAAGATGAGAATCCAAATCTGAGTGTGTCCTCTCAATTCCACATGGCTGTTGTGACAGATAGAATCACAAATGTGAGTTCAAGTCCAGCCTGGTCTACAGAGGGAGCTCCAGGCCAGCTGGGACTAAAGGGAGAACTTGTCTCAAACAACAACAACAACAAAAACAAACAAACAAACAAACAAAAAAACAAACATTTATTTGTAACTCCCTGTCTACCTACTTAAACATTGCAAATTTTAATATATTTGATCTAATTATACAACATTATACAATGATTTATAATTTTTTTTCTCATTTGAAACTTTGTATATATTTTTCAAAATGTCACTGAAACTAGACTTTGAGTTTTATTACACATGGTAGCATTTCTTGAAGGAGCAACATTCTTATTTTTGATCTAACAATGTAAGACTTACCCAAATTATTGGGTTTGCCAATGTTAGACAGTTTTTGGAATCTTGTAATAAATTCCATTTATTTGCAATGAATTATTTTTAATATCATGTGGAACTCAATTTGCTACTATTTTATTTAGATTTCACATCTAAACTCAAGCTTGGGAGTCTTCTATAGTTTTATTTTTGCTAAGTGTCAGGATCAGGGCTATGTAAGGTTTGAAAGTAGATGAATCTTTTCCATATTACTTATTATCAATACTGTATTAAGTTTTATAAATGTGCCCAATTTCTACATTTTGTTGATTTCATGCTTACCACTGGATGATGCCAATATATTTTGACAACACGGTAGTGGTTTCATTCAGTTCATACTGAAGAAAATTGCTCAAATCAAGTACATTTGTACCTTACTTTTGCCAGAATGTTGTAAGGCTGACACACTTTACCAAAGACATTCACTCACATCCATATAAGAATAACTGCTGGGGCTAGAGAGATGGCCTAGCGGTTAAGAGTGCCGACCGCTCTTACAGAGGACCCGGGTTTGATCCCCAGCACCCACATGGTGGCCGAGAACCATCTGAAACTCCAATTCCAGGAGAACTCCAGTTTCAGGGGAATCCGACACCCTCTTCTGACCTCTGCAGCATTGCACGACATGGGTGCACAAACTTGCATGCAGACAGTACATTCACACACATACAGAAATAAATAAAATTAATAAAAAAAAATAAATAAAAAGAATAACTGCTTAGCCAGATGTGGGGGCACACGCCTTTAATCCCAGCACTAAGGAGGCAGAGGCAGGTGGATCTCTGTGAGTTCAAGGCCAGCCTGGTCTACCTAGCAAGCTCCACACCACTTAAAACTAAAGGGAGATCCTGTCTCAAAGAGACCAAAAAAGAAAAGAATCACTGCTTTATTATATTATTTTACCAAAATAGAAGCACATCATAATTTTATGTTATTATTATTTCGTATATGTACATGTGTGTGTTTGATGTGTGTGTATGCACATGTGTGTGTGTGTGTGTGTGTGTGTTTGTGTGTGTTTGTGTCTGTGCTGATGCACACAACCATGTGATACATGGAGGCCAGAGGAGGGCATTGGGTGTCCTGCTCTATCACTCTTTGCTTTATTTCCTTGAGACAGAATCTCTGCCTGAACTTGGAGCTAGCCTGGTAGGCAGCAGGCCCAAGCTGTCATGCTCTCTTATCCCCAGTGTTAGGATTACAGGCAAGCTAACAAATTTTTCCTCCTTCTCCCTCCCCCTCCTCCCTCTCCCTCCCCTCCTCCTTCTCCCTCCCCCTCCTCCCTCTCCCTCCCCTCCTCCTTCTCCCTCCCCCTCCTCCCTCTCCCTCCCCTCCTCCTTCTCCCTCCCCCTCCTCCCTCTCCCTCCCCTCCTCCTTCTCCCTCCCCCTCCTCCCTCTCCCTCCCCTCCTCCTTCTCCCTCCCCCTCCTCCCTCTCCCTCCCCTCCTCCTTCTCCCTCCCCCTCCTCCCTCTCCCTCCCCTCCTCCTTCTCCCTCCCCCTCCTCCCTCTCCCTCCCCTCCTCCTTCTCCCTCCCCCTCCTCCCTCTCCCTCCCCTCCTCCTTCTCCCTCCCCCTCCTCCCTCTCCCTCCCCTCCTCCTTCTCCCTCCCCCTCCTCCCTCTCCCTCCCCTCCTCCTTCTCCCTCCCCCTCCTCCCTCTCCCTCCCCTCCTCCTTCTCCCTCCCCCTCCTCCCTCTCCCTCCCCTCCTCCTTCTCCCTCCCCCTCCTCCCTCTCCCTCCCCTCCTCCTTCTCCCTCCCCCTCCTCCCTCTCCCTCCCCTCCTCCTTCTCCCTCCCCCTCCTCCCTCTCCCTCCCCTCCTCCTTCTCCCTCCCCCTCCTCCCTCTCCCTCCCCTCCTCCTTCTCCCTCCCCCTCCTCCCTCTCCCTCCCCTCCTCCTTCTCCCTCCCCCTCCTCCCTCTCCCTCCCCTCCTCCTTCTTCTTCTTCTTTCTTCTTCTTCTTCTTCTTCTTCTTTTCCTTCGTATTTTGTTGTGGCTGTTGATTAACGTTTTGACAGGGTCTCCTTGGTCACAGCCCCACTAGAAATCAAGATGTGAACCAGGGTGGCCTCTGCAGGTGGATTAAAGGCCCATGCCATCACTCCTGGCACCACCCTTACCTTCTCTTATGGGCATAGGGGATTGGACCCACGACCTCATGCTGTGTTGCAATTGCTCTTTTACCCACCGAGCCACCTCTCCAGCTCCCCTAGAAATAATTTCACAGGAGCTAGGCATGGTGGTTCATGCCTTTAATCCCAGCACTCAGGAGGCAGAGGCAGGCAGGTCTCTGTGAGTTCAAGGACAGCCTGGTCTATATAGTGAGCTCCAGGACAGTTAAGAGTAAATGGAGACCCTGTCTCAAAAAACCAAAAAAAAAAAAAAAAAAAAAAGAAAAGAAATAGTTTTACATTTATTTACCCTCATTTTTGAGGCTTCAAAATATACCTAATTATCTTCTTGATAAGTCAATAATCTCATTTCCCCAAACACAGGAGTGTTGTTATTGTAATTGTTGTTTTCTCACTTAGTTTTGTTGAGTTTTTTTCTATGTGTTGTGCTGTTTCTGCTTTTTTTGTGAAAAGGCTATGTGTCCAAGTTCATTCAAGCTGTAGGAGTGTGCCTGGTAGAGCCATATACTTCTTGGGGACAGATCCCATCAGCATTGATTGCAGAAGAAATGTATCAATATTCATAATAGAAGGAATGCAACATTTTTGGGTCTTAGAAGGCTTATATTTCTGTTACTCCTAAAGGGTTTCTGGAGAGTGCTAACATTAGATATTGAGATAGAATTTAGGGGTGCTCAGAATTCTTTCTTGGAACAAGCCCTTCCTTAAACAGCTAGCATTATTTCTAGTGAACCAGTCAGAATTGCTCAAATCACAAAGGAGGTGACAACGTATATAATAAACTATTCAGATGCATTTTAGGAGTGAGGGTGTCTTCCTGGTCATATATCAAAATTTCCAAGATGAAACAGAATATCAGAATATTTCCTTTTTTTTTTTGTCTTTTCGAGACAGGGTCTCCCTGTAGCCCCAGCTGTCCTGGAACTCACTCTGTAGACCAGGCTGGCCTTGAACTCACAATGATCCGCCTGCCTCTGCCTCCCAAGTGCTAGGATTAAAGGCGTGCACCACCACACCCGGCGAAACAGAATATTTTCAAAGCAAAAGTGGTGATAGAGACCCACTTATGGTTCTAAAATGCACTCAGTTAAGTCCATAGTCTTCCTGTCCTTCCAAGGCCTCCTTATGTGGCTTCTCTACTCAGAACCACTACTAGCTTCCTGGGTCAGCTAGGGGTTTCCTTGGTATCAAGACACAAATGATTTATGCATTTCTGGTCTTTCTCGCCTCGCCTTGTGATTCTCCTTATGACTCTCCTTTTGGTGGCTTTTTGTTGCACTGGCAAGTTCATGTTACTCTTGTCTTGGCACCACATCATGTGACATTTCATTGGCTGCCTCGTTCCCCCTCCAGACACATGGGAAGTCAGAATCTTCATCTGCTTGTCGATTTCAGTTCCAAAGTCGAATTTTCAGTAAAGCCACCCTGACTCAAGTTTACATCTCTCATGACAATTTCTGACTCTTAGTTCTGATGTACTCACCTTGCTTATCACTACACAAAAGGCTTTGCATTTATTTCACTTACCTCTTTCATTGCTTGTCTCCCGGTTACAACACAAACTTCATAAAGGCAGGAGTTTAGAATATTTTATTCATTTCTATACTCCCAGGTGCCAGAAAAAAAAATGCTTGTTTTATAATAGACAATCAAATATAGGATAAATAATGTGCTTGAGTAACAAAACTGATAATAACACAATTGATTAAAGAATACAATGTTCAATATCCAGGTGACTATAGGAATTCTCAGGCAGAACAGACGTTGAGTTGGGGGCCTTGTACTATGGATTGGGGAAGTGGGAAACCTTTGTTTTGGACTCCGCCTGATGGTCTTTCATTTTATAGTCACTGGTGATTCAAGTGACAAAGAACTCTGAAAATGGTGGTGCTGGTGGCAGCAGCTCTGATGTTGATAAGGTAGTAAAGCTATTATCCTGTTGCAGAACAATTTCTAGCCAGTGATGTATTACTTATTGATGTTATGTTTACAGCAATTCCAGAGAGCTGACTTCCAGGCAGCATCCTTGCCACTGACCATTTTGTCTGGGTGCTAAATATTTTGAATGTTATGCCTGCTAATGACTAAGAAGCACCTTCATTATTGGAATTCTTTCAAGAAAAATAACCTTGTTGGAACAGTTCTGAAATTTTCAGCCATTCACTTATTTTTTTTCCTCAAGAAAGTAATTATTTTTCATTTCAATTGGCTAAAAATCGGCTTCTTGGAAATTCAATGGCTGCATTAGAGCAAAGCTTACTTTAAACTCTCATGATTTCTTGGGTGATTCTACAGTGTTCTTTTTCATGACTCTGGGATGGTCATGATGGATGTGTTCTTGACAGTTACTTCGCAGGTCACATGATTCTTTTACAAGATGTCATGTTCATGTACACATTCTAAGGTAACTGGTGGTATCTGTTGCTGATTCTATTTTTCTTTTTTCTCTTCTTTCTCCTTATTCCTGGGGCATGCCATTACCTGAAGTTTTATCTACTTACACATTTAGCATATTTTATGTGCATGTGCATTAAGTATCTACCTGTCCCTATACTATGCCAGAAATAAATGAAAATTATGCCTGATACTTGCAAGAGTTCAAGGAATGTTTTGTTAATGAAATAAATTAATGCTGACTTCCTGTAGCAGCTTCATGTCTGATCTACTGAGTTTGATGGTAATGCTAAATGTTGGAGCAGATTTGCAAATGGTCAACAGGGAACACGTGAAGAACAAGGGGAATCTGAGAACAAGGTGATGACCTTGTGTGTTGTCTTCATCACATGTGTTAACTGAGGGTCTACTCTTGCTTCTTCTGTTTTCACACTGTCAGCAGCCTGCTGCCACATCCATCAAAGCAAAGCATTTATGTGCTAAGGCAAAAGAATTACTATTACATTTCTTTTTTTTTCTTTTTTCTCTTGTAAAGCACTGAAAAATACAACTTTAAGTGATAAAATGTTTGGGAGTAGTACTCTCAAAGGCATTAAGAGATTCCATTTGAGTAGAAAAACCAGCTAATTTTTAAAATTATTTTTATGTGTATGGGTGTGGAACAGCAGTCCCACCTGGATTTGGGCATACAATGAACATGTGCTGGCTAACATGTGTTTGGTGCCATGAGCCAACTTCTGCACATCCCTTTCTGGGCATGTTCCATGAGCTAGGATGATGTGTGATGGTGTGGAGGTCTGGGATTGGCCCCTTGGAGGTGATGTCCTGCAATGTACCAGCTGCCCTTCCCAAGCCTATATAAGCTATCTGTTGCATAGAATAAATGGATTTGCACCCTCTGATGTGATCCCCAGGATGTTACTGGAGTAACCCCGCAATGTACCCTCTTCAGCCTGTTCTACTGAGGGACTAACACCACCTCACATATGGGTGTATTGTCTACATGTCTGTAAGTATACTCATTTAGTGCAATGCCTGAGGAGGTCAGAAGAGGACATTGGATTCCCTGGAACTGGGTGTTATGGGTGGTTGTTAGCTGTCATGTGGGTGCTGGGAACCAATCCAAGTCCTCTCAAAGAGCAGCCAGTGCTTTTAACCCCTGAGCCATCTCTCCAGCCTCAATTTATTTAAATTTTTATTGACATCAGCACCCACCATGCTCCAAGATCACCTTAAAGGGTTATGCTTAGAGGAGTACTAGATATCCCACACATCTCTGACAAAATAAACTCTGCATTGTTTATTCACTTAATATATATTTCTCATCCATAACCTATGATCCAGGTAGCGTGATAGGTTCTAGTGATTCACTGTAAACATGTAAATCTCAGCCCTCTGATATCTGTCACCTATTGAATAAAAGTTTCTCTGTTTGGCAAAAGGGTGATGAAAAGGAGAACTAGTGTTAAGAGGCAAAACGAAACGTGTCATAAGCCACATGAATATGTGATAGGCAGGAAATGATCAATGGTTCATGTGTGTGCTTGGGGGTGCTTTTATGGTGGCTGTTTGGACTACATACAATGATACAGTTAGGGAGAGGAAGGAAAGGCAGACGAACAATGTAAAGATCAGACGCTCAATATCAGATGCTTCCTGATTCCTGTCAACTGCTCTAGATACTAAGAAGATGGAAACAATCTAAAAGGTCTTTCCAACTGGTAGAAACCTTATGCAATTTGAAATAAACTTTGAATGAATATTAATGCTATAAACACCAAAAAAAGATAGAGAATTTCATCATCATCAAAACATGGTGATGACTAGATTGACCTATCTTTAAGATATTTTGGAACCTGAAAATTAATTTTCTTTTGAGTTATAAATTAGAGTAGAAAGCTGAGTCAGGGCAGAGGCGGGATTCACAGCTTTACTCCCTGCATCCAGGAGGCCGAGTCAGAAGGATTTCTGTGTGAGGCCAGCATGTTCTATACAGCAGGTTCCAAGCCAGCCAGGGCTACACAATGAAACTCTCTCTCTCTGAAATAGATAAAAATTCCCTTACATGTAAATAATGTTAGAAGAGGCAACAATACCCTTCTAGGCAATGGTTTGCAAAATGTGGTCTCCAACACGTAGTCATTAACCACTTGGAAAATTACTAGAAGTGCAATTTTTCAGACTGTCCCAACCCCATCTTCTGGGTATAGGACTAATATATATAGTATATATATATATATATATATATATATAAATATATATATATTGCAATAAATGTATATTTCAACTAGTCCTGTCATGATTCTAAAAAAGGCTTAGATTCAAGAATCACTATTCAATAGTAGGTATGTGTGGTTTTTATTGAATGAGTATGTCACCCACAGGCTCCAAATATTTAGATATTTTGTCCTCAGTAGGTGTTTAGAGAGGGTCTGGGGTGTGTGGCCATGCCAGAGGAAGCAGGTCACTGGGTTGGGCTTCGAGAGTTCTCAAGCCATTAAAGAAGCCCAGTTACTCTCCGTTTTCCTGTGCCCGCTTGTAGGTGTGAGTGCTTCAGTTTCTGCTACTGCCACCTCTTGCCACCATAACCTCCCCTCCAGGACAGACTCTAATCTCACTGAACTGTAAGCTCAAACAAACCCTTCTGTAAACTGCTGGCAGGTGCTTTTTATCACAGCAGCAGAAAAGTAACTGATACAATATATATAAGTTGAATGAATACCAACAACAGGAAGGAAAACTATAAGTCAACCGTAATTGATATTTAGATCTTTGGACAGCTAACTTCCAGGGGAGGATCTTTGTAGGCTTTGGGCCAGGGGGTGCTCAAATCGCCAGGTCCTCTGAGTTCTTTTTTCAATTGTGTGTTTTATCTGTAATCATACTACTGTCCCTCATTGTATAGCTTTATTCTCTGTGTGTATTTCCACAGTGTCAATTATTGTTATAAAACTACCTTAAAATACAGAACAGACTCCTTTGCCCTGAAGGCAAAAATTATTCCAATAGTCTCTTCCTTACTTAGTTTTGATATCTATTTGCTGTATTGTTTAATCTACCAAAGAGTAATATGCATACAAAGCACAAATATTTTTGAGCTTGAAGAATTCTTTACAAACTAAATCCATATATGCCATTAATATCAGGTAATAAAATCTTGCAGCACCCCAAAGTGTCTACATGGAATGTCCCAGCCACTGCTTACCACTAAGAGAAAGAAAATGACTGCCTTTATTTCAAACATCTTTTGTATGTTGGACAGATTCACCCAT
Source organism: Rhizomys pruinosus (assembly GCA_009823505.1). Classification (NCBI taxonomy): domain Eukaryota; kingdom Metazoa; phylum Chordata; class Mammalia; order Rodentia; family Spalacidae; genus Rhizomys; species Rhizomys pruinosus. Next base: position 191,010 of record VZQC01007448.1, on the reverse strand, counting down.
AATTGTGTGATTTGTTCTCATTTGACTTCACTTCATTGTTCAGGTACAGACTTCTGTTTTATTGATTATTTTAACAGATTACTAAAGTATCACTTATAACAGGATTAGATTGTTGAAAAATTCTAATAACATTCTATATGGTTGTTGAACCTCTAAGAGGCTCTGCAAGACTAGACTGGAAAAGAAGTGCATAATTATATTAACTACCTCCAATCAAGGCTGGAAAAAATCTATTAGAGTACCTATACTTGTCTTACCAACATGTTTTTAAGAAATATTTTTATATTTATTGCTCTTTGACATCTATTTCACTCACTCATTTTCTTTGAACTAACTAACTGGCTTAAGAGAATCACTCATCCCCAAACACCACTCTCTTCTATCTGGGGATCCAAAAGACAATACCTTCAAGTATGGCTCTTTTGCATGCTTCATACTTTGAACTGACACATGGAAGGTTCTCGTAGCAAGGCCTTTCTAACATTTTCTTGCCTCTCTTGCTTCTGCTGTCCTTTCTTTAAAAGGTAAATTATAGAAACTTGAATTACTTTACCCCAAGATGGACCATATAACCTAGAAGCCTTCTTCAGCCCAACAAACCATTCAACCTAGAATTACTTTAACATTATCCTCTTTTCTGTATAGTATCTGATCTGCTCATAAATAAGCACTCTAATCTATCTTATCAATTAGTTGATCACAGGACCTTCAGTCTAGAGGGATCCTGAAGTCTGACCAAGTGAGAAGAATGTTACACAGAGAGGTCAAGAAGAACTCAAACACACAAGGCTTCCTGGGTTTCCCCTGCGGTTCCATTTTAATAGGTTGACTCTGATTCTGTTTCTATGTGGCTGTCCACAACTTCATGCCTTCAGCATTCTCACACATACAAATGCTTTCCCATGGTCTTTGAGTTTTCATATCTGAAGGCATCGAATGTCACCTAAAACTTAAAGTTTATCTCTTACTGTTTTCTCTTTTAGTATTATTTTTTTATTTTTGAGAATTTCATACATGGCTATTATCTTATATTATTTCCATCCATCCCAGAACCCCACAAAATCCTCACATGCCTGTCTTTGATTATTGAAATGTTGGCCATGGGCTCTATGGTGAGTTGGAAAAGGCACACCTTCCCCTCCCTGTATTTCCCTTTCTCTAACTCTCAGCTATACCACTTGATGCATCTTGTCTTCTTCCATTACCTGAACTTTTTGTGAGAAGTGGCAGCTGTTAATTCCTCACCTTTGTGGGACATTGGCTCAGTTGCTTCTGAAATCATCTGTCTGCTATTTCCTTTCTTATATATAACCATTATAACTGGAAGCATTCCAGTGGAGGAAGGTGCTTACCTTGCTTATCATTAATCCTTTCACATCTATAACAGGTTCTCATAAATAGTACATGTTCAAAATATACTCAAAATAATGGCTCTTATACATAACATAAAACTTTTTATTTTCTTAAAAGTTTATTATTTATTAGTTTTGTTTGCATGTATTTAAGTGCACTACATGCACACAATGCCTACTGAGGCCAGAAAGGGGTGCCTTACAGGACTGGGAATCTTAGTAGTCCCAGTGAAGGGATCCACAGTGAAGGATATTGGCAGACAGAAATCATACTCCATAGAGCCATATTATATATGTAAAATCATTTACTAGGTTGGATGGGGCAGTGGAAGAAGGTAGGGACAGGGGAGTGGATCTAAATGCTATCAAATTACATTGTATGAAAATTGCAAAAAATCAGTTAAAATGCAGAAAAGAAAGAAGCAGAATGTCACATTCCATATACTTTCCACATTCCTTTTAGTATTTTCCTTAAAAGCATAAAGTGAGGTGTTTTTATCTTCTCAGTTTTATTGCTGTCTTAAGGACATTTTAAGGACATCAGTTTTCAAGAAGGTTAAATTTACTTAGTTCTTTCCCAGTTATTGTTTATTTATTATTATTATTATTATTATTATTATTATTATTATTGTCATTTCATATATAAATTCCTCTCAGTATTTTAACTAGTCAACATCATTTCTAAACTTAGTGAATACAAATTACTTTTAAATATAAAAGAAATATCACTTCTATAGATGGGATTTATCTTACTTGAAATTCCAGGATATTCAAATCATTGAAAATTGACTATTGACCAGTTTGGTGACATATTATATGAATCATTTGCTAAAATGCTATAAGCAAAATAGATGAAAAGGAAGAAAAGACAGTTTTATGAAGAAAAATGTCTAATCCTTTTTAAGAAATATGTGAGAAAAATTTTACCTTAGAAGTCTCCTTTTATGTTTAAAAAGTGTTGGAAGTCTGAGTATTCCCACAGTCATAGCTTGCATTCAATGATAATGTGATCAATAAGTCAAAAATATTGCTAGTATTTGCTTATACACCCAAAAGTAAATAGAGTTCAGCTCTTAGATCATTTCAGTTAATGACGCTATGACTTTCTTAATTTATTATGCATATACTTTGAGTTTCAGTCCAGAAATATCTAGAGTTTCGGCAAATTAGAATTATTGCAATGTGAAGTATTGGACTTGTGGTGCTCTCTTTTATTTATTTATTTATTTATTTATTTATTTATTTATTTATTTATGTGTTTGAATGTACTGTCTGCATGCAGGTCTGTGCACCCGTGTCGTGCAATGCCGCGGAGGTCAGAAGAGGGTCTCGGATTCCCCTGGAACTGGAGTTCTCCTGGAATTGGAGTTCCAGACGGTTCTTAGCCGCCATGTGGGTGCTGGGGATCAATACCCGGGTCCTCTGCAAGAGCGTCCGGTGCTCCCAACAAGCTAGGGCTTATCTCTCAAGCCCTTTGTTGTTGCTCTCTCTTTTTTTTTTTTTTTAAATTAATTTTTATGTGCTTTTGTGCATTTCATACATTTTTTCCAATTCAGTTCAGGCTTATTTCCCTTTCCCTCCCCCCCACCCCCACCCATCCCCAGATCATGCATTCTGCCAAAACTGTCCTGCATCTTTCTTCAGTTTTTTTTTTTCCATTTTTACGCTATAAGTGATAATCCATGCGTTACAAGCATCCTTCATGCAACACCCTATCTGCAGGGCTGTTGTGCCCAAACACCTACAGCCCCCCCACCATCCAGTGGGGTGGTGACAGGGTTGTTTGTTCAATCAAGTTGATCAATGAGTGTCCAGACTACATTGCTTAGTTTCACCATTCACCCAATCTCAGCCCTTACAAATTCTACCACGCCCCTTCTTCCGCAGGTTGTTCCTCATAGGCTTAGAAAAGGGGCACAGGTGGCACAGGTGGATGAGAAGCAGTTCAGTCCACTCTCTCTGGAGTGTTGACTTGGACTTGGTTCAATCTGGCTGTTTCCTTCATGGGCTGACAGTTTTTGTTCAGGAAAATCCTTCGATCCTAATAATGAAGAACAAGCAATAGATATATTAGGTATTTACGCAGCACTAATAGTCATGGTAAGTTACTTTAGCATAGACACTTATGTTTGGATGATATGTTAAATCCATGAATTACCATTTTTCCCCCCTGTTAAATATGAAGGGTCTTACTGTGGGCTTGTAACATCCCCTAACCTGTAGAGGATGTATACTTGTGGCATCAGCATGGGTTATTTCTCCAAGGGGAGGGCCAATAGGCACTTAGATTTGGGATATACGGCCCATGGCTGCCTCTGCGGCACAGTATTTCCAAGCAGGTGACGGTGTATCTGTTGCCTGATGGTGGAGTCTTGCCTGACTCAGGGGAACCGCATATTTGCTTATTGGTTTAAGTTGGGCTTTGTTAACACTCTCTTGCATTCCAGAGCATCGTGTACACTTGCATTTGGGTCTCAATACATCCTCCCATGTTAAGTCATGGTCGTTCGGAAGCGGGTCTATTGCCTCCCTCCTGTAGGTATCTGCCAACTTAGAGGCAAGAGCCCTTACCTTTTGTGGGGCCTTGGTTATACAAAATAAACCTAGAAAAATCAGTAGCCTTCTGTATACAAACAACAAGCAATTGAAGAAGGACTACAAGGAGACCTTCCCACTCACAATCGCCTCAAAAACAATAAAATACCTAGGAACAAACCTAACCAAAAGACACCAAGGATCTCTACAACAAAAAATTTAAACCCCTGAAAAAGGAATTGAGGAAGAATCAGAAGATGGACAAACCTCCCATGCTCATGGATTGGAAAATAAATATAGTAAAAATGTCCATCCTACCCCAAACTAGTGTACAGATTTAATGCAATCCCAATCAGCAATCACCAAGAGGTTTGTTGTGGGTTTGTGGCTTGTGGTTGTTTGTTTGTGTGGTTTTGTTTTTTGTTGTGTTTTCTTTTCTTTTTTTTTTTTTTTTTTTTTGTTGTTTTTTGTTGGTTTTTGTTTGGTGTGTGTGTGTTTTGTGTTTGTTGGGGTGTTTTTTTTGTTTGTGGTTTTTTTTGGTTGGTTGGGTGGTTGGTGGTTGTTTTGTGTGTTTGTTTTTGGGTTTGTTGCGTTTTTTTGTTGTTGTTTGTGGGTGTTTGTGTTTGTGTTGGTTTTGTTTTTGTGTTTTTTGTGTTTTCTTTGTGTTGTGTGTGTGCTGGTGGGTTTTTTTTTGTTGTGTTGGGGTTTTGGTTTCGGGGTTTTTTTTTTTGTTTTGGTGTTTGTTTTTTGTGGTTTTTTTTCTTTTAATGAATGAGGAGCATTTTTTTTTTTTTGGTTGTGTTTTTTTTTGTTTGGTTGTTTTTTCTTCACAGGCCTGGAAAAAAAAATCCTCCATTTCATTTGGAACAACAAAGACCCCGAAAGCCAAAGCAACCTGAGTGCAAAGAGCAATACAGGGGGGATCGCTATACCATACATTCAACTATACTATAGGGCTATAGTCATAAGACAAACGCCTGGTACTGGCACAAAAACAGGACCAGTTGGACCCAATGGACTAAAACTGAAGATCCAAACCTGAGCTCTTACAACTTCAGGCCACCTCATCATTTGACAAGGGGGCCAAAGAAGACACAATGGAGAAAAGACAGCATCTTCAGCAAGTGGTGTTGGCAAAACTGGATCACCACTTGTAGAAGAATGAAATTAAACCCCTACCTCTCACCTTGTACAAAGGTCAACTCCAGATGGATCAAAGACCTCAACGTGAAACCCCAAACTCTGGAGGTGATAGAAGAGAAGCTTGGCAGCAGACTACAAGACATAGGTGTAGGAAAAGACTTCCTAAATCAGACAGCAGCTGCACAAGAAATAAGATCGACAATTGACAAATGGGACCTCATTAAACTCAAAAGCTTCTGTACATCAAAGGAAGCAATAAAGGAAGTGAGGAGAAGACCCACAGAGTGGGAGGAAACCTTCACAGCAGATACATCTGACAAAGCATTAATTTCCAGAGTATACAAGCTACTCAAAAAACAAAGAAGAAAGAAAACAAATGAATCATTCAAAAGATGGAGCAAAGATCTGAATAGAGACTTCACAGAGGAGGAGTTAGAGATGGCCGAGAAACATCTTAAGAAGTGTTCAACATCTCTGATAATTAAGGAAATGCAAATTAAAACCACTCTGAGATACCACCTTACTCCAATAAGACTGGCTAGGATCAGGAACATGAATGACACCAAGTGCTGGAGAGGTTGTGGGGAAAGGGGAACACTCATCCATTGTGGTGCTCTCTTAAAGCACACTGCTGTAGCTGAGTAGAGGATGCGCCTTAGAAATTCTGTTGTGGGGCTGGAGAGATGGCCTAGCTGTTAAGAGCGCCAACTACTATTGCAGAGAACCCGGGTTTGACCCCCAGCACCCGCATGGCGGCTGAGAACCATCTTTAACTCCAGTTCCAGGGGAATCTGAGACCCTCTTCTGACCTCTGTGGCATTGCAGGACACAGGTGCACAAACCTACATTCAGACAGTACATTCATACATATATAAAAAAAGAAATTCTGTTGTGACCCTCATCTTAAACATAGTTCCTTTATGATTTTCATTTAGTTGGAGACCTTAGATAATTCCCATAGTCTGAATGTTACAATATAAAATTAGTTGAAGCAGAAAAATTAGCAGACTCATTCATAATCAGATAAGAGTAAGTAAGAAGGGATGCAGTCAGGGGAGGGATCTAAATATGATAAAAATGTTGCATGAAAGTAACAAAAAATCCATTAAAAACTTTACAACTAGGTACTTGGTGCTAGCATCCACAGATGAGGGATACCATTCCTCTTTTGTTTTTCTGGGACTGTGTTACTTCACTTAACATACTATCTTCTAGTTCCATCCATTTACCTGCAAATTTCATGATACCATCTTTTTTTAAAAACTTTTTAAAATTAATTAATTAATTAATTAATTAATTAATTAATTATTTTATGTGTATGAATGTATTGTCTGCATGTAGGTTTGTACACCTGTGTTGTGCAACGTCTTGGAGGTCAGAAGAGGGCATCAGATTCCCCTGGAACTGGAGTTCTCCTGGAATTGAAGTTATGGATGGTTCTCAGCCGCCATGTGGGTGCTGGAGATCGAACCCAGGTCCTCTGCAAGAGCAGTCAGCACTCTTAACCACTAGGCCATCTCTTCAGCCTGATATCATCTTTCTTTACTGCTGCATAGAACTCCATTGTGTAGATGTGCCACATTTTCTCTATCTATCCATTGAGGGGCATTTGGGTTGGTTCCAGATCTTCACTATTATAAAGAGAGCTGCAATAAACATGGCTGTACATCTTTACGGTAGGATGAGTCTTGTGGGTATATACCCAGACGTGGCATGGCTGGGTCAGGTGGTATGTTCATTTGAGTCTTTTAAGGGTTCTCCACACTGCTTTCCATAATGGTTGTATGAGTTTGCATTCCCACCAGCAATAGATGAGTGTTTCCCTTTCCGCACAACCTCTCCAGCATTTGGTATCATTTGTTTATTTGATCCTAGCCAGGCTTATCAGAGTGAGATGATATCTTAAAGTGGTTTTGATTTGCATTTCCTTAATTATTAATGGTGTTGAACACTTTTTTTTTTTGTCTTTTTGAGACAGGTTCTCTTTTTAAGATGTTTCTCTGCCATCTCTATTTCCTTGCTTGTGAATTCTCTGTTCAGCTCCTTACTCCATCTTTTGAGTGAGTAATTCCTTTCTTACTTGTTTGTTTTTTGAGTAGTTTATATATTCAGGAAGTTAGTGGTCTGTCAGATGTATCAGCAGTGAAGGTTTCCTACCACTCTGTAGGTTTCTCTTCATTAATTGTTTCTTTTGCTGTACAGAAGCTTTTGAGCTTTATAAGGTCCCATTTGTCAATTGTTGACCTTATTTCCTGTGCAGCTGCTGCCTGATTTACAGTCTTTTCCTCTGCCTATGTCTTGTAGGTTGCTGCCAACTTTTTCTTCTATCACCTTCAGAGTTTTGGGTTTCACGTTGAGGTCTTTGATTCATTTGGAGTTGATTTTTGTACAGGGTGAGAATTTGGGGTTTAATTTTATTCTTCTACAAGTGGTGGTCCAGTGTTGCCAACAACGTTTGCTGAAGATGCTGTCTTTCCTCTATTGAGTCTTTTTGGCCCCCTTGTCAAATATGAGATGGCTGAAATTGTATGTGCTCAAGTTTGGATCTTCAGTTTTGTTCCATTGGTCTACGGGTCTGTTTTTGTGCCAGTACCAGGCTGTTTTTATGACTATAGCCCTGTAGTATAGTTTAAAGTCTGGTATAGAGATCCCCCCCATTGCTCTTTTCACTCAGGGTTGCTTTGGCTATTCAGGGTCTTTTGTTTGTCCATATGAATTTAATGATTTTTTTTCCAAGCATGTGAAGAAAGTCTTGGGGATTATAATTGGGATTGCATTAAATATGTATATTAATTGGGGCAGAATGGACATTTTATTATATTACTTTTTCCAATCCATGAGCATGGGAGTTCTTTCCATCTTCTGATGTCATTTTCAATCTCCTTCTTCAGGGGTTTAGTACCTAGCTGTAAGGCAAACTGAGCAACATTAATGTTGTATTCCTCACGATCTGAACATAACTGTGCTCTTATATTATGAATCCTTAGATAGGTTCTAGAACTAACCTACCATTTACTTTCAGACTATGGATTTTTGGTATATGATAGTGGGCAAGTATACATATTTTAGAGTAACAAAGTTAAAATGGAAAAAGGTGAATCAAGAAATATGATATGGAAATAACACACTGTTTGTTTTCAGAAGATACAATTTTAATATAGGTATGATATATCAGGCTGGTGTAACGTAATGACCATACTTAATACCCATACCCATTTGGCTGAAGGACCTAAGGGATATCTTTGTTCCTTGCCCTCAGAGGTCAACTAAGTCTCTGGGGACTATGCATGGGGGCATCTCTTGAAATGTCCTGAAAATGTGAGTCACAAGTCTTCCCTGTGCAGGGAGGTCTTGGAGATCCACTAATGGGACTTCAGCCAGTGTCCAGCCTATAAAGAGGAAAGTCTTCTCATGCTTCAAAAAGAGAAGCCATGTTCTTGAGTGGATGGATCTGGTGATTGAAAAGCCAAAAGGAGCCACACACCCCCAAAAAACAAAAAAACAAAAACCTGAGTGACCCTTGAGGACCAGATCCTCAACTGACCTCAAGAAAACAAAAACCTTGGTTAATCTGGGCTAACTGTGTGGCCTGAAGCATCCAAAAGGAAAGTATAACCAGAAATAATCAGTAATATCTGAGAAACTTCATATATAAAACTTGAGAATCCTCCAAACCTTCATTGCCAGATGGGGACTACTGTGATATCCAGCTGGTGGACTGAGGGGCTACTGGGATTTCAGCCTCTTCAGAGTGTAGACTGCTGTTGTTGGACTACCCAGGCTGTGTCATGGCATCTAGTGTAGGAAGATCAAGACAGGAAGCATGCTTGCTGGACCTCATTTGAGTGACCATGGGGGGAGGGACCCCAGTGTGGAGCACAGGGGCAGGATTGATGGTTGTTTGGGCTTGCCAGGGAGGAGCCTTCAAACACTTCCTTGGGGAAAATATGACATCTTTCGGTAATACAATACAAGTTGTAGAAAAAAATGGAATTTCCATGTTAAAGTATCACTGTATTTTAATGCTTTTTTTGGTATCACAAGTTTCGTTTATGTTACTTTGATGCTATGTGTACTCTAAAGTTCAACTTAAATATATATATATATATATATTATAATATAATTAATATATATCTCTTTACAAAAAGAGAAAAAGTTCAGTTTTGGCCAAAGTCAAAATAGATCACAAATTCAAGTTTCTTAATTTTATTGTTTACTTCAAAACTGTATAACCGGGCCTAGCAAGATGGCTCTGCAGTTAAGACACTGACTGTTCTTGCAGAGGACCAATCGTCTGGATGACTGTTGCCTTGTAGTCATCCACATCTACCTTCTCTTCTGCAGTGGTCCCTGAGCCTTGGGAGGCAGAGGTTTGAAACAGCTGTCCTATTCAGGAATCCACTCTCTGCCACCTCTGTTTCTCTGCACATTCTGAGAATGTGAGTTTCTGTCTTGATCACCATCTGCTGTATAAGGAAACTTCTCTGTTGAGAGTTTACAGCTTCATCTTAAGTGTAGAGGTTGCATTGAGGATGTGTCACTTAGTGTTAAGCATCTCACAGACACTTATTCTTTGTGTTTGACCAGTTCTGGAATTGTCTCCATCTGTTGCTCCACCCCCACGATAGCTTCTTTGATGAGAGATGAAAGGCAGGGTGTCATGTCACCCAGGCTGGCCCTGAATTTCTGATTCTTCTTGCTTCCATCTAGTAAGTTCTTATAGTCTAGGTCTGTGCCACCCTGTCTAACTGGGTCTATTTTCTTTTAATGTTGCTGAAAGCATAAAAATTGTTAGTTAATTATGAAAGCATACAAAATTGTTAGTTAGTTAATTAATTAATATTAGGGATAAGATGTAGCTCACGGGTACAGCACTTGCCTAGCATGCATAAGATAGGGAGTTGAGTGTAATTCCCAGAACTGCAAAAAATAAAATATTGACCAAGGACAAAACATATGCTAAGAATGGATAGATTCGATTTTTTAAAATTAAATCTTGTTCTCTTTTCTCTTAATGTTTGGAGTAGAACTGCATTAATAGCTGTCCTTATGTGTCGATTGCATTGTCTATCATATTGATTTCATGATATAGAACACATGTTAATTAACAGTGTGAAACAGAAAGCAGGCATAATATCAAATTGGCTCTTATCCTGATATATTCATGATTTTTATACTGAGTTTGATTCTGACTGAGTTTTCACTGGGCTCATAAACATGCCTTCCCCACAAATTCAGATGAGGGGAAATTTAAAATGAAACCATCACTGATGTCCTTCCTAGTTTTTCTTAGACCAATAGCCAGATGCTCCCTCCATGAGGGAAGTAAGCTGTCCTAATAGTCACAGAGTTATGAAGACACCTTCAGCAACACCTGCATGTGCACACAAGGATTAAACCGTTTGTGGATAGAGCCCCTGGGACTGAAGCAGGGCATCTTTCCAGCTCTTACATCATGGCATCTGTGCAGTATACATTCAACACTGCAAAACAGAGGTTTAGAAAGAAATGTCAGGGCCATTCCAGGGAATTCATTTATTGGCACAGCTTTGTGGCATTGCTCCAGAGAGAACAAGTTAAAACTATACAGGGCTCAGAAGTCCCACTCAGAGCATATTAGAGGACACTAACATGTCTTGTTTTCTCAGCTTTCACACTCTCATATAGGTGCAAGAATGAAGGAAAGGGAACTTATTCCTGGAATAATGCTGCTTTTTTGAGGATAGCTTTTGATAATAAGATAGATTGAGGGTTGGAGAAAGAGGTAGATTGATCGATAAAGCAGTGTGGGAAGAGGACAGTGGAGAAAGAAGAAGGAATTCATAAATAAGAAAACACTGGACAATGATAAGTGCTAAGCAGATAATAAAAACAGCAGAGATGCTAATGATCAAACCAACTCCCCATGGAAAACCAATTCAAGAGCATGTTCCAGGCAGGGGGACACAGGGCAGGGCCATAAACTAGGAATGAGCTCTGCAGTCCTAGAGGCCAGGGAAAAGACTGTGAGGATCTAGGAGGTGGGGAGTGAGGACTGGGAAGACTGCCATGAAGAGCCAGGCAGGAGAGGAGCTTGTAGAGTCTTTTAAGAAGGACAGATAGGTTTTGCATGAAGGATGCTTGTACTCATGGATTATCACTTATAGCTAAAAATGAAAAAAAAAAANGTGGATGCATATTATAAATTTTAGAATATTCTACAAGTAAAATATTAATGGTGTTTTGCTGCTTAATTTGCAAAATTTTCCCCGTCTTAGACTAATTTCCTGCTTGACTTGTAATCTTTGAAAAAAAAAGAAGGACATTTTCTCAAACACTGAGAAAGCCAGAGGGTGTTATGTTGGGGATCCACTGAAGTGATTCGATCACCATGTTTTTAAAGATTGCTCTGGCTTATGATGACACACTTTTCAATAGTTTCCATTTATAGGCTTGCCTTTGAACATCCAGGCCATAATCCAAGCCAGCAGACACAAAATGGCGACATGCTTAGGAAAAGGCTGTCTTTATAGCACCCATTCTGTGCCAATCTGCTGCTTTTATGTGTGCATTATCATTGCTCCTGAGCCATAATGGGCACTGAATTCGAGGCAGCCTTCCACGTGAGCCATCATCCAAGCCACTTTATGAAACCATCATCTATATAAGCCTCTAGAGGCTCATTCAATTACTCACAAGTCTCAACTTTTCTCAGGCACAAGGAACATCAAACTCATGGATGTAGATACTCAAATCAATAACATTTTGTGGAGTTCTTTCTTCATAAATAATCCAAATCCTTCAGCATATCGAACATGAAAAACTAAGCAACAATATATAGCACTATCACTTATTGAAGATTTTTTTTTCATTTAATTGTATTGTAACCCTTCCATGTCTTGGCAGATATAACAATTTTTCCAGACTAGTGTTATTTCAAGCAGAAAAATAAGGGCCATAAATGTGGAACTAAGTCTCAAAGGAAATAAATTTATTTTTTTTAAACAAAACTATCAAAATATCAAACCTAATTCATGTATAAATATACTCAGGTCTCCTCTACTGAGGCTCATAGTTGGAGAATGTTCTTTCTTTTGATTTTCCCACCCATTAAAGATCATCTAATGTTTGCCAGAGAAGGTTCTGGAGTTTTGTGATGGGGAAATAGAGAATGGAGACTAGGAACAAAGTTACGAGAGTGACAACTGAAGGGCTTAGCAAGATGCAGGTTGTATCAGGCCAAGCAAAACAGAACTGGCAGCTGGGAGGGAGGGGTTTCAGCTGATGCCCTCTAGGTGTAAACTGGGGAGAAAGTGGTAAAGAATGACAGAATTTAGTAGAAGTTAGATTGAGAGCTATGGGCAAGAAACAATAAGTTCTAAGTGAAGTGTGCTGGAAGATGCAGGGTAGGGGAATTACCAGAATTTCTCCTGTCCTCTCCTTCTCCAACTTTTCTTCAGATACTTTTTTGCGTAAATATTCAAGTGCTCCAATTAGGGATCCCAAACAGGTAATTTTCCTTTTATGTATTTGGAAAGAAAGAAGGTAATAGCAAAGGAGGGAAGGAATGAAGGAAGGAAGGAAGGAAGGAAGGGAGGGAGGGAGGGAGGGAGGGATGGAGGGAGGGAGGGAGANGAGGAATCTGACACTCTTCTGACTTCCGGGGCAGTTTGGCACACACAGGTCGCCCACCCACACCTACATAGCAGAGAGCTACATTCAAATTAACACATAAAAAATTAATAAAAAAAATTTGCTTGTTCTGAAATTAAGAAATCTGAGAAACATAATATCCCATTTACCAATCTAATGAACCCCAAAACATCATAATAAAGTCTGCAAATTTATTTCTAAAATTTCAAGAATGCTTTTGCAACTTGTTTCTGATACATAACTATGAACCAAACAGGCATATGTTAATGTCTCTATCATCATCTCTTATATTCTGATCCTGTTTTAATTAGTAGTCCATAAAGAACCTGAATGTCTTCTAGTTAATTAATTCTCAATTCTTAATTAACCTACTATTGATTAAACTGTAGGAAATTTTTACAATTCTTTATAAAGATTCATTTTATTGCAGGGTGGTGGTCATACACTTTAATCTCAGCACTTGGAGCAGAGCAGGGCAGATCTCTGTGAGTTCCAGGCCAGCTGGACTAAAGGGAGACACAAAAAGAAAAAAAAAAAAAAAAAAAAATTCTCCTTTATTTATTTATACGTGTTTTTTGTCTGTGTGAATGTGTGAGTGTATGAGCATACAGGTACATGAGTCTATGCACTCATGAAGGCCAGAAGAGGTCCCGGTTCACCACAAGTTCGAGTTATAGGTGTTTGTCCTTTTTGTTATGAGATTCTGTTATCCAAACTCCAGTCTGGATGATTGGACAGCAAGTGCTTTTAACTGCAGAAGCATCTATGCAACCCCATAAATTGTTATTTCAGCTATTTCAATTGGTACATAAAGGATAAATATTATTTTAAATTGACTTTATATTGAAATCTAGTCATTAGAACAGTTTGCTGGTTCATATTAGAATTACCTCACATATTAGAATTACCTCTGCGGGGCTGGAGAGAATGGCCTAGCGGTTGGGAGCGCCGACCGCTCTTACAGAGGACCCGGGTTCGATCCCCAGCACCCACATGGTGCCGAGAGCCGTCTGAAACTCCAATTCCAGGAGAGCTCCAGTTCCAGGGGAATCTGAGACCCTCTTCGAGACCTCCGCGGCATTGCACGACACGGTGCCACACACTTGCATGCAGACAGTACATGATACACGTGAATAAAATAAAATAAAATTAATAAAAAAAATTAATAAAAAAAAATGTACTCTGCATGCAATGGAATTTGGACCACATTCATCTTCTTACTGGGATCTGCTGAGTTCCTATCTTTCTTTGTCTTTTATTTACTCAAAATGTCCAAATTGTGTCATTCACCAAAAATGTGTTGGATTTGAGTGTGACGTTTTGGTGCTTTTGTGGAATTCTTTTTTTATCTTTAATATGAAAATGTTTTCCTTATGGTTCTCTTTGAAGAATTTTGCTGTGGTGTTTTTTTGTTTTTTTTTTTTTTTTTTTTTTTAGGCTATAAGTGGAAATCAGTGTTTAGATATTGTAGCTCTGACATAATTCCGTTTTTCTTCAAGAATCCTGCCTCACAAAATTCAGTGCTTAATCAACTAATGTTTTGACGACTATACATTTTCACTGCAAACTTAAGAACTGATTTAGATTTAGATTTGCCTTGGGTCTCTGAACATTGAAAAACAGTTACTTCCTTGGCGATCATCACCCCAGGCTTGGAGACCAGACTTCAAACCTGGTCAGTGCACCATGCAGTCAGATGTTCTTGTTCCAAAAGTTGATTCATTATGTTAAGGAATTGCATGTTTGAAACAGACTGTCGCTTTGTATCCCAGGCTGCCTAACATGTGCTACCCAGCCCAGGCTAGCCTGACTCACAATCTTCCTCTCTCTACCTCCTGAATCCTGAAATGACAGCGTTATGCCACCTCTCCAGGCCTGCTCAATAGTTTTTTTTTTAATTTTCTAATAGTTTTAAATCATTAGAAATAGGGGGTGGAGAGATGGCCTAGCAGTTAAGAGCACCAACTGCTCTTGCAGAGGACCCAGGTTCCATTCCTAGCACCCACATGACAGCTGAGAACCGTCTTTAACTCCAGTTCCAGGTGAATCTAATACCCTCTTCTGGCCTCCTCGGCATTGCATGACATGGGTGCACAAACCTACATGCAGACAGTACATTCATACACATAAAAAATAAATAAAATTAAATCATTAGAAATGTGTGGCATGAGTGCATCGATAGTTACTTGACTGAAATCTCTTTTGGTTATAATTAATAACTATAGCAGAATATGTCACAATAATTTTTTGGTCCTTTTGAGACAGAATCTCCCTATAGACCAAGCTGACTAACTTTAATCTCACAGAGATCTACCTGCTTCTGCCTCCCAAGAGTGGGATTAAAGGTGTACATCGCCAGGCCAAGTTTAACAATCTTTAATCTTGCCAATATTTCAGTACAATTATGTGCATGAGTGTAAACATACACAAGACAGAAGAATATATTCATAATATGAATGTATATAATATATATATATATATATATATATATATATATATAATATGAAGTGTCACAGGGGAAATTATTTTTCTGTGCCTGTGTATCTTTTACACTCATGCATATAACTTGCTTTTAAATTCACTGAAATTTCAATACTTCAAGAGAATGAATTCATCTTTGCTACTGAGATAGCAACAGACTTTCAAAAGCACTTTTTATAAGTAGTAGAACAAATGTTTGTTCTCACTGAGTATGGGTGTGACTATACCTAGTATGACTGACACATATAAAGTACAAAATAACTTCAGTAAATTGATAAGAAGAAAAAAGAAGATATTTCTGGCTGAGAAAACAAGGGCTGTGTATGAAGACCACATAATCCCATGTAGCAAACAAATGACACCGGAAAGTGTGAAAAGGGAGATGGCAGGGCATTAAGAGTGGGTAAGTGTAACGCTTGGGCTCACATTGGTGTGCTAACATGACGTACCATATTTCTGTAGTCAAACAGAACTCTTCACAGAGCTCTTCAGTAACATCGAGAAAGAGAAGAACCCCCTCAGGTTTCAGGAGAGGAAGAATGTGCCTACAATAAAATGCAGTTTGAAAAGCTGAAACACATGCTTATTATCCCAGCATGGAAAGCTGGAGCAGGAGAATCATGAGTTTGACATCAGCCTGAGTTGGGAAAGAAGGAAAGGAAGAGACAAGCTACTTAACTATCACCCACCACCTATATCACCTACGTAACTTTTTCTGGCATTTTTTGGTCTTTTTGAGAACAACAACAACAAAAAATGGTTTTCCCTTTAGTCCCAGCTGGACTGGAACTCACTATGTAGGCCAGGCTGGCCTTGAACTCACAGAGATTTGCCTGCTCCTGCCTCCCAAGTGCTGGAATTAAAGACGTGCACCACCATACCTGGCTCTTTCTGGCTTATTTTATCTCCTTCTACATAAAACCTTTTCTGTCTTTCTCCATGCTCTCTTCCTTCTTGCCCTCAGTCCTTCCTTCTTTCTCCCAAAAAAAAAAAAAAAAAAAAAAGAAAAAACAAACCAGCAAGCAAAATTCTTCAAAGAGTAACCATAAGGAAAACATTTTCAATTAAAGATAAAAAGAATTCCACAAAGCACAGCAAATACATTCTCAATCACATTTTTGGTGAATGACAATTTGGACATTTTGAGTAAATAAAAGACAAAGAAAAGATAGGAACTCAGCAGATACCAGTAAGAAAGATAATGTGGTCCAAATTCCATTAGCATGCAGAGGTAATTCTTTTTTTTTTAATTTTTTTTTATTAATTTTATTTATTTCTTTACGTGTATCAATGTACTGTCTGCATGCAAGTGTGTGCACCC
Source organism: Rhizomys pruinosus (assembly GCA_009823505.1). Lineage (NCBI taxonomy): Eukaryota > Metazoa > Chordata > Mammalia > Rodentia > Spalacidae > Rhizomys > Rhizomys pruinosus. Next base: position 174,546 of record VZQC01007448.1, on the reverse strand, counting down.
GTGTCGTGCAATGCCGCGGAGGTCAGAAGAGGGTCTCAGATTCCCCTGGAACTGGAGCTCTCCTGGAATTGGAGTTTCAGACGGCTCTCGGCCACCATGTGGGTGCTGGGGATCGAACCCGGGTCCTCTGTAAGAGCGGTCGGCGCTCCCAACCGCTAGGCCATCTCTCCAGCCCCGCAGAGGTAATTCTAATATGTGAGGTAATTCTAATATGAACCAGCAAACTGTTCTAATGACTAGATTTCAATATAAAGTCAATTTAAAATAATATTTATCCTTTATGTACCAATTGAAATAGCTGAAATAACAATTATGGGGTTGCATAGATGCTTCTGCAGTTAAAAGCACTTGCTGTCCAATCATCAAGACTGGAGTTTGGATAACAGAATCTACATAACAAAAAGGACAAACACCTATAACTCGAACTGTGGTGGAACCGGGACCTCTTCTGGCCTTCATGAGTGCATAGACTCATGTACCTGTATGCTCATACACTCACACATTCACACAGACAGAAAAACACGTATAAATAAATAAAGAGAATCTTTTTTTTTTTTCTTTTTTTTTTGGTCTCCCTTTAGTCCCAGCTGGCCTGGAACTCACAGAGATCTGCCTAGCTCTGCCTCCCAAGTGCTGAGATTAAAGGTGTATGCCACCATACCCTGCAATAAAATGAATCTTTATAAAGGAATTGTAAAAATTTCCCATACAGTTTAATCATAGTAGGTTAAATTAAGAATTGAGAATTAATTAACTAGAAGACATTCAGGTTCTTTATGGACTACTAATTAAAACAGGATCAGAATATAAGAGATGATGATAGAGACATTAACATATGCCTGTTTGGTTCATAGTTATGTATCAGAAACAAGTTGCAAAAGCATTCTTGAAATTTTAGAAATAAATTTGCAGACTTTATTATGATGTTTTGGGGTTCATTAGATTGGTAAATGGGATATTATGTTTCTCAGATTTCTTAATTTCAGAACAAGCAAATTCTTTTTTATTTATTATTTTTTATGTGTATGAATGTACTGTCTGCATGTAGGTTGGTGCACCTGTGTCGTGCAATGCCACGGAGGTCAGAAGGTGTCAGATTCCCCAGGAACTGGAGTTAAAAATGGTTCTTAGCCACCATGTGGGTGCTGGGAATCAAACTCGGGTCCTCTGCAAGAACAATCAGCGCTCGCTCTTAACCACTGAGCCATCTCGTCAACCCCCAAGCAAATTCTCATATTTGTAAAAATATCAGATGATCAGATGAGAAAATATAATGATCTTCATAAAAAGAGATGGACAGGCAGAAAACATTAAACAAATATCTCTAAGTGGGTAAAAAATACATTATGTTTAGAAACATAATAGTTTTTTTCACAATTTATGTTTATATTCTGTTTAGAAGCACATTAGTTCATGTCAACTATGATGAATTAAGAGTACACAACACAGCTGATAATAAGGAAGATATAGTGAATTTCAAGTGCTTACTTTTTAATGAGGAAAGACAAAGTTCTGCTTTGTTAAGTGTAGCCAAAAAGACCATTAGCATGATAAACTTTACTCAACACAAGATTGTGCCCGAGCAAGGATTTCCAAATGAAATAAGAAATAAGACTTTATAGAACCAGACTCTGAAAAACTACAAATTCCAATCTGTAACATGAAAATCTGACATGCAATGAAAAAACAAAAAAGAATAAAAGCAAACCTCCTAAAAACTACGCTCATCTTCAGCAAACACACCCCAAAGAACATCCAGCTAAGGGGTGCCCCTTTTTTCCATGGATCACTTAACGAATCTTCTGGTAATGGGACTGGCACAGAGCATGAACATACTGCCCCTCAACACATACTGATTTCTATCCAAGGCAGGGTAGCACTCCACAATGGATTGTAACAAGAGCTGTCAGCTGAGAATTACCCTGGAAAGTGATGTTGATTTGATACTGGTACTCTGGAACAGCATCCCTTTAAGATAAAACTACATATTGCACTCCTTAATTCTGTGAAATTTTCCAAGATAAAATCCAAGGCTAACTTCCTGAAAAGGAGCAGTACTTGTTTAGAATCCCAGAGAATAGGTCCCCTGTTCACTTCTTAACCCCTTCACACACATTCCCTACTCTACCCCCAGGCTCTTCCAAAAAGGATTCTGCTGGTACTTAAAATATATATATTGCTGTGTTACATATCACCCTTTTGCTTAAAGTAGCATTGGTGGAAGTTCTTAGATATTAGAAATTAAATTGAGGGCCGGAGAGATGGCCTAGCGGTTAAGAGCGCCGACCACTCTTACAGAGGACCTGGGTTCGATCCCCAGCACCCACATGGCAGCCGAGAACCGTCTGAAACTCCAATTTCAGGAGAACTCCAGTTCCAGGGGAATCCGACACCCTCTTCTGACCTCCGCAGCATTGCACGGCACGGGTGCACAGACCTACATGCAGACAGTACACTCATACACATACAGAAATAAATAAAATAAAATAAAGAAATTAAATTTATTGACACAGCAATACAATAATCAATGCAAATATATAATTAAAATTTTGAGCTACTTGAAATATGTCTGTCCTTATGTTGCTTTACACAAATCATATTCTTTTTGATAAACTTTAAACTGTCAAGCATAAATTTTTACAAGTTTTTATAAACAGCGTATATAAGGTTAAAACCTTTCCTACGTAAAGTAATAAGGTGAATGATTTACAATATGAAATCAATTATTTCAAAACGTATGGTGATAACTCATTTGCATTCCTATAATGCAGACTTTTAAAGTGTTTTTTGAAACCAACAATGCCCCTGAAAATCAAAATTAAGTAGGCAGTTGAATAATTATCTGGCAGGTTCATTAATCATGGATCTTCTCTAAGATAATAATTTACCCACATGCTTCAGTTATTTTTCCTACATTTTGGAGGAGCTGGGACTGAGAGATGTCAGTCCTGACATTTGAAAGTTGTCCATTTATTTTGGCTACAAAGGCATTGCATTTAGAATAAGCACCCATTGTTGAATCCTGGAGCTCCTCATGCTGGGCTGACACACATGCTAGCCAAATTTGCATGGCGAATACCAATGTGGAGTTATTAGCAGTATTGCCACCTCCAGCTTGAATGGGGCAGTATAACTTTTGCACCAGTCTTCTTCCTCAATATAGTGCTTGTTTTGCCTCAAAAGGGATTATTCATTGGTTTTTGTTTTTTCCTTTTCATATATTTCATAAAAGCCAGTATGTCTTACTTTAACTTTAGACTTCCCAAATTTCAGATAGCTATGTGACTCTCTTGTGCAATTTCCATTTCCAGAAATAGCAAGGCATCCTTCTGAGATGTTGTTAAAGCCTGTTTTAATATAGCATGTGTTTATTTAAACTCAGTGCCAAATAGCTCCTTGGCAGTGGTTTCTGCTTATAGCCAAAGGTTGAATAGGCCATGGAGAATAATTCTAACAGGGAAGGAGGTTGTTCTGTGACAAGTCTAAAGCCCTCTAGGGAAGGAAGTTGCTACAAACACAGCTTTTACATTTCAGGACTAAGGGTCCCCTCTTCATTTCTCATCACTGGGCCATTAGGGCTGTCAAACTCTAACATGTCGTGAGGGTCCCAAAGGAAATCGGATGTTAACGTGCCATTTCTTCTTGCTGGAAAGGAAGGAACATACACTGTCACATCTCTTAACACTTGAGACGACAGACAACCTCAACAGAAAAGAAGAGCACCCCTTACACCATTTTTCTAGCATTGTACCACATGCAAAAAAATTCACCATTAATTTTGAAAGGATATAGAAAAATAATACTTAACATTAGGAAAGAGAGAAGAACACAAATTCACAGTATAAATTATGTTTTTGAATGTGTACAACAGAAAAGTAACAGGAACAAGAGTAATTTTTTGTCACAGTAGCAGTTGAAGACTTGGCTCTATTACAACCTAGAAATTAAAAGGTTGTTTCACAGTGAAATAGATGAAGCTATGTTTTAATTCTCACTTAAAAAATCTGTACTTAACAAAAAACCTGAATAGCTAATGTGCTTTTACTTAAATGCCTTCTCAGAGCCCAAGCCTCCTTCAGTCATCCTGGGGAAGCCACCTGCCTCCTGCCAGCAAGCGCTCCTCTCCTCTGTCCCTGACTGATTTGCATTCTCTCTCCAGTGTGCCCAGCAACAGGTGTCTCATTAGCACCTGAGCGGTGCCAGCTTCTGAGGAAGGCTGTGAACTGATTAAACACATGCTCCATTTTTATCTCTTTATGAGTCATTACTTAAAGGTTTTATCACCAGATTGCCACACTTAATTACGTGGAGTCATAATTAAATATGAGCATTCTTAGGCCGGCTTTTTAAAATTTTAGTTTTAACTTCAGTGACATGTTTTGCTATTTGCTAATTTAAAGATAGCTTCAAAAGGTCTGAAGCAGGAGCTTTTGTGAAGGGTCAGAGGGTCTGTATTCTTCTTTATATTATTTTTTTAATCCAATATAAAAAAGTCATACACTATATTTAAACATTTAGAGACAATCATTAGAAATTACATAATTAAATTAGGATATGCTGTTTGTTTTCAGAGGGCACAAAATCTGAGGTACTGCTGGCCTTTTAAATTGAAATTTAACTAGGATACAAGGAAACCTCAGGCAAAACTACTCTTGTGTTCTGAAGACACGTAAATTGGATGAGACACTCTAAAACAAAATTATCCATTTTATAAAGATTATAAACAATGATATTTCACATTGTATCCTCTTGAGATATTTGTATTATGCATTTAAGCCATAAATGCATGGTTAAGATAATTTCATAATAAACAAATAAAAAAAGATATTTTCATGGCTTCTTTGAATTTTTTTTTCCTTTTTGGGACAGGATCTCCCTGTAGCCCCAGCTGGACTAGAATTGGTTATGGAGAACAAGCTGGCCTCAATCTCACTATCTGCCTGCCTCTGCATTCCAAGTGCTGGGATTAAATCCCTGTGCTATCATATCTTGGTATTTTGATTTTTTAAATTTCTCTTCTCTCCTTTAAACTTGCCTCTAGCTGTGACCCAGAAGTTAAGCCCCTTTCCATTCCCATCATTTGGTAACTAACAAGAGACCCAGATGGTTTGATTTCATCATCAGACTTCTCCATGGTCTCTTTCTTAGATGGCCAACCATCTTTTGATTATCTCTGAATTCTTTTGGGCTATTCACTATACACAATATTGACAATCCCCCAAGACCATGCACCATATATTTATTCCTTTACTGTCTAACTTTTCCCATGTGGAGAACTATCTACTTTATCCATTTATCTTAGACCCCTACAATGAGCACGTTAGATTGTGTAACCTATAAATACTAAACACGTTTCTTTTGAGAGATTTAATTATATATGGAAATTACAAAAAAAGAGAGTGTGGCTTTTCCTTGTGAATTTCACATGAAACAGCCTTTAATCCTCAGGCCTATACTAGAAGAATACTCTGGAATATCCTTCCTTCTGATCACTACTCCTACTACTCAAGCTCTTGGTTCTTCAACTCACAGTCTGAGACTCAATCTTACCTTATAGAAAACCCTGTCCCTTACTGCAGTGAATGTTTTCCCTCCTTATTTTCTTCAACTTCACTAATGAGAAGGGGTGAAGGGCTGTCTTAATGGCCTGTGATAGAACTCAGCAGGTAAAGTCTTCCTGCTCAAGGGTAGCAACCCTAGTTCAGTCCTCTCATCCACATATAGATGGAAGGTGAGAGGTGAGATCACAGTGTTGTCTTCTGACTTAAACAGACACACCATGGCGTATGCCCCTCTGGCCACATACATCATGCACATAAACATACAAAATAATAAATATTGAATTTCAAAAATCTTAAGCATCAGCTATCTAGACTCAATGTCTTCTGATTTATACGAAACTAGAGAATACTATGTAGGGTGATATAAAGTCTGGTTGTAGATCATCAGCAGGGTCCAAGTAGATCCCCCAGAAAAGTTATTTTAATATCCTTATAAATCTGGGGAGGCAATGACAGGTGGATCTCTGAGATCAAGGTAAGACTAATCTATATAGCAAATTGCAGGCTATCTGGGGCTACAGGGAGATTCTCTGTCTATCTATCTATCTATCTATCTATCTATCTATCTATCTATCTATATCCATCCCTATAAATGAGAATTATAGTTCCTGGTTCTGTTGCTTGATGACCTACTATCATAATTTGTAAGATATGAGATATGAGAAAGAAAAAACAAATCAGAAGAAACCCAAATACAAAGACTCTTAACCATTACTGGATTCAGCTTAAGAAAATGTTAATTGACTTTGACTCATGAAAAGTCTGTGGGCATGGCCTGGTATATAGGTTTATATTCTGTCCCTCTATTGCTCAGTCCCTTTGACATAACTCAGCTCAGTCTATGTAAGGAAACATTTCAAAAAAAATATAGCAGAAAGGTTAAGTAGGCATCAAAGAATTTATTCAAGTCAGTTGCATTAGGCCAGCAAGATTCTCATCAACTCCCCTGAAATAAAAGGCAAGAAGGTTTTCAAGTGCTAAGGCAAGCAAGAAGAAAGCAATAGAGAGCACAAGAGGGAAGGTTGGCCATGAGATTAGATCATCTGTGTTGCTAGTTGATAATGGAGAAAATAGAATCTCAGTGTCTAGAAGGTAGGGGATCTATCTTTCTTGGTTGAAATGACTGATTTTTTTTTGGAGGTTTTTTTTTTGAGACAGGGTCTCCCTTTAGCCTCAACTGGCCTGGAACTCACTATGTAGACCAGCCTGGCCTTGAACTCACAGAGATCTGCCTGCCTCTGCCTCCAGAGTGCTGGGAATAAAGGTGTGTGCCACCATGCCTGGCATGAAATGAGAAAGTTTACAAGTAACACAGAGATACAATTCATAGCTGAAAGTTTTCTCAGGTCAGAGCTCTAATGGGACCTCAGTGGTCCACAGTCAAGAAGAAAACCCAGTTGCACTGAGGGTTGTGTCAAGGCTGTCTCTTAGTCATGGCAAATACCAAAATGAGAATTTCAAAGAATGATATTGATAATAGAGCCAATCACTAATTTTTAATCATGTTTCCACAGTCTAAATGTTTATTGGAGAAATAATAATTACCTGAAGGTCAGGGCTCTGGCCGTGGAGTCCTACCACTTTCCTGAGTGTATGTGGATGTTTACTCTCTCTCTATGCTGCTGTTGGCAGTGTAGTACTCCGGAGCCAGGTCTGAGAGGGAGGCATGTAGGCTTCAGTACACACATAAATCCATGACACGTTAAACAAACAAAATAAAATCAATTTTATTAGGTTCGGTCTTTAGGCAAGCATATGGATTATCTGCCCCTTTGGCTATTGGGTTTATTTTTTCTGATCTATAGTAATCACCATACATTAAAATAATTTACTGTCATTTTTCTCCATGTAGGCTTTAGATTCAGAGGATTTTGATCAAGGCTTCCACATTATAACATGAGAAGTTGAACTTCTTAGGATCTTTTCTCAGATAGTGCATCTATCTCCACCACGTGTAGGCTCTCTTCCTCTAAATGTATTATATTGCCTGCCTGGGAACTCATTTTTCCCTATAGTGGGTCACTTTCTTCTAAATGGGGAAGAAGCCTCATTCACAAGTTCAGTATGCTGCAGCCTAATTACTTATGAGGCACTCATAGAAGGAACTAATCCTCAAACCCAAATGATTAGATGCTCTTCTAGCTAAGGAAGAGAGAGTGATATTTATTTTTTTAATTTCATTATAGTTCCCATTACAATCCGAACAGAATAGAAATTAGTACTTCTGTAAATTACCCTGCCATATTATTTTAATGCCTTCTCTCTCTTTTACCCACGGAATTGGCTTTGAGATTCAATTAACTCATTGTGGTTTATGTTTTCTCGTTGAAAGGAGTGGGTGTGATGGGATAGGGTAGAGAACTTCTCCCATCATTTACATGAATATGATTATACACTTTATTTTGTGTTTAAGTGGGACCATTTCTTCCTCATAGATTTTCATTTTGGAGTCTCTTTTTATGAGTTTAAGTTTTGCTATGTAGGCCAAGTATCTCGAAAGAAAAATAAAGCTGGAGGTTGATTTGGTAGAATTCGAACATGAATTCTTTCCAGAACGGCTTGTTTTCAGATACCAAAGAGAAAGAGTGTATCACAATTTAGAAAAAAAGTAAACATAGAATGATAAATGTGGAGACACGTAGAAATTAGGTGAAAAGTGAAGGGAAATAATAGGCAATTATATGCCATTTTATATTTCTACGTATGTTTGACATGCTTTGAGGAAAATATCTAGACAGCATTCAAAAGAGGGGTTGTAATAAGAAAGAAGACCAGGTTGCAGGTGAATATAATGAATCAGAAAACAACTGTTTTTCTCCTTGACTGAAGAAAAGACCTTGCATAAAGCTTAGAAAACGATAGGTTGTGAAGTGTTCTAGTCTGTTGTTTATAATATTGTTACACACCGTTTTCCCCCCAGAACCATGACTGGTAGAAAAGAGGATATATTTTCATCTATCTCTGTTTCCAATTTTTGTTAGTAGATTTAAAAATATCAGATACCATCTTTTATTATGCTTTAAGTCCAAACATAAATACCACCTCAGACAATTTATTGGAAATGGACAATTTACACCTTGCAATTTCTTTAAGAAACATTTATTTTTCCTTGAATCCCTGAGATTAACACTTGGGGTGTTGGTGCTGCAGTTTGTGTTACTTTTTTCATCTCTGTCATCAAACACCTGATAGAAGCAACCTACTGAATTAAAGATTTACTTTGGCGCCGGGCGTGGTGGCGCACATCTTTAATCCTAGCATTTTGGAGGCAGAGGCAGGCGGATCTTTGTGAGTTCAAGGCCGCAGCTGGGCTACAGAGAGACGCCTAGCCTCAAAAAGACCAAAAAAAAAAAAAAAAAAAAAAAAAGATTTACAAAAAAAAAAAAAAAAAAAAAAAAAGATTTACTTTGGCTCACGGATTTCTGTCCATCATGGGGGTGAAAGCATGATGGAGCCTGGCTTCTATCCGTGATCATTGATTTTGCAACTAGTCATGTCTTGGTGAGAGGCAGGTCGCAGCGATGTGAACATACAAGCAGGCAGGGCTAGAACTGTCAAAGGCCACCAGTGTTACCTACATTAGTCAGATAAACCCTTCACCCCCATATTTCAACATTTCGCCGAACAGTGCTGCCCTCTGGAGGGCAATGGTTCAAATCCACGAACCCGTGAGGGCGATTTCACACAACACATTCGGAAGTCTTTTAAGAGAAATTCTATGAAGACCAAGCATAAAAATTCAAATGCCTACATTTATGCATTAAAATTTTATGTAAAGGAAGAAGTCCAGGGAAATTCAAATTGCTCATGCGCGGCAGCATGAAGCCTTCAAGAACATTTCACATCTTAGAGGACATCTTATTTTAAATTCCTAAAAATTAAAAACACGGTTAGGAAGATAGCAGATATGCAAATAGTACTTTTATCTCTTTTAAGGGCTTTACAATTTCTTAGGAAAATAAAGTAAATGTGGAAAAGTGTGGCCGCGAATGCATATTTTATTACTTTCTGCTAAATTTAAAATCAGGGAAGGGGAAGCGGTAAGACGATTGAAGGGGTAAGACTATTTCTTTTGCTATTTCTACCCAAATCAATCTTATAACGTCAATGGAGAGGATGAGGGGAACTTCTCATGGCACTGTAAAACAGTACAAATACTTCAGAGAATATGTTGTGAATATTATATGATCTTTATTTCTAAATATTTCTAAGTATGTGTTCCTTCTCACAGTATTTTACACAACTTTTTTTCTCAGAATCACACTGAATTCTTAAAGATAATTTAGTGAACTAAGTAGTTTTTCTTTATGTGGGCTTTGCATATTTATAATTACCATATTAGAAAATAAAACTGAGAAGTCATGAAAATACAAGAATATACAAGCACACGTCTGTTAGTTTTCAGAATAATGATGTTACCAGATGTCATTAGTTTTTACATATCCCAATGGTGCATACAGCCATGGCAAAGAAGGGGAAAAAAGTTCCAGATGAGAGTGGGAAGTCTTTGAGTTCACAGATCCCCTAAAAGGACCTCAGAGACAAAGATATCTTTACACTTTGGTATGCAACGACAGAAAGAAATGCAGGTGCACATCAAGCCACTTGTTAAAGATCTTATAGGAAATTATTTGAAGAAAGGGAAATTTGAAAGAACAATGTTCATCCATATAGGAATGGATAAATTCTTATGTTTCTTTCCAAATTGCTATTCTCTGCAGCCATTAAAATACATAACTGCAGCTCTGAATTTCAGTATAAGGAATTTAGAAATTTCAAAGCTGCATAAAAGAGGAAAAAAAGTAAGAGCTGAGCATTGTGGCACATGCCTGTAATCCCTTGGGATTTGAAAGCAGGAGGATCACAAGTTCTACAGCCTTAGTTACATAATGAACCTGCCTCAAAAACAAAATAAAGTAAAGGTGAGTTTCTTAAGGGAATCTGTATTAGTTTATCATTATATAACCATTTTTAAAACATACCAAATAATACTGTACATATTGGGCATTAATGCATGTATATGAATGTTTTTTATATTTTTATAGATATGTATTTCTATATTTTTATAGATATGTATTGCATAAATAAGCTTGTGATATAACACAAACACACAAATAAAGGACAGATCATTACATTACAGATCATTTATGGGTTTATGGTTAAAGGAAGGAAAGAACAATTGAATAAATCCAAAACTTGATCTTACATATAAAAATATTTTAGCTTAACATTTCAAAGGAAAAGTCCAGCCATGAATTTGCCATGAATTTGACAATTGGTAATGTGTATTTATTTCTACAAAAAAGTTAAAACAAACCCCCGTTTTATACCTTTCCAGAATTTTGTGGCAAGCGAGGAAAATAAAATGTGTTATTTCTATTTATAATGTTGAAGTACCATTTAAAAATCTAAAGTGCTTTCAAATTTTTAAAAGTTGTAGTTCAGGTGTAATATATTACAAATGGCTCATTTTTCTTGATTAAAAAGTCCATAGGCAATAAACAACTGTTGCTGCGGAGATGAATGCAGTAGATCAAGTTTACCATGTTATGGACTTGATATTAAGAACATTTATCTTATAACAAAACCTTTTGTCTGTTTACCAAATGAACTGAACGTCTGAGAAAAGTCCGATTAGTACTACACAGAGTTAAATTCAGTTTTAATGGAGACAATATTTGTTTCTCCGTAAGGAGGCTAAGTAGACAGAACTGCATTTCTACTTTGTATTTTTCTTCTTTCAATCATTCTTTTATATGTTCAGTGGTAAGTGCAAACACTTTAATGTAACTGATCTTAAAATTAATGACAAGAGTAGTCAGAACCTCTATTGTAGACTAGTTCATTTTTCCTTCTGTGATACCTATTTTGCTGTTTATTTGTGCCTGTTACCTGTCTGTCATATATTTGGGCAAAGATGGGTGTTAATCAAGCCATTCAATTGTGCCTCAAAACATGAGTTATTAGTGGCAGGGGAAGATAAGAATATTTAAATTAGGTTTAAAATATGAAAAATGAGACTGGAGGTAAATCAAATAGATATCAAAGGTTTTCTAAAAGCTAGTTAATTTTCTCATGAAAACAGGCAGCCAAAACCTCACTTCTACATGAAAACCAATCTTTCTATTTGTCAGAATAGAACAGAGACGAGTTGTAAGCATCTTTTAGACATTCATTTTAAGAAGTCAGTCCATCTTTGACAGACTAATTGCTTGTTCAGTGAGGAGAAATCCCAATGACAGATAATGATCCCCTTTGGTTAAGTAATCCTTCTTCTGCTGATGTCATCTGTGCTGCTGTTGGAAGGAGTTTCTGAAACACACTTCCCACTTAAAAAGCATTTTTTTTTCTCTGATGGGAGCATAGATTTATTCCCAGGTCCCTATTAAAAATAGTAAAATAAATATATATTAAAAGACCTTTAAGGAGTGGTTATGTTTCCTTACACATACAGCTAGTCAGTTTCAAAACTTTGCTAGTTTTCCTTTATGGTCATCATTAAATACGCGTTATTAGATATCAGTCAGTATGCCAGGATTCTGTCAGAGCCAACCAGAAAGCTTTTTTTTTTCCTTTAGTTATTTTCTTTCTGTCTTGGTACATTTGCTTTCTGAAAGATTATGAAATAAAGAACAAGTTACGAAGTAAACATGTTTAAGAAAGCTGTGTGGCCACTGATACTTTCTTCTGTGTAATAGTAAGAAAATTTACCTGTCACTATAAAGTAGCTAAAGCTTGCTCCAATGACTGGTTGTAGTAGTTATGAGTTTTGATTTGATGTTAGACCTAGGCAGGTTACCTACTACATTTGCTGTTTTTCTAGCCACTGGGACAAAACACCTAACAAATGCAGCTTAAGGAGAGATAGATGTATTCTGGTTTCCAGTATGAAGTCATGGTGCATTATGGCTAGAAAGGCATGATAGCAAAGCAGAGAGATGAATGCTGGTGCTCTGATTGCTTTCTCTTTCTTTTCATTCCAGCACTGTTGTCCGTGGAGTTGCGCCACATTGGGGTGTGCCTTACCACCTCTGTTAACCTAGAAAATCCCTCAAGAACATCTCCTGAGGTTTTTCTCCACAGTGTTTCTCCATCCTGTCAAGTTAGCAATCAATGTTAACCATAACACACACTAACCATCATTATAACTAGTCAGTCATCACTATCATGTTGAAAATGTCCAGCCAGAATGTATCCATTGGAGAATGCTCTGCAATCCATTTCCTGTTTTGAGTTGTTGGAAATTCTTGACAAAGTTATTGTTGTTGAAAAGAAAAAGGTGGAGAAATCAGGTTTTTTTGGTCTTATTGAGCTGAGAAACATGGTCATGTGTAGGAGCTAGATTCGCGGGTGAGCATAAAGACAAAGAAGAGGTTTGTATATACCAAAGTAGTCAAAATATGTCTTTGTTGTTAAGCTGTGACTTTAGTGCTCTTCAGTTTATTTATGAAATTAGAATGAAATCTTCCAGAGATTTGATTTATTCAAACATGGAAAAGAGATACTTTTACCTCTGTGTCTTAGAGTTTTGAACATCTGATTTGTTCCACTTGTGTGGGAGCTCACATGAGGCAATGCAAAGTAGTTTTCAATGAGCTCTCAGGGAAGCTGCTGGGTGAAACAAGGAATAAACACGCAGTGATGCAATGGAAACATTAATGTCATGATGAGTCAGTCGAGTTGAATGTTCAACCCAAAGTAACTATCACTGTTATAATAGTATGTCATTACAATACATTATAAGAAGAATTGCAACTATTACTGATTCCCAGTCTAGCATTTACAGGGAAAAGACATGACATAGACTGATATCAATTTCAATTAATTTCAGGACATCATTTGCTTTATACATACACCCAATAGAAAAGCAGGACAAGGGTTCTGAAAGAGAGTTCTTGGAAAAATGTTTTATTGATATTTGGGAATGTGTTTCAGGGATAGAATTCCCCTATTGTGATATTCTGATACTTCTTTTGATCTACATACTAACAATCTTTTTTGACTAGTTGGTACATTGTGTCATTTACATAACAAATATTTTCATATAAATGTTAAGTGTTGTAGTCATAGCAGACTGCTTTGAAATTAATATTTCATGTAATAGTGGAAACTGATAAATCCAAAATCTTCAGAGTACCTCAAGGCTGGAGATCCAGAGAAGATGTTACCCCAGAGGCCCTTACACAGCTTTCTAACTCAAGGGAGCTCTGAGGTTGAGGCTCAAGTATAAAAGCTATCAGTTTGGGGACCAGAGACAAAGGAGACTACAGTTCAAGTGTAAGAATTTCTTATTCATGGGAACAAGTTGCTCTTTTGGTCTTTTAAAGTTCTCAAGGGGACTTGTGATGGCCAAGCACATTATGGAGGGAAGTATGCTTTGTTCTAAGACTACACATTTATAGGTCAAATGCAGCCCCGAGCAACCTTGCAGAAACGTCCTCAATAGTGTTTGAAAAAATAAATATTTGGGCTTTGTAACATAATAAAGAAGTAGTCTCAAATTGTCACTTGAAATTAACTCTCTCTGTGCTAAGACATAAATTCAAATATAGAAAGACAAGGAACTTTAGGTGGTAGGGAATAATAAATGAAAATGTTTGTGTTTTCAAAAAAAAAAGCAAGCAAGCTGATGGGAGTTCAGGGAGTGTGGGAAGTGATTGAGGAGGACTGGGAACCTGAGCAGGGCAAATTATGTAAGATGTTGGTTTTAACCTTGATTTCTAGAGTTACCAAGAAACTGAAAGGAAAAAAAATAGGTTACATATAACCAGAACATCAGTTGGTTCTCTGTGTGATTCCCTGTACAGCTGAATCCCTAATCCAGAGCATCTGTTGAGGTTTTATTCCAAGTGAAAGAAGATGTTACTCATAAGATTTAAGACATGAAGGGGGAGGATACAATATGCTCCATATTAAATAAAAATCATTACAGGACAATTCTGGTCTTAGTAATGACAGGTCATTTCTTTTGTCAGTGTCAAGTCTGGACAAGACATTGAAAAACAAATAAAAGAACAGGAAAGCATACCAAAACCACAAGAAAAATGGAATTTGACTCAGACAAAGAGCACACACACATAGAAACAGGCTTCCCCAAATGTGCTTCCAAGTGTATAGTATAGGTTGGCAGAAAATGAACAGAAATCTGTGATTTTATTGTCTTGGATGTAAAAGACTGTATAGACTTAGACTTCTAGACAAGCTGAGAACTGGGAAACCAGTAATCCTTAATAACAGCCACAGAAATGGAGTCCCTGAATCTGAAACTATCCCTCTGTCAGATTTGGTCAGCTTTACAATGGACATGTGAGCAAGTCCTCTGAACCAGCTGAGCAGAGATTTCAGCTCTTACATTTACTAGGTTCAGAGTTTGAAAGCAGACTAAGTAGAAGTCTTGTGACTTTCCTCCAAAACTCTGTCCAAATTATACATGAAGTCTGGTATAAAGTCCAGATGAAGCCTTAAAACTACAAAAATTCCCAGGAACTAAAAACACAAGGGGGCTGGGTTAGCAGTTAAGAGCACTGGCTGTTCTTTCAGACCAGTGGGTTCAAATCCCAGGACCCGTGTGCCGGTTGACAACTATGCCTAGCTTCAGTTCCAGGGGATCCAATGAGCTCTTCTGGCCTCTGCAAGCTTTAAACTACATGGGTGCACTTACATATACACAACAAAACTCTCAAACATGTGAAATAAAAACAAATAAATAAAATTCAAATTTCTATCAAACATTTAAGAATGTAACAGTGTTGTTCATATTTTAAAAAACAAAATATAGGAAGAAATAGTTCCCAGTGTGGTTTATGAAACCATAATAACCAGGGGGAGAAATACAAATATATTATCTAAATAAAGTTTAGAATAACATCTTTTAATGCACGTGAAGGGTCCTATTTAATTATTACTGCATTGGAACTGAGGCTGTGGGCAGTGCTAGAGCACTCGCCTAACACATGAGAGGACTTGGGTTTGATTTCTGGCACTGAAAAAAAGAACTAGCCAATTGAACTAAATCATAATCAAGTGAATTCCAGTATTACAACAAATGCATAACATTTAATATAAAAAGAATAAAGGAAACAGTCTTTCAATTCTAATTTTATAAGCATCTGCTATATTTTATTGCCTTTCATGGTTTAAAAATATCAAGGTAAACATAACTGCAGGTAGTCTCTTCAGTCTGATAATGGTAAAGCAAAAAAGGATAGAAATATTTTCTCAGTAGGAGCAGTGGATATTGGGAATCAAGCAAGGATACCAGCTCTTCCCTCATTAGTCAACAGGGTACTTGAGGTCTTATTTAATGCAATAATCTGATAGTGAACAAGTATTGACAAAGACAATTGGAAAGTACAAGGTAAGGCATCATAGATTAGTGATGATTAACCCAGAAAATATTGAGCATGCATCAATTAATTATTAAACTCATGACATTCTACCAAGGTCACAGTGGATAAAATTATTATACAAATTCGAAGTCTTTTTTCATCTTAAAGAACAAGTTTAACAAAAGATATAAAACCCTGAAAAAAATAATAAATTATTACAGAAAGAAATGAACTACAGGAAAATGGGTATAAATGATTTTCATGGATTAAACAATGCCCAACAAAATCAATGTATAGATTTATAAAACCACTGCCAGATTTCAGTTATGTTGAATAGACATTGAAAAACTAATTCTTAATTGTATATGAAAATTTAACAATAGTGCAATAGGAAAATAAATATGAAAGTAAAGGAAAAGCTGACAGACACACTACTGATTTCAATAGTAACTACAAGGTTGTGGCTATCTCCAGGCAGTGCAACGCTATTATGTGAAGAAGCAACCAACAGAATAGTTCGGAAAATATAGAAATAGTCCTCATTGTAGGCAACTGGTTTTCAACCCGTTTCCTGGCAATTCTATGCCCAAAGGAAACTCTTTTTTGGAGGCTGAATATATGGAGGATGAAAGAAAGAGGGAGAGCAAATTTAATATTTCTGTGAAAAAATTAACTTGGATCTTTGACTTGTTATAATAGACATAAAAATAATGTAACTAAGTCATGGTTTGATACAAAAACTTTCCAATTTAAACTAGAAAGAAACCTGAAGATGATCTTCAAACGCTTGAGGTGGGCAATGGTTTCTAGAACAGTGCACACAAAAGCACTAATAGTGGGGCTGGAGCGATGGCCTAGCGGTTAAGAGCACCGACCGCTCTTGCAGAGGACCCGGGTTCGATCCCCAGTGCCCACATGGCGGCCGAGAGTCATCTGAAACTCCAAATCCAGGAGAACTCCAGTTCCAGGGGAGTCCGACGCCCACTTCTGATCTCCGCGGCATTGCGCGTCACGGGTGCACAGACTTGCATACAGACAATACATTCATACACATATGGAAATAAAAAAAAAAAGCACTAATAGTGAAGAAAAAATAAACCATTTGACTTAATTTTAAAGAAAAAACTATTAAATACATTAAGAAAATGAAGATTCAAGTGAATAACAAGAGAAAACATGGGCCAAAAATGTGTATGAAATACTTAAATGTGTCTCTCAAAGACTAATTATGAAAAAAACAAGTGATTCAATAAAAAAGGAGGCAAACAAGTCTGAATGGAGACCTCCTGAACGAAGTACCTAAATAGGTGCTAAACAGCTAGAAAGAGGTCGCCCTTCTTGACTGCTTCAAATATTATAATTTAAAAATGTGATAAGCTCTGCAATTTAATCACTTCTTTATCCTTTAGAATGGAAAATAAAGACTAGCAACACCAGATACTTAACAGGATGCAAAGCAATCAGAAATCAGAGATGACTGGTGAAAACCATTATAGAAAATACTTGACCATTTCACATAGAGTTTATCAGGCGATATGGTATTTCTAAAAGAAATAAAAATGTATCTCTAAATTTAGACTTATAGGCTGGTTTTCATTTTACTCTGATTCAACATTGGAAACAGTATAATTATTATAAATGAGATAATGAATATAAAAATTGATATTTGTTTGTACAAAAAATCTACCTTTAAAAGAACCAATTAAAAATATTCTCACAGGGCTGGAGAGATGGCCTAGTGGTTAAGAGCACTGACTGCTCTTGCAGAGGACCCGAGTTCGATCCCCAGCACCCATATGGCAGCTGAGAACCGTCTGTGACTCCAGTTCCAGAGGAATCTGACACCCTCTTCTGACCTCTGTGGCATTCAGACAGTACATTCATACATATAAAAAATAAATAAATTAAAAAAATATTCTTAAGGGGCTGGAGAGATGACTCAGCAGTTAATAGCACTTGCTGCTCTTGCAGAGGACCCAGGTTCAATTCCCAGCACCCACATGGCGGCTAAGGCTGTGTGTGGTGGTACACACCTTTAATACCAGCACTCAGGAGGCAGTGGCAGACAGATCTCTGTGAATTCAAGGCCAGCCTGGTCTACATAGGGAGCTCCAGACCAACTGGGACTAAAGAGAAACGCTGTCTCAAAAAAAATTCTTAAAATATTGATTTATTTCACAATTATATTAAGCAGACCATATCTGTATATCGATGCAAAATAATATAGATTATATAGTTACTTCCCTCTCTTTTCTCTTATATTCCTCCTTCATTCTTATCTAAAAAAGATTTATTTTATTTCAATCACACATATATACGTGGCTATATTCACATGCATTCACACAGAGGCTAAAGGCAGCAGATATCCTTGGAGCTTCTGTTACACACTGCCCAGCATGGGTCCTGAGAAGTGAATATAGGTTCTCTGCAAAAGCTTTATATGTTCTTAAACACTAAGCCTTCTCTCCAGCCCTTCCCTCCCCTCATTCTTCTTCCTCTTCTCTCCTCCTCCTCCTCCTCCTCCACCTCCTCCTCCTCCTCCTCCTCCTCCTCCTCTTTTTAGTCCTCTTCTTCCTACTTCTCCTCCTTCCTTTTTCTTTTGCCCTCTCTGTCTCTCTCTTTCTAAGAACTAATAAATTGATATTAGTGAGAAAAATCAGAAATACTTAAAATTATTCTTCATTGTCTAAGGTTGAGAATTGACTAGAAAACATTACATAAGATATAATGCAAATATTGGGGATTTCAATTAGGATGAATGCATTTAATGCCTATTAACTATAAATTTGACTTCAGTTTTAGTGATTTATAAGTTAGAAGGCTATTTCAGTAGTATTGGCAGGAGGTGTTAGTAATTCAGTTTTGGATGGTAGAAACAGAGCTGGATCACAGTTAGATTTTGGGATAAAGTTTGAAGGTGAAACTGGCAGGAACTGTTGATTTGTTTGACTACAGAGGTAACAGATAAAAAGGATTCAAGGTCGGGGCTGGAGAGATGGCCTAGCGGTTAAGGGCGCCGATCACTCTTGCAGAGGACCTGGGTTCGATCCCCAGCACCCACATGGTGGCCAAGAACCGTCTGAAACTCCAATTCCAGGAGAACTCCAGTTCCAGGTGAATCTGACACCCTCTTCTGACCTCTCCGCGGCATTGCACAACACTGGTACACAAACTTGCATGCAGACAGTACATTCATACACATACAGAAATAAATAAAATTAATAAAAAAATAAAAAGGATTCAAGGTGATTTTGGTAAAGGCTAGCAGGCAGATGGTGTTGCTCACTCTGAGACTGATGTCTAAGAAAGGAACAGAGTGGTAGAGTGAGGGGGAAGATGAAGGGCTCTGTCTTAATAAAATGAATTTGCAATATATTTTGCAAGTCTGGTACAATCAAAGCTATCAGAGTGCTATCAGGAAAGCACTTGCCTATGTTGTTCTGGTGTGCTACATAGGTGTCAGAGTTTGGTATATGTAAGTTGGACTCATTAGTAAAGAGAGTGCATGTAAAGCTATTTTGTAAAACAAATTCAGTATTCAGTGAATCTAGAGATGGATTTTTCTAACCTTTTTAGTGATATACTTTTCAAGAAAAAAGTTCTCTTTATGTTTGTTCAATGTACTACAGTAAATGGATAATTGAAAATACAGGACTTTGACAAAAAGTTTTCATATCTAGCTATATCCCCCTTTTTTAATTTAGGTTTTTATTTTTGACCCATGAGTCTCAAAAAAGCAGTTGTATTATACATACCTATAGGGTGGAATCAAGGCACAGATTTCATCAAGTTCACCCATGCTGTTTTGGGTTACTGTATGTGATGAAACGGGTTGATAACAAAACTTTTTTTTAATTAAATCATCCATAGATGAAAGAGATTGCTACCAGGTGATACTATATGATAGCAAAATTATAGAGAACGTTTGTTTATGCCAATCCCAAAGTAATTGTTATACAGTTTTTAATTAAAGCTAATGTGGCAATAGCAATTTATATCACCAATTAACTCAGATGCATTACCGTTTTATCAGCCTTAAACCAATGTTGTTTAATATACACTATTTACTTTTACTAAGTCCAAAACACCATGTATCCTGTAGACAGAGTCTGGGAAAAACTGGATACTTGTTGAACTCACATCAATTAAATATGCACCAATTGAATATATATATTATAATATATATATATATTATATATATATATATATACCCGTGTCCCTCTCCACCCCTCCCACCCTTTCCTGGTCACCATTTCAGTCAGTTTTCTGATACAAGTTTCTGTTGTTGTTCTTTTTAATATGCACCCCTCCTCACAAGAAATATTTATAACTGGTTATTGATACTAGCATCCATATATGAGAGATATCATTTGTCGTTTGTTTTTCTGGGACTGTGTTACTTCACTTAGCTATCCATCATTTACCTGCAAAGTTCATGATGTTGTATTTCTTTACTGCTGCTATAGAATTCCATTGTGTACATGTACCACATTTTCTCTATCCACTCGTCAGTTGAGGGGCATTTGGGTTGGTTCCAGTTTTTTGCTATTGTGAACAGCAGCAATAAATATAGCTGTGGATTATTTCTGTGCAGTAAGATGAGTCTTGTGGGTATATACCCAGGAGTGGTATGACTGGGTCAAATGGCAGGCTCATTTTGAGTCTTCTAGGGTTCTCCACACTGTTTCCATAGTGGCTGCCCAATTTACTTCCCACCAGAGTGGATGATTGTTCCCCTTTCCCCACACCCTCTCCAGCACTTGGATCATTTGTTTTCTTGATCCTAGCCAGTCTTACTTAAAACTAACTATGGGAAAGGATTTGTATGTTTCCAACCAGGCCAGAGTATCACCAACTTAATGGCTTGGAGAAGAAGAAAATGCAGCTTTGCCGTGAGTAGGATGAATCAAGAAAAGTGCCAGCAGAAGGATTGACTCCTCTGGGCATTGAAGGGAAAAATGCCTCAGATTGCTGCAGACATCAGGCCCCTCTGTGGATCCTACTAGTAACAACTATTTTAATGAATCCTAAATGAAGCTTACCTTCTAGGTGCTGCAAAGTTTTAATACAAGAGACTTTCTACCCCCCCCCGAAAGAAAAGAGAAATATGATGATGATGAGGTCGATCTCCAGCTGTAGATTGGAGCCAGCTATTATAGAGGTTTCTTTGTAAATCGTAAAAACTGCCTTCTTTAATTGACTAATGGACATAGGAAATCTGTGAAAAGGATTATTCTCTATTCAGAACCAAATATATGCTAAAATCTCCTTAAGCTATGCACTTTAAGCAAAATTATTAATACAGGAGCTCTGATTCAACAATGGATTATTCTACCAAGGAGATGTTGGCCAGGGGATCCAAGCCCCCACAAAGGGTAAAGGCTCCTTGCCTCTTAAACGGGATATCTGCAGGAAGAGGCAATATAAGGCCTTGCTGTTGAAGATCTGATAAATATGGGAATGTATGGGATCGCACTTGCAAGTATAAGTGGCCTTTGGAATGCCAGAGGTGTTACCAAAGGCCACTAAAACAATAAAGCAAATATAGGTCTCCTTGAGTCAAGCAAGACTCCTCCATCTGCACCAGCTAACCTCACCTGCCTGGAAATACTGTGCAGCAGTGGCAGCCGTATGTCTGTATATCCCAAATCTAATTGGCTATTAGGAGAATAACCCACGGCTGATGCCACAAGCTTACATCCTCTAATGGTTAGGAGATGTTATAAACCACACGAAGACCCTGTCATACTTAACAGAAGAAAATGTAATTCATGGATTAACATACCATCCAAACATCTGTGTCTATACCAAAGTAACCTACCATAACAATTAGTACTGTTTAAATACCTATATATCTAATTGCGTGTGCTTCATTAGTAGGATCGAAAGGCTATATATTATACTGTTTAAATACCTATATATCTAATTACGTGTGCTTCATTAGTAGGCTCGAAAGGTTATGCCTGGACAAGCTGTCAGCCCATGAAAGAAAACAGCCAGAATTGACTAGAGACCAAGACAACAGCTCCAGAGAAAGTAGACTGTTTTGCTTCTCATCCACCTGTGCCCCTTTTCTAAGCCTAGGGAACAATCTGTGGAAGAGGAGGTGCGGTAGAATGTAAGGGCTGCGATTGGGGTGAATGGTGAAACTACAACAATATAGTTTGGACACTCATTGGATCAAGTTGATTGAACATACAAGCACCCCCTGCTGGATGGTGGGACCCACGAGCTGTGTGGGTTTGGGCACAACTGCTCACAAGTTGGTTTTACATAAAGGATGCTTGTACTCACAAATTATCACTTATTGTTAAAAAAGTGAAAACAAAACAGAACGAAAAACAGAGAAAGATGCAGAAAAGTTACGGCAGAATGCATGATCTGGGATGGGTAGGGGTGGGGTGGGGGGAAGGGAAAGGGATATATGTCTGAACTGAATTGGAAAATGATGTATGAAATACACAAAGCATCAATAAAAAAATGAGTAACTATAAAAAATAAAAAAAGAGAAAATACAGGACTTTTGGGTGTTTGCACCGGCAGCTTCGGTTGAATCTGAGTGACATGATCACCAGAGCAAGGCAGAAGCTTCAAGGAAGTTTGCCTCCCGGAGCAGCTTGTGCCCTTAGCCTTTTTCTTGGAATAGGCTGTACCTTGTTAATCGTTACTGTTCTCTGTGCTATGTCTGTTTGGGGATATGGAACAATGTGTTACCTTGTTCCTAACAGGATACATGGTCCAGATACTAACCTAGACAACGAAACCACACCATTTCCTCCTTTAGTCATTGATTTGCCTAAAATTATACAAGTACTTATAATCAGACATAAGAGGGCCACCAACTAGATAAGTAAGCAAGCCAATTTATTAAACTCTTCAGGAAACTTGGTCAGATGGCAACCACTTTCTATCACCTGACAAACTTAAAAATGCATAGCTTCCTGAAAACTAATGATCTAGAAACCAATGTTCTTTCAGTCTTCCTATTAAAATGTTAACTGCTCTATTCTTAGTAAACTTGTAATATAATCAAATAACCACATAGCTCCCGCGTAAAACTAGTGTCTCAAAAAACAAAGTATGTGGGGCACTGGAGAGATGATTCAGCAGTTAAGAACACTGGCTGCTCTTGCAGAGGTCCTGGGTTCAGTTCTTAGCACCCACATGGTGGCTAATAACCATCTGTAATTCTAATTTCAAGGGACTGACACCCTCTTCTGACCTCCACAGGCATTGTACTCAGGTGGTGTACTTATAAACACAAAAGAATAGAAAGGACCTGTCTCTGGGGCTGGAGAGATGGCCTAGCGGTTAAGAGTGCTGACTGCTCTTATAGAGGACCTGGGTTCGATCCCCAGCACCCACATGGCAGCCGAGAACCGTTTTTAACTCCAGTTCCAGGGGAATCCTACACCCTCTTCTGACCTCCGCAGCATTGCACAACATGGGTGCACAAACCTACATGCAGACAGTACATTCATACACATAAATAAATAAGTAAATAAAATTTAAAAAAAAAGAAAGGACCTGTCTGGTGGCATCAGGGATTCAGAAACATCGAGAGCTAATTCTGTGTCCATGCCCCCTTCCTGGTATGACCTCAGATAGTTGTGTAACCACCCCTTCCTTGTCTTTCTCTTCTCTTCTGTAAAAAGAAGAAAAAAAGAAAAAAAAAAAAACTAGTGTATAAAATCACTGAGACTTTGAAAGTAAAGTTGCACTCAGATCAAGCCTTCTTGTGTCTGTGTGTCATTCCCGTTGGACTGATCGCTCCTGACTCAGTTGGTCCGTTGGAGATGTTGTCTTGAATTAGGAAAAGCAGAAATACTATAAGCAAAATAATTAACTGATAAAGAAACAAACAAAGAATCTGAGAAAATGTGGACATGATGTCAATATGTATTGATTATGTACAAGAAAATTTTTTATTTAATTTATTTTAATATATAATGGACCATGGGACTAAGATAAGGTCATGACTTGGATGTTGCTTGTGCCATTTTGGCTATATATTTTGAGAAAATTGATTAAAGGTGTTAATTTTCTTATCTTTAAAACACAAGGAAAAGACAATGTATATAACATGGAAGATAGTTGTGCAAATCAACAGTTATGAGGGACATAAAGTCATGAGAAACATGAGGGATACATTTCTATTTCATTAATTGTGGTCACAATGGTTGAGTCAGTGTCATATTTCTACCGTCACACGTTCATAGTAATCTTGTTAAAGAATTAGGTAAAAATAATTACTATGGCTTCTTTTGTTTATATTACATTTCTTTATTTCTTTTTTCTTTTTTAAATATAAATAAACTTTTTTATTATTAAACTTTTCCCATAGGTCATACATCATTTCTCAATCGAATTTAGAATTGCTTCCCTTTTAATTCCCCCCCCCCCCCCCGAAGACCCTGCACTCTGTACTATGGCTTCTTGAATTTTAATTTATATTATTAGATGGAAAAAAAATATCTCCAAACCCTGGATCTTAGAAGAATTTAATCTGCTTTATGAAAATGTGGTAAGAAGTTTTCAAGGGCAGTTCTTCTCTGAAACTCTATAAAATGTTGTTTTTCAAATTATTCTTATTCTGTAGGCTGAAAAAGAACTTTCTGGGAAAAATTTTAATATCTTTTTGCCAATCACAAATACATTGTATTCTCCTTGGGCTGAGTTGTAAAGCATGTTCAAGTAGCTTTATCCTTCACTGAAGGTGCAAAGGTAATGAGTCCTATTTCAAGAGAACTCCATCAACTTCCTTGACCTGTTTCTGTCAAGGTCGAAGATGGATCAAGCCTGCAAGCAGTGGTGCCTGACCACACAGTAGAGTCAGCCAGGGCTGCCTCAGCCAATATTTTGGGCACCCATCCGTGATCTAGTATTGAGTCACTTCTCCAGGCCCAGGTGGTAGGGATCTCTGGATTTGTACAGCTGGGCAGATCATGCTGGCTTAAAGGCACCTTGACACTATGGTGTCATGGGGAGGTACCATAAGTGCAGGTGCCAGAGCAGTGGCTAAAAATAACCAGCCAAACCAAATGGCACAGCCCCTGGGTTTTAGGATATACAGTTAGTAGTAGTGACATATTCCCCAGAGCCTCCCTCATCCTTTGTTCTTCACAGACCTCTTGCAGTATCACACATCTGGGTGAAGTGGAAATGCTGCGTATCTATGTCCATAAACCTGAACTTTAATTCTTACTTCATGATTATTTTTTTTGTGATGCTGCCTAATATTCTTTCTTTCTATGATCTGTTCAGTTTTCCCATGCATAAACGAGAGATATTAGTATAGAGTTCCTAAACGTAATTTGAAGATTATGTAATCCAAGTTATAGAATGTTTAGCTGAAATTAGGTATATATTAAGTATTCAAAATGAGTCAATTACATTCTTGCTATGACTGAAACAAATGACGCTTAACAGAAACATTAAAATTAATGAAAAAAAATGTCCTCATGGGCTGGGGAGTTGGCTTGGTGGTTAAGGTGTTTGCTGCACAAGGCTGAGAACAAGAGTTTGCATCCTCATGAGCGTGGCTGGGATTCCCGCCCCTGTAAGTAGAGGTGAGATCTTCTGAGCAAGGTGGCTTCTAATAAGACTTTCCACTTCAGCAAGTTCTGGGTTTGACTGAGAAACCCTGCCTCAATGAATAAGGTAGGAGAGCAATAAAGGGTGATTCTAGACATCAACATTGGTCCTCCACAAACACACATGTGCATGTGCATGCATCCCCACACACGTGTGGCCAGACACATGGAAACAAGTGCTTAATGCACACCACACACACATGAGAACAGAAAGAAATTATTTTGTCTTATATTCACATTATTAAGATGAAAAATAATAGGAATAATTAATTTTAATAAATATTTTAGTGCATGCAACATATCTATAATGTTAATATTTAATATTGACAATTTGTAAAATATTAATTTTTATGTACGTAGAAATGAATGAAAATGAAACAAAATGAAAATTTAGTTCCTCAGGCCATTTAAAATATTCATTTTTATAAATCTTCAAAGGTCACGTGTTTCTGTGTTATTGGACAGTGCAGGTTAGGGAAGTATCAGTTGTGGAGGGAAACTGCACAGATGTAGAAAGAAGATCTTTGGTTGATTAAAAGTCAGTTGCTTAAAAGGGGGAAGATTAGTTAAAAACTATGTTGATCTGGTGCCTTGAATACAGTTATCATTTTGTAGAAACGGTGAAGTACTAGTCCTTTTAAAGGATGAGGGGCTGGAAAAGTACAACTACAATCAACTACATGGATGCTAAGCTATCATGATATGAAGAGTCCTTTATAGAGATGCCTAGAAAGTAGACGCCCCCTTGCCACTGGGAGCTTGGTGTCAGGAAGGATACAAAAGGAAAGATGTAGAAACGTTCTTCAAAACAAATCAGAAAGTGTAACATGCAGTGGGATTATCTGATTTAGTCCACAGAAAGAACAGAACCTAGACCAAGACACTAAGAAGATAAAAATGTAGAACAGAGGGAAGGTCAAGGATTAAAATCCTTCCCAGGAAGGAGCAAGACAGTGGGAATGTTGCTCACTGCCTAGGATGTGATGGAAGAAGGACCACCCACAGCTCCTTTGCCAGGCCACTGGCAGCCTGGGCTCTACTGCTCCTGTCTCGTCACATCCCAGATTCTCTCAGTCATCCTCAGTTTTGTCTAACAGTCACACTCAGCAGATCCCTGACTTCGCCTCTTGCTTTTCTTACAATTTTAGTGATTTGGTCTGTTGATTAAGTTTAAATGGACTCTGTGATTACTTTGTATGTGCCTAGCACTAGACACCTGGAAAGTACAGGTCTATATTTCCTTTCTAAGACTCATTTCTCTCTAACATGTTTTTTTTTTCTTTGCCTAGTTTTTTAAATTTTTATTTTACTTTATGGGTGTCTGGGTATGCATGCATCTATGCAAGTGCATCCATGTGGTGCAATGCCTGTGGAGAACAGAAGAGGTCATCAGATCCACTGGAACTGGAGTTAGGGATGGTTGTTAGCTGCCCTGTGGGTGCTGGGATTTTAACCTGGATCTTCTGCAAGAACAGCCAGTGCTCTTAACTGCTGAGCCATCTCTACAATTCCTGTAATGTGTTCTATGTGAGATTGTTTTACAGAAACCCACCTCTTTTTTTCCTAATCCAAACTGTTAACGTAGGAAAGGATTTCACTTTCCCTACCTTAGATGGAAGGGAATGAATATTCTAGTTGGTCTGCTTCTTAGAACTATCTATGGTTTATTTTCTCTTGCTGGTGACATGCCCCCCCCCCCCACACACACACAGATTCCTATGGATTACTGGTTCTTAGAATTTAGCAATCATCTACAGTAGCATTTTATAATTTAGATAACTTAATAATTTTCTATAGTAGCATTCCATAATTTAGATGATTTCAGGTTAGTACTTTAAGTGTTTTAACTGACAAAAAGAAGAATTTATTTGACCTTACATATCCAGGGAATTAGAGTCTGTCATGGCAGGGAGGCATGGTGGTAGGAAGTGCCAGAGCAGGAGAATAAAACAGAGGATCACGTCTTCAAACCAGAATAGGAGGGGGCTGGAGAGATAGCCTAGCGGTTAAGAGCACCGACTGCTCTTGCAGAGGACCCGGGTTCAATCCCCAGCACCCACATGGCGGCTGAGAACCGTCTGTAACTCCAATTCCAGGAGAACTCCAGTTCCAGGGGAATCCAAGACCCTCTTCTGACCTCTGCAGCATTGCATGACACAGGTGCACAAACCTGCATGCAGACAGTGACATTTCATCACCCATGACAAAGAAAATAGAAAAAAAAAAAAAAAAAAAAACCAAGAAACAGGAGAGCAGAGACGTACGACTCGGAGATGAACAGGCACAGACTTGAGGAACTGTGCTAGTCACTATGCTAGTGACTTGCTTCCTCCAGCATGGGCACACATTCTAAGAATATCCAAAACAGCTGCCACCAAGTACCATGGGCTACTTCCTGACCTCCATAAGGTCACGACCATATAAAATGCAAAACACACTTAGTCCAATCTTAAAAATCCCGATAATCTTTATCAATCTTAATACTATTCCTTTAATTCATGCACTCAGGAAGCAGAGGCAGGCAGATCTCTGTGAGTTCAAGGCCTCTCTGGTCTATATAGGAAGTTGCAAGTCAGACGGGGTTACAGGGAAACCCTGTCTCAAAAAGACCAAAAAAGAAAAAAAAATATGGTTTTGATACGTAATCCATTTATCTTCATAACTGCAACTTATATTGACACTGTCTTTTGAAATAAGTATCAATGATACTTATTTAACTAACTTGTCTTAAGTAAATAAATTTTAAGTAAAATTAACCATGGATTCATTTTAAAAGTCAAGTAAACACTCATTTTAGTCTTTATGGTATGAACGTTAGAATTCATTCTGAATTCAAGAATGAGGAAAGAGTGCCTGCAAACTCCTAGACTCTAACTACACAAAGGCATAACAGTAATTTTATATGTGATTGTTCATAGTCTGAAAGAGTAGGATCAACATCAGAAATGAGAATGGTCTAAGATTTTTATCCTCCCAGTTTCTTGCTTATGTAAAAACAGCTCATGACCCAACAGCAAGAACAGTACCATTTACATATTATGTTGATTCTCCAGATCCCATTTCCCACTGATGGATGTGAAGAGGACCGGAAGTGGCCACATACAGGGAACTAGAGCTCAGAAGAAGAGTTCTGAATCCAGGAAACCATACTCTTATGAGCAGAAAACACATTAGCAAGTTTACAGGAGTAAGAACTCTATATTTATCACAATGTGCTGAGTGTACTTGCTCCTTGTGACAGACAAAGACCTTATATCTGTGCTCACTAAACGAATACTCATCTACTGGGTGCCTTATTTCACATGACATGCAGAAGTAGGAAAACCTTATGGATGACTGTGAGCTGACAATCCACAGTTTTTTGGTCTTTTTGAGACAGGGTCTCCCTGTAGCTCCAGCTGTCCTGGAACTCACTATGTAGACCAGGCTGGCCTTGAACTCACAGAGATCTGCCTGCCTCTGCCTTCCGAGTACAGGGATTAAAGTTGTGTGCCACCACGCCCAGCTGACAATCCACATTTTAATAGATAAAGGGAAGAATTTATTTTGGTCATTGTGATATATGACATGCTATTGATTTTTGACACATTAGGTAACAAGCTGATAGCCATTCAGACACTGGCCTTAAAGGAAGGAATATTTGTATTTATATAAGCCATTAATTATGTTTGGATTCTTTCACTAAACTGAGTATAACATAGAGCATGATGTATTAGAAAATATTTATTATGATACACACACTTGAGCTATTTGTTCAAAATGGAATTTGCCTATTTTCTAATCTTTACTCTGAGAAAAATCTGAGATATTTCTATGCAAAATACTCCCCATCAAAATACGTCATTCAAAGTTTCATTTATCATTTGTTGTAATACTACTTACTCTGCAGCAGAGTCAAAGTTTTGCCATTATGTTAAATTCTTACAATGGTCAGGATTTTTTAGCCAAACTCATATCAAAAGATTCTATTGATAACTCTAGGTAGCAACTTTTGCTTTAAGTCTTTACTTCATTTGCTAAGTCATAATTTTCAATTTCCTAGAAAAACCTTACATTTTCGCTGATTAGTCTCACAATTGATATATCTTTAAAAAAACCAGAAAGAGTAGAGCAAACATAACATCTAGTTTTGCAATAGATACATAATACATTACTTCAAATATGCATTTTTGGACAGAAATTAAATCCAGTTTTGAAACCAGATACCATGGGAAAACATTGCTGTGTTGTTAACTCAGAGAAATGTAGTTTGTGTAATCCTCTGTAGATATGTTTGTTTTCTCCAACACGCAATAAAGACTTTGGATGCTATTTGGAGAAAATTTCTCCTCAGAATTAAATATGGATGATTTCTTTAACCAGAGATGAGTATGAGTGGGTAGACATTATTTTTCTAGATGGCTTTTGTCTGGTGGCAGTTTTGAACAGACAGTAATTCAACACTGGAGAAATGGAATTAGCCTTTAGTATGAGTCATGGTACTTGGCATATTTCATTGCATCAGAGATGATACATAGTTTTGACTGAATTTTTGACCATCTACTTTAGGGAAAGGTAACTTAAGTTTCCCCATGAACTTGATGGCATCTGGAGCAGGAAAAACAGCTGCACTATTAGGAATGTCAATTTGAAAGACTGAAGTTAACTTCTGAGTTGTTGACATGTTACACTGGTTTTGAAGACCATTTAAAGAGTGGGAGGACATGTGTCTAGGCACCCATGAATGCCCTGTACTGTGCTTTGAAAACACAAAAATGTTAGCCAGTCATGGTGGTGCATGCCTTTAATCCTAGCACTTGGGAGGCAGAAGCAGGCAGATCTCTGTGAGTTCAAGGCCATCCTGGTCTACAGAGCGAGTTCCAGGCCAGCTGAGACTAAAGGGAGACCCTGTATCAAAAAGACCAAAAAAAAAATGCTTTAGTTTTATTTGTGGTTATTCATCAGCTGTAATTATTAGAAGGAATAAGACCAGAGAAAATAAATTAAGTTTTGATATATCTTTGAATGAAATATGAATCATCAAATGAATCAGATAAAATTAGAACTTAACATTTATATTTTCACATTAAAATATGTAAATAATTTTGCATGACTACTTATTTGAGACCATAACATGCATCCTAGTAATTGTTGATGCAGCCTCAGAAATGACTGATTTCTTGATTTTTACTTTCCCTTCTCCTATGGTTACATCACAATACCACCATAAAAGCTACTCTAGCGTATCCCTGTGTATTTTTCTTCATGCCCTCATGATAGCACGAAACACATAAAAAGGAATCTAGTCATTATTTTATAAAAATTCCCTGATACTACAAATATAATTTCATATTTTGTGTGTTTTCTTAACAATACTTTGGAGATTCCTTCTTCTTAAATTACTTATTTCTAATTCTTTTCTTTGCATGTATAAGTCATGATATGGATGTGCCACAAATTATTTATGCATTGCTTCACTAGTAGCATATATTTTGTTTGTAGATGTTTGTTATGTGATGATAAACTTTTTGTGCATAATATATATTAATAATTTTGCTTTAACAAATAGATTGATCTCCATTAGCTTTTTAGCACATATATATATATATATATATATATATATATATATATATATCTCCCATGGCTCAGAGGGTAAAAGAAATTCTGTCAAGCCCAAGGACCTGAGTTTGTTTCCTGGGTCCAACATGGTACAAGGATGGAATGGATTCCACAAAATAGTCACCTGATGGCCACATGTGTTCTGTAGTATTTGCATTCCTCCACACACAAACAAGTGTCATAAAAGAGTATATGTATTTTATAATTCAAATAAAAGCTTTCTAGTTTATTTTCTAAAAAAGTAATACACAACCCAATTTCCTCCAGTGATGACCTGTAGTTGGGATTTCTTTTTCCCCTCTTCCAAGTGTTTTTATCTTTCCAAAGCTGAGAATATGGCGAAGGAAACCAAATATCCCAGCACAAATCTATCACTTTCCTCACCAAGGTGTTTATACTGCAGCAAAGCATAAATTCAGCCTCCTCTGTGCTGTTTCAGCTGTCAAGGGACTGGATGATGTCTACTCACATTGGGCAAAGCAGTCTGCTTTACTCAGTCTGCTGATTGAAATACTTATCCCATTTAGAAACATTCTCACAGAGACCTCCAGAAATAATACATAACCATACATCTGGGTGTTCTTTAGCCCAGGCAGGTTGACATGCACTATCAGCTGTCAGATGCACAGAGGTATGCTTTTGTCACAAGATAAACTATATGTCTTCCTTCTTTGAAATGTCAGAATGCCCACAGGCATGGATTGTATAGAGGTATAGAGAAAGCCGCTAATTCTGATACCATCAAACTTCAAGTTTGAAAACATCACCCAAGACAGTATCTATTGTTCAACTATCCCTGAAAACCTATTGATAGAGGTGAATGAATATCACTAGTTTCTCTCTATTGAGAATAATCTCAGAGGTAATGAGTGACATAAGCTAAGCTGCAACATATAATCAAAGCAGATTTTAGGAATTCATATTTAAACACAAATTAAGGAAAGCAAATAAATGTCAAACGAATGGCATGAGAATAAAGAAAGCTGTCATGGGTTTGTAGGAGTAACTGAAAAGCAGTGATAACATTATAATCAAGGTGCCAACAGACATAAATGCCATTTATACAGGTGAGAGGAACTGAGATGACAGGTGGCACAAATATTCATGTGCCTAAATGTCACTTGGTAATGATCCTCTTTTGACATCTTTACCTAAGATGAAAGATAAAATTCTGTTCATTGCATTTTTATTAAATTTAAAAATAGAATAAGTATACTTATCTTTGTGTTTGAACTTTTTCCGGAAATTACTTCTCTCAATCTGGGAAGATTGCAGTCTATTTTATGTTTATATTTATATGTTCCTCCTCATGAAAGGCACAGAGTGATGGCTGAAAATGTTAGTTACTTGAAAGACTGACACAAAGGAATTTAGAGAAAAAGTGGGTATTAGAGGGACAAACGTGTGCGTGCCTATAACCTCAGAGGGTTATGTAGTACCACTGTGCTACCCACTGCTAATGCAGTGCTTAGAGATTAAGTCCTTTGCCTCAAATTTCTTGGGTCCACATGTACTTCACTGGTCCTATGATCCATTGTAACTCAATGTGTCCCTCTGAAAAAGAGAGTCAATAATAGTATTTACCTCATACACTTGCTGAGGTTCAAAGGAGTTTCCAATCATATTATGAGAATCTCCTTTGTAAGTGGATGTTATCATTTTTCAATTAAAGTATTTTCACAATCTACCAATATTCCAGTGTGTTTCACAAGGACAAAAGTTACCATAGTACTAAAGAATACAGAGCTTGGATGAGACAATCATATGGTCTACTTTTTCTGTCTTCCCTATTTAGCTGTGAGATCTCATGCAAGACACTGCTAGTCAGGGTTTGAGAAGGAAAACGATAGGTCACATGTTCTAAGAATTATGGAGGGTTTGATGAAGATGTTTTCTTCAAGCTACAGCAAGTTACCTGTAGTTATTTGACTAACAACAGCAGGACTATACAAAACAGCAGGATTGAGAAGTTCCTTTTAGTTAATATTCATTCATTCATGTATGCGTTCATTTATTCAGTTAGAGTTTGAAAAAGAGATTTTCTAAGCTTCAGCAAAAGTTAGTACAAGCAAAGAAGAAGATAAAACATCAAGTTTAGAAAACTTTGGACCAGTTCAAGTCCTAGCTAAAGAGGCAAATGGAGGAAGTCATCATTAAATGAGAGAAAGAGAGAGAGAGAACAGAGACAGACAAAAGCAGAGACAGAGGAGACAGAGGAGAGTCAGAAATCTGAAAGTGCTGTTTCAAACGTGTCCCCTTCAGTGTGCTATAATGGGCCTTCAGTCTCTTCACACCAAAAGCCCTGCACCCCTGTCTCCTGGAAGTGTCTCTCACTGGAGAGAGCAGATACAAGGCAAAGGACAAGTAGCGTCTTTGATGAGATCATGCAGATCTTCCTCTCAGGGCAGAGGCCAAAGAAGAGGAAGAGAGTTCACTTACAGGAACAGCAACAGAGACACTCTCCAGCAGGGCGGGTGATGAAACTCATATGCACTTAACTATGAGCTGCATCTTTCTTATTGACCTTGAATGTTGTTTCTATGAATCCATGATTGATCCTAGCATGAAACTTTCATGGGATTTGTATAGTCCACTTCAATGACTAATGCTCTGAGTCTCTTAAAGTTGAATGCACAGTGATGGTATAAGCTATTTTTAAGAACATCATACTAAATTTAAGAAAGAACTTAAGAAACCAATTATCATTCAAGCTAGAGCCAAACTTGATTAGCTAACAGCCAATTGCTACCTTCTACTGAGAGTAACATAGCCAAGGTCTGTATAGAAGCCCTGGTGACTCCACAGACGTATGGGTACAAAGACATAGTGTTCTCCAACTTTCTTTGCTCTTTGCCATAGTATTTTATTAATATGTACCTGATAATGTGAACTGTAAAAAGCAGATGTTTATTTGATTATATCATGATATGATTGTATCATGACGTAATGCTTAAGCATGCTAGAATACAGTATCCCAAGTAATCTTGGTACTTTATAAACCTTAAAAAAGGAGAACGTATTTTTCCTGTAGCTGCAGAAATTGCCTCTACTTTTTAAAGTGTATTTTGTCTGATTCAATTCAATATTTTGTCTGAGTCTAGCATAATTACTTATTTATCTGTAGCATACACTTGTGACAGCATCTTTATTCTAAGACATACATTCAAGCTCAGAGATGAAGATAAAAGAGCCCCAAACATGCATACGTCAGATAAACACTCATATAGCTAAAATACAATAAACATATCAAAATAAATTTAAAATAATAACTTATGGAATCACAGTTCATTGTTAAATATATAGTAGAGTATGTACATGGACAGGGAGCTGGAAAAGTGGTGCGGAGAGGGGAGGGGAATCTACATACAATCAAATTATTTTGTATTAAAATAATGAAAGTTCAACAAAAATAAGACAGTAACTAAAAAATAAACACTGGAAAGCCAGTTATATCGATGCATTTATTTGTGGGACTTTTTAAGGATTAACTCTTTATTGATATGTAAAATATATGTAACTTATTTACACATTCCATTTAATTGATAAAAATGGTGTCCTACAAAGGCCACCATATCCATAACTGTTTTACCTAATTAATTTTTAAAAATTCAATATTTATGGTTGTTTTGCCTGCATGCATTTAAGAGCATCACTTTTGTGCAGTGCCTGTGCAGAACAGAAAAGGGCATTGAATCCCCTGGAACTAGAGTTAACAAGGAGTGTCAGCTGCTATGTGGGTGATGGGAACCAAACCCAGGTCCTCTGAAAGAGCATCCAGTGCTCTTAACCACTGAACCATCTCTGCATCTCCCATTCTATAACAATTAATCCAGGAGAAGCAATTTTCAATTCTGAACTCTTCAGAAATGATAATGCACATATTCAATAATAACAAGAGCAGCCAGCAAACTGTTTTAAAAACAGGGGGAAACATGTTGTTTAGGACTGTGCTCCACCTGTTGCCATCTTTCTGAGTTCAGCTTTGCCTGCCTGCCTAATATCATCACAGCTGGGCTCATTGACTGTTCATGTCTCTGCATGGAAGGAGGGGCAGGGAGAATCAGGGGACCTTCACCTGAGAATCCAACCATGCCTCCCAAAACTTGGTTATCAATTCGACCCTAACTGCATGTGGCCTGGGGGAGGCACTATAGTATATAGGTAGTGGGAGAAAAGAGGACTGATTGTGGGGTTTTTGCCATTTTGTGCAGCTTGGGTGAAGATCCATCAGTTCCACCTTAAGTGGCTAGCACCCACAGTCCTATAACACTCACCCACTGCTCAATAAGTAAGCCCAATAAACTCATTTTTGTTCCAGAGTGCAGTTTGGTGAAATCACATCTTAGTTTGTCACTGGGACCAAGGTAGTAGGGTATAGACATAGTTTCCCCAAAACCAGGAAATAATTTTAGCAAAACATGTAAAGTTAAAATGGTCTCTACACTTTGTCCAGTTGTGGCTTTCTGTGTGCATTATACTCTGTTGCATAAGGAAGCTTTTGTGTTGAGAGTTGAGAAATGCATATTCTCTCTACCTGGTTCCACTATGTTGCATGAGCCAATGGTATAGTGGTTCCATTTTAGATACGTCACTAAGGACTGGGCATCTCTCAGATGGATATTCTCTGTATGTGACCAGTGGTGGAAATATTTATAAGTCTCCATCTCTTTCAAAAATAAGCTTCTTTGATGAGTGGTGAATAGTATACTTTTCTGTGAATATAAGGATCCATATTTAGCATACAGTAATAAATTACATTTGTTTAAGGATATAACAGAGTGTAGAGAGTAAGAAGCTACAGTGTGTGGCTGGATCAGACTCCTATATTAAACTTCACCCACCCATGGCTCAGGCTGAAAGATTGTAAGTTCCAAGGTTGGTACAGAATCAAAAGGGAACAGTCTTCCAGGCTATTGGAAACTTGCTCATATGGTCTTGTAACGATGATGACATTGTGCACAAGACCCATGAAAACTCACTCAGACAAAGACCTAGCATTGAGCTGGGGAAATGGGCAAGTCCTAAACTTGGCCCAGAACTATTAGCAACTGACTACTGGTTGGTGAGGATGAGTTCATGTTCTTTGAGGGAGGGACTCTAGATAGGCTGTCTAGACCCCAGTGGATAAACTTGCACAGAGGGATATCTGTATACACAAAATTGACTTGATAGGCCTTAATATATATGGCAGAATGTA
The DNA here is from genome assembly GCA_009823505.1 of Rhizomys pruinosus. Lineage (NCBI taxonomy): Eukaryota > Metazoa > Chordata > Mammalia > Rodentia > Spalacidae > Rhizomys > Rhizomys pruinosus. Next base: position 138,269 of record VZQC01007448.1, on the reverse strand, counting down.
TGAAATATGGTAGCAGAGGCTATTGGAGGTATGGATGTGGGAGTTGGTCTAAATAAGATTAATGTGAATTATATAAAATTAAAATTCAGTAAAAATAGACATGAATAAAATTCAGATATGTCTAAAATGTTATATTTTAACTTCAGGACACATTTATATTTTTGTTGTATAGAAAAAACATACCCTGGGTATTTTTAAGATCAACTTTTAAATCTGACTTGGAAATTATGTTTCTTTTTTCTGTGTATGAAGTGGAGTCAAAGCATAAGTGAAGCTTAACAATCTCTTGGATCCACTTGGACTTAAGGCTTGTTCCACAGATGGAAATACATACCTGGTATTGAAAATCTGGCCAAAAAGGCCATGGGTGGGAGCTCACAGGCCCAAGGGCTGAACCTGCTACTATTATTTTGCTAAATGGACACATCAAATTGCCCTCTAAATCCCTATCTCTGTACCTGAAGATTAGCACAGCTCTCAGATCTTACCAGACAACTTCTTTATGTCGTAGATGGTGGCTAAGAAAATCTCAACTGGTCAAATCGTAGAGAACAATGGACTGTGGAACGCTCAGCCACAAATGAGATATTGCTATCACACTCCTCTGGAAGGCTCAACAGGGCAGGAAACCTGCCAGAGATAGATGTTGGGGGTGGACTGGGGCTTGATGTTGTGTCTTGTGGCCATGGAAAGTTTGTTGCACTCATAAACTCCCAGCTGCTGAGTTTGGCTGCACGAGACTTGTGCAAGTTCAAGCGAGTTAAGGTGCATGCACGGAGTGGGAATCCCAGGTCCTCGAACCTGCTAGACAAGTACTTTTTCACTCAGCTGCATCCCCAGGGGCTGCTAAGGTTTCACAGCCAGGCCTAATTGAACTTCCATTGGGACAGAAATTTTCTGTCTGTGCTGCCTAATAGAAATAGCCACTAGACAGAAAGTGACCATGGAGATAGAAGAGATGAATTGTTAACTTCAATTGAATAAAAATTTAAGCAATGTCATGTACCTAGTGGGTAACTTATGAAACAGAAAAAAACTTTTAAGTGTGAAACAGAGAATTTTCTTATCAATATAGACGATGAATAGCATTGAATATTCCTAACATCAAAATTGTAAAAGCAACCTATGTACATCTTCATTTTATATGTAGATGGACTGAGCAGAACAGCAATGTTCAATGCTCTGGCTTATCCACATTAGGAAAGGGTGATATCGATATGAAACTAAAGATCAGCAGGAGTCACATCATTAGAAACAAAGCAAGGAACAACAGCATCCACACCCTAATTGCCAGAGCATGAGAATATTTATTCATTTGGCAAAAGGGACTTTGCAATGTGATTAAGCCATGGATCTTGGGCTGTGGAGCTGGCTGAGCTAGTTGCAGCAGAAGGTTCTTATAAGCATTAGAAGAAGGCCTGGGAGAAAGAACCAGGAAATGGCTCTTTGAGGAAATCTCCTCCCGTGCCCATTGGTGTCCATGATGGGGAGAGGAGGAAAATAACATGAGTGACCTCCAGAAGCTGGAAGCAGATGGGAAATGGCTTCTCACCCAAGTGCCTGCAAAGGAACACAGCCCCATCAACACCTTGGAATTTGCTCAGTGAAGCACATTTCTGATTTCTGACCTCCCCAATTATAAGATAATAAATTACTGTTGCTTTAAGCTGTTAGGTTGGTGGTAATTTGTTACAGAAGGAATGAGAAACTAAAGAAACAGGCTAGAGGTGAGAAAATGAGTTACAGGTTGCTTTAGTAAAAGAAAAGAAAAAAAAAAAATAACAGAGTTACAATTGGCCTGAAGTAAATAGTAGCAGTGGGAATGGAAAGAGAAAAATAGTTATGAAATATGACAAAACTAGAATCCGCAGAAGTGCAATAAGAAGGGAGGATTTGCAGAACAGCAAATGGACCACGAGTTTTGAAAGCAAATAGCTTTTCTCCAGTGGAAATGCTTCTCAAAACTATGTACGTGGCAGCCTAATATGACAGGATGCATTAAGAGAGGAACAGGGACTCAGAGCCCTCTTTGATCATGGATTCGTAGAGGACTAAAAGTCTCAGAGAGCCTCCCACCCTTGGCCTAGACTCCTTACCATTGGCTTTCTTCTGCATACCTCATGTAGAGCAGCAGCTGGTGACTAGATCAACATTGCTGTATTATGAAAATTACGGGGATGTGATTTTTTTTTTTTATATTGCTTGGCAACACATTTCTGTCCAGGTGTTTGAGAAACTCAGACCATAATTATGCCAAAGCAAGAATAGATGAGAAGTTCAGTCAAGAAAGCCAGATTGCTTTTCGTCAAGAGAATCTGTCAAGAGAGAGTCTGGTATGTTGGAAAGAACGTGAGCTTTGTAGAAAATGCTGAATTTGCATACTGATTCCTACATTTAGTTCTGAGACATTGTACAAGGAGTTTTCAAGCTCTCTCAATCTCATTTTTGTCATTTGTTTTCCATCAGTAGAATCACATATAGAGGGAGATATTGCTGCATGGAATGAATTAGTTGATGATTCCAATGGGTTGGTCCACTGTGAATGCTTTGTAACTGAAATATAAACAAGAGGAGGCTGAAAGTGGGCAAATCAAATATGTGATAGCATTTTACCAGGATCAGACCTTTTCATGTCCAAAATTAAAACTCAAACTATTTTTGTTGATTAAAAATATAATCAAACAGTCAACACATATGCAGTGGAATAAAACATGTCACAAGGTGATAGAATGGACAGGGCATCAAGGAGCTTGAAGACATACATAAAGTAGGGCTGGAGCCATGGCTCAGCAGTTAAAAACACTTGCTGATCTTCCAGAGGACCCAGGTTCAATTCCCAGCACTAACATGGTGGCCAAGAACCATCCATAACTCCAGGTCCCAATGAGCCAAGACTCTCATTCAGGCATTTCATGAATGTGGTCCATTTACATAGATGCAGGTAAAACATTCATACATATAAATTAAAAATAATAAATAAGGGGCTGGAGAGATGATTCAGTGGTTAAGAGCACTGACTGCTCTTGTAGAGGACCCAGGTTCAATTCCCAGCACCCACATTGTGGCTAAGAACCATCTTTAAGCCAGGTGTTGTGGTACACGACTTTAATCCTAGCACTTGGGAGGCAGAAGCAGAGGCAGAGGCAGAGGCAGAGGCAGAGGCAGAAGCAGATGATGTCTAAGAGTTCAAGGCCAGCTGGGTCTACAGAATGAGTTCCAGGACACAGCTGGGGTTATAGGGAGACACTGTCTCAAAAGCAAGCAAACAAACAAACAAAACCACACAAAACAACAACGACAAAATAATAAATAAAATATTTTAAAAATGAATGAAGTCAAGGTAATTTGTAGATAGTAAAAATAATATTCATATCTAAATTTTCTTCTGTCTTGTTCAACTAAGATATTGTATATAATATTTCATTATTTTACTAGTCTTTATATTTTATATAATTTGGACTAAACTCTAATGGGAATAAGCAGAGAAGAATTTTTTATGTATGACAGGAGGAAAAGAAGAAACTAGGGATACAGAGAAAAGAAAGGAGAAAGGAAAAAGAAAAAGAGGAAAATGAGAAAGGGATACTTGCATAGTGAAAGGAAAAGTATTCTGACACGAAGTAAGAGTGTAGGTTTGAAGGAAAACTATTTAAAAAACAGAAGCAGTGAAGAATTATTTATTCTTTTTTTGCTAGGCTTGAAATTAAGACATATGAGGTGCTAATTAATTCATCTACTTATTTATTCATGCTGTGGTTATTAAGAGGTCTCTGGAAGCTGGGGATAAAGGGGCAAAAGACAATCATCATTATAAAATGTTCAGACAACACCAAGATAAAACTTAGTACTTAGCATTAATAAAGTCTGTATTGTTAGTATTGTTTCATGGATGTGGATACTGAGTTATGATTAACTAGTTAGTTCCTATATTAGTCAGGGTTCTCTGGAGAAACAGATTGACAGAATGAATATATATATATATATATATTTCAAGGAAATTCATTAGATTGTCTTATACAGTGTAAATGGGGGTAGTCCAAATATGGCTGTGTGCACATGTGAGAGGTTGGGAACCCAGGAGCTTCGCATTTCATAAAGCTGGACACCTTAGTGGTCCCAATCTAGTGATACATGCCTGGAGGATTCCTGGAAATCTCCCTGAATACCCAGCAGCTGTGATTGCCCATACAAGGCCTGCATGGGATCACTGGCATTGGAAGGCCGAAGAAGCTGGGCTTTGTTTCTGTGAAGGATGGCAGCAGCAGCCACAGAGAAGATGCACTCACCATCAAGGAGTAAAGGTGGACAAGCAAAAGAACCACTGCTTTTCCCTCAGACCTCTTTACACCTAGGTCGCTTCCAAAAGATGCCACCCACTCTGGTGGAGGCTCTTCCCCAGTTAATCTTTACCATCCAGGAGAAACCCCCATAGACCACCCAAGGTTATGCCTCTTTTTATTTATTACTTTAATTAGCATATTGTGTAACAGGTTTCATGGCATTTACACATATATTTTAGTGGCTCCACCTCCCCTAATTCCACTCCTTCATTCTGCTCATAGCTTTCCAACCTCAGTAATCCCATTTCGTCTTTCTTTTTTACAGTTATTTTATCTATATTTTATTGAGTTTTTGTTCATTTCATATAATAGATCTTAATCAAATTTAGACCCTTCCCTGTTCACAGCCTTCCATTCATACTCCACTGGGTTTCATTCCTATGTGGTCAAGCATTTGTACCCAGCTATCTCTTGGTGAAAGTTAATATGGAAAACTCTTAAAAACTAAAAATGAATCTACCATATGATCCCATTGTACCACTCTGGGCAGCCGAGGCCATGCCTCTTAATCTGATATCCAATCTAGTTGATAGCCCGTATTAACCTTCACAAGTCCACCCCTTGTCAACCTGGCACAGAATAACCCATATATCATTAGTTTGCAAATGAAGACAAAAACAAGAACAAGATCATAATTACAGGCAACATGATATAACTACCCACAGAAAAGTGAAATGTACAGTTATTCACAGAATATATAGTGAAGTCCTTTAAGGAATGTTTAGTCTTTTAGAATCCCATGACAAATATCATAATATGTATTTTAAACATTTAACTACTGATATTACCTCAATTGATGTTGTATTGCATGGCAAAGAAATTGAGGAAATAAAATGGAAATATCTGTTTAATATGCATGTATATATGTACAAATTCATTCTTAGAAAAATAGGACCAGCATATCTATGGTAATTAAAATCCCTTTTTCTATAATTGCTCCTGTGGCTTAGCTATTATTTATAATGTCTTTCTTGTACTTCCCATTCCTTATTTCCTCTGTGCTCACCAAGCACCTTAGCAGGTCTTGGTGCTGAACCTGACTAGGTGTCATGCACCTTAAGTCCTAAAAAGCTAGGCCATTTATTATTTTGCCTGGATGGGGTTCTTGTAATTTTCTGTTGACTTTAATCAAAGGGCATGGTGACAACAAGGGATGCCTGTACTAACTCCTGCATTCCAGATATACTCTTCCTTGTCTTCATCATGGAGAAACAGCCCAATTTCCACCAGGTAGTGTGGATCAGTCACTCCTCCTAACATTGTAACTTTTATTATATTATTGATTCAAGATCATCAGGAGTCCAAGTGGACAAGAAGAAGTCTATTTTGGTCCAATAAAATATCTATTGTGCCTCCTGGCAGAATAACTCCCTTTTTGGGAATAAAACTTGTGGAACAACATAGAATATAGTATTGGAAACAGCAAGCAGAAATTTTGTTAGGGTGTCACCAGGACCGATTCCAAGTACTAACATTGTCATTTCCACCCTCTCATTTCCAGGCCAGTGAATCCTGGCTATTAGAGAAATTATAGCAAATATTGTATGCTAATTCAGAGCATACACAGTCATCTGGAGAACTCTGCCACAACCCTCCAAGCTCCTGCTACTTAGTCAGCATTGTAACTATGTCTTCAACAGTATATTTCACCTTTTATCAAGTCAGCTATTTCAGGGTGGTAGGAAAAATGTTACAGCTGGTGAGTCCCATGGGCATGAACATACTGAAGCACTTCTTTGGGTGTGAAATGAGCTCTTAGTTCAAAAGCAGTGCCGTTTGCAATACCACGGCAATAAAGAGGCATTCTCTAAGTCCGTGAATGGCAGTTTATTCAAATAAAGACAAAGTACTGAACTTTCTATGATAGAAGTGGTCCAAGGTAGCCCACCTGCCTTCATGAAGGTAGTTGGCTGACCACTCTGAGGTATGGTGCTATATCATGGGTTCAGTGTTCATCTCCACTGCTGGAAGATATGGTGTTTATCACCATCTATAGCCAGGCAACTATTTAAAAAAATAATGCTTTTATTGATGTTTTGGGTATTTCAGACATCACTTCTCAGTTCAATTTACACATATTCTTCTATCCCTTTCCCCCACCCCACCCCCGATCATGCACTTTGCCATAACTGTTCTGCATCTTTCTCTCAGTCTTTTCTTTTCTTTATGTTTAGGAATTCACATTATCCTCCTTTAATTTTATATTACTCTAAAATATGAATACATACTTTCCACTCATATACAGTAATTACAGAGTCTGTAAGTAAGTGGTGGATCAATTCTAGAGCCCATTAAGAGATTTACATTATAACAACATAGCTGCTTTCAGATAAAGAGAAATATAGCAATAATACAAGATCCCTCATCCCTTCATGTCTAAAGTCCTAGAAGGACTTAGACTGAAGGGAATATTCCTCAACATGATCAAACCCATACATAGCAAACCCACTGGCAACATATCCTAAATGGAGAAAAATTGGAACCATTTCCATTAAAGGCAGTAACTTGGTAAGGCTGCCCCTTATTGTCACTCCTCTTCAACATAGTGATTGAAATGCTTGCTAGGGCAATAAGACAAGAGAAGGAAATTAAAGGACTACTAACTGGAAAAGAAGAAGTAAAGCTATCCCATTTTGCAGATGATATGATAGTTTACCTAAGGAATGCTAAAAACTACACCAGAAAAGTTCTAGAAACAATTATAGTTTCAGTAAAGTGTCAGGATACAAAATTAACCTGGAAAAATCAGTAGCCTTTCTTTACATCAGCAATAAACAAGTGGAGAAGGAATATAAGAAGACCTTCCCACTCACACAGCCTAAAAAATAATAAAATACCTGGGAACAAACCTAACTAAAGATACCAAAGATCTCTACAACAAAAAATTTAAACCCCCTGAAGAAGGAGATTGAAAATGACATCAAAAGATGGAAAGATGTCCCATGCTAATGGATTGGAAAATTAATATAGTAAAAATGCACATTTTACCCAAATTAATATATAAATTCAATACAGTCCCAATCAAAATCCCCATGAGCTTCTTCACAGACTTGGAAAAAAATCCTTAAATTCATATGGAAAAAGAAAAGACCCCCAATAGCTAAAGCAACCCTGAGGGATTGCTCTACCAGACTTCAAGCTATATTACAGGGCCATGCTCATAAAGACAGCCTGGTACTGGCACAAAAACAGACACAATAAAACAAAATTGAAGTTCCAAACTTGAGCTCATACAATTTCGGCCACCTCATATTTGACAAAGGGACAAAAACCCTCAATGGAGGAAGGATAGCATCTTCAGCAAATGGTGCTTGCAAAACTGGATCACCATTTGTAGAACAAAATTAACCCCCTACCTCTCACCCTGTACAAAAATCAACTCCAAGTGGATCAAAGATCTCAACGCGAAAGCCTGAAACCCTGACGATGATAGAAGAAAAATTTGGTGACAACCTACAAGACATAGGCATAGGAAAATACTTTTTTTTTTGGTCTTCTTGAGACAGGGTCTCCCTGTAGCCCCAGCTGTCCTGGAACTCACTCTGTAGACCAGGCTGGCCTTGAACTCACAAAGATCTGCCTGCCTCTGCCTCCCGAGTGCTAGGATTAAAGACAGCAGCTGCCCAGGAAATAAGGTCAGCAGTCCACAAATGGGACCTCATCAAACTCAAAAGCTTCTGTACAGTGAAAGAAACAATCAAGGGAGTGAAAAGAAAGCCAGATGACTTAAATTTTTTTATTTTATTTTTTATGTGTATGAATGTACTGTCTGCATGTAGGTTTGTGCACCTGTGTCATGCAATGCTGTGGGGGTCAAAAGAGGGTGCTGGATTCCTCTGGAACTGGAGTTAACGATGGTTCTCAGCCACCACGTGGGTACTGGGAATTGAACTCAGGTCCTCCGCAAGAGCAGTCAGAGCTCTTAACTGCTACGCCATCTCTCCAGCCTCCCACCCCCCAGATGACTTTTGATGAGAGGAAAGCCATGCTATGGAGCTCAGACATCACATGGCTCCATCACTGTTGCTTACTTTGTTCATGATTCTATTGATCAATGACGAGTATGGCAAAGGAAAGAGGTTGACTATTAACCACAGAACACGTCCTCCCATCTACTTAATTATCGAGGCCCTCCTCTGCCAAAGTAACCTGTTAATGATAATATGGGTCATAAGTATCTTAAAAACATCTGCACATTTGAAGAGATCTAGCCTTATACCTCTTTCCCAAATGGTTCTCATCCATTTTTCTACTCATGCTCTTTCCAAGTTCCTGATCATCATGACAGACCATTAGCTACAGCCACCAAATCAGCATAAAATCACATATCTGGCCATTTCCCTTTCCATGAAAAATTCACAGTCATGTACACTGCCTGAAATTCTGTCCAATGTGAAGATACCTCTTCACTACCCTCCTTCAGGGTTGACCAAGAAAAAAATTTGAATGCCACATCTGTACAATTCTGAGTGGCGCCTCCATCACATGCAGCACCATCTGTAAACCAGGCCCTAGCCTTCCCTTCCTTAGTCACCACTAATAGTGCATATTCTTTGAGGCCATGAAGTATGTTTGGGATCAGAACACATGGTAACATTTGTAGAAATCATAGGCAATTGCCAAATTTCTTCATGTAACTTCCTTATGTCTCCAGTACCTCTCTAAGTTCCAGTCACATATGTATGACTTCCATTTGATCATGGATGGCTCATATGAACGTCTGATGTTCTGGTTTAGGGAGTAAAATTGCATTAAGCTCATGGTGGTTGGCCAGGTCACATGATAAATTGGTGGCCCAGGCCCAAGACTTTAGTTTCCATTAAAGCAACATCATATCAAGACTTCCTCAAAGACAGAATAGTATGAAGATGATGGCAAGGCCTTGCTTAAAAATGACAAGGGTTTCCACAGTGATTCATCAGTTGAGGCTTGTCAAAGTTTTCAAATAGCATCCTTATATGCCATTGATGCCTCTACTGCCATCACGTCTTCCAGATCAGATGGTCTAATGTCAGAATGTCTTGCACAGCAGCTTGGATACTGTACTTGTTATTAGGGGCTAGATGAATACACTCAAGAGAGGAATGTGATATCTCCAAAATCCAAATAGTTCCATTATACATTTTGATTATTTTTAGGTGGGTCTAGATGCAACAATGTATCCTTTACCTCAGAAGGAATATCTTTGTATGTTAATACAACTGGATTCCTAGAAATTTCACTGAGGCCCTTGAATTTTGGTTGGATTTATTTCCCATCGTCTGATACAGATAGGATTTACCAACAATTCCAGAATGGTTGATAAACTCTACTCACTTGGTGCAATCAAATTAATGAACAAGTTTGATACCTTGTGGAAGAGACAGATAAACCAAGATTTGTGAACAGAAACTATGACATAGGGCTGAAGAATTAGTATATGGTATACTGATTGCCTTGCCAGCTGAAAGAAAACTGCTTCTGGTCATGGACAGATATGAAGAAAGAAAGCATTTGGAAAAGCAAGAAGTACATGTCCATTACCATCTGGCACAGTGGCTGTAATTGAAGTCAGTACTTAAGTTTGTGATAATCCACTATCATTTTCCATGATCCATCTGTCTTCTGTTCAGTTTACATGGAAAAGTTAAGGGGATATGTGATGGGAATCATCACTTCCACATCTTTCAAGTTGTTGATGATAATACTAATTCTTCTAGTCTCTTTTCCAATCTAATATTGTTTTAGATGAACTATTTTTTCTAATAAGGGCCAATCATTGGCTTCAATTTGGATTTTCTTATCATGAGAACACTCATCCTACAATTCAGGCATTTGATTCAGGAATTCTGTCAACTTGTAAGTATATCTATACCAAATTTATAACCGTGGGACTGTAGAAACAGCTACAGGATGATTTCAAGTTCCACTGTACCTACTGTGATTGAGACTTTGGTGAAAACTCCATTGAGTGTATGAACCCTAATTTCTTGTGCTGGATGATTGTCAACTTGGCACACCAGGCTCGAGGGAGCCTAACGTGGAGATGCCTCCATTCCTCCGGCCTGCGGCCATGTCTATGGGATGGTTTCTTGATTTCATAGTGATGTGGTGGGGGGAGTGGCCCACTATCAGTTATGCCACCCCTGGGCAGGTTGTTATGTATTGTGTAAGAAAGCAAGCTGAGAATGGGCCAGGGGAGCAAGCCAGTAAGCAACGGTCTTTCATGACCTGAGCCTCAGCTCCTGCCTTCAGGTTCCTGCCCTGAGTTCCTACCCTGTCCTCCCTCAGTGATGACTTGGGACCTGGGAGACGTAAGCCAAATAAACCCTTACGTCCCCAACCTGATATTGGTCAGAGTGTTTTGTCACAACAACTGAAATCAAGCTAGAACACTCCCCAAACTTTTACCTCACCTAGACAGCCATATGCTGTTTGGGGTCTTCTAGAATCAGTATTAATTCGGAGCTGACAATTCTGACTATTTGATTTTCCCAGTGAACAGTTATGCTGAAGGAAGGACCTCTTTTGGGGAGAGTGACAGAAAGATTGTATCAAGGTTTTTCCCTCAGGCAACTTTGGCTACTCCTTTATTTCAGGGTTTCTGGCTCTGTAATCAGGTGCGATATTGGAAATTTACTAAAAGGTAATGTTTATTTAAGGTAGCCTTTTCCCCAATTTGTTCTAGAATGTCTATGATTACACATATTGAACAAGAACTTAGTGTGCCTGATGTCAGTTTCACTTCTAGCAATACCACCCATGATCAATTAACCAGCTCCAAAGGCTAAGATCACATGGTTAAGCTTATCTTAGGAACAATCTTACTGTAAGACCAGTCTTCCTATTGGATACTCGTCTTATCACTGTGACAAAGTACCTGACAGAAGCAGCTTGAGGAATGAAGGATTTATTCTGGCTCATAGTTCAAGGGTACACTTTATTATTACAGGTAGTTATAAGAGTAAGGGGTTGATGTAGTTGTTCACACTGCATCTTCAGTCAAAGAACAGAACACAATGAAGGTCATTTCTAAGCTCCCTTTTCCCTTCCTATTCTATCCTGTACCTCAGTCCATGGGGATGGTGCTACCCAAATTTAGAGTGAGTCTTCTAACCTCAACTAATATAATCTAGGAAATGGCTCAGAAGCACAATTAGAGTTTTGTTTCCATAGTAATTTTAAATCCTGGCAAGTTGACTTTCATGCTTAACTATCAGGGTGTCAGGCTAAGATTCCAGCCCTTACCTTCATTGTTTCCATACAAGTTATTACTGATTGGGAACAGCAGAACCAATGCAATCTCTCTCTCTCTCTCTCTCTCTCTCTCTCTCTCTCTCTCTCTCTCTCTCCCTCTCTCTCTCTCCATACACCAGCAGAGAGACAAATAGAGGGAGAGACAGAGATAGAGAAAGAGAGAGAAACTGAGAGAAATATGTCTGAAAATTGGCTACTCATTTTTGAACATGAAGAAACCATTCAGTCATTATGTGTGGTACTTGCTACATTTTCTATTCTTCTAAGCAGGAAAATATCATAAGGTTAATAGATGTCAGGTCTTTAGAACTGTGCACAGTAGGCAATCAGCAAATGTATGTTTACATATATTTGTAAGTATATAATTTATCATATATAACTATATAATTTATCATCTGTTAAAATAAAATATACTGCTCAAACACAAATTACTTCCTTGAGAGTATATGTCTATACAATGCTAGGATATTCCACAAATATTCTGGTATCACAGATTAATTATATATCATTCTAGTTTCATTCTGTTGCTGTGATAAAACACTCTGACCAAAAGCAGTTCAGGTAACAAAGGGTTTATTTGGTTTTACTTCCCAGGCCACAGTCTAACAGTGAGGGAAGCCAGGGAATGAAGTCACTCACAGCCAAAGAAGCACAGCGGAAGCCTGGGGAACACTGCTCCCTGGCTTGCTTCACTGTCTTTGCCCAGGTAGCTTTCTTATACAGCCCAAGATGCTTGCTTAGAGGTGGTCCTGCCCACAGTGGGCTGGACCCTCCTACATCAATTAGTATGCTACAGAATGCTCACAGTAATGCTAACAGGCCAAATTGATCAAGAAATTTCTTTGGAGCAGAAGCACTGAGCCCCCCATTTCAGCTGACGATGGGCTCTGTCAAGTTAACTTAAAGCCAACTAGGATATCTATCCTGAGAGCAGAAATTAATATAAAAATTAGAAGCTAGTATCTTAACCTGTAGCTCACAAAGAATGGGAAAAAGGACAGAAAATGGGCAGTGAGGAGAGAATGCATGTAATCAGAATGCAATATCTTACCAAAGGAATTAATTGGATAGATTTTGTGATATGAATCTATAGGCAAGTCTCTTGCTTTCTCTCTCTGTCTCATGCACATACTCCTTTCAACATGACTTAGGAAAGGTAGTGGAATATTAGAACACAGAAAAGGAGACATTAACACTTGTTTTCAGTGAATAGTAGAAAGTTCACTATATTTATAAGGCAGCCACATTGAGGGGAAACAATTGGGAAATATTTAGGAGACCTGGATCCTGGTTTTGAACTTCCTCATAGTGTGCATTTCATTCTGCAACATGGGCAATGGGGATTCAGGTTGTTATCTTCCAATAAATTTGGTATATTGAAAACACATGTTTAGCTTCTATTCTGAAATCCTAATAGTAACCATAAATACAATCATTAAAAACTCATTAAGTACACAAGGTAAAAAAAATTAAATACCTGCATAGCCTATGAGAAAGAATAAAGGATTATAGTCAAAACACAAGCTAGCATAGTCCAGCAATTTGTTGAACTTAACAATTAGAACCAGAAGACAGAAGCATAGTCATGCACATAGGGCATGTACAGCATTTTATTGGAAAACTCTACATTGAGCAGGTAACAAAGGTTTCCACATACTGAAGGAAGCCTCACTTAGTACACTGCAGATACCTAGTACTCTCCAAATTCTGTTCTTTCTTTCTTTCATTGAAATAGAGCTTAAATTCAAAGGGTTCCCTGGCAGGGAGAGTTAATAGCATAGGAAATGAACAGACTGAAAGGATCCATGTGACTAGCGCCTCATGTGATCAAAAGGAATTGTAACCCTGAGGTTTCTGTCCTTTTCTTGCTCTGAAAGAGAAAACACAAACTTTCTTGGTGCCTAGCACTCAGCATATAGTTCAGAAAATGTGGAGTAACACACACACACACATACACATACACACACATATACACATACACATACACACATAAACATACACACACGTGCACACACATACTCACATACATGCACACACATAAACACCATATACATGCACAACTACATTAGGCTCCCACATCCCAGAGACTTTGTGAGACAAAGCCCTTCTGGTTCTTCTTACTTACAGTTCTTATCTAGAGATGTTCCTGTATATTCTATGTTCTTTAACTTACATTATTTTATGGTCTGGTAGTCATCTGATCTTTTATTATTCCTATTGAATCCAGTAATATAAATCAAATAATCAAACAAAGAGAAAAATAAAAATCTATTTTGGGAAAAAAACCCAGAGAATATGTATTTTGTAAAAGCAAAACAAAATAACTATACAAATATCCACAGAGAGACAAAGAACACATGCACGCAATTAATGTTTGCTGTCTCTTGATATGAATTCCCCATAGTCCTTGACAGTGATCTTTTAATCCCTATGGATTTTACATCTTACAAAATGTCATGTAAATGAAAGCATATAAAAAGTAAAACATGATATTGTGTCTAAGATCAAATAATGAAACCTAGTCAGAAAATAAAAGAAAATGAAAAGATATTCAATATCCAGGTAAATGGGAGTAGAAAAAGGAAAAAATAATAGAGGGAGAAAGAGGAGATGAGATCAGAGAAACGAGAGCTCAAAATAGAAACACAAATATTTTCAGATTGAAAGGTACTCTAGTATCCAACACAGGTTTATGGCAAGTTTATCATTAAAAAGCTTGCCGGGCGTGGTGGCGCCCACTTTTAATCCTAGCACTTGGGAGGCAGAGGCAGGTGGATCTTTGTGAGTTCAAGGCCAGCCTGGTCTACAGAGTGAGTTCGGGGATAGCTGGGGTTACAGGGAGACACCATCTTGAAAAGACCAAAAAAAAAAAAATCCAAACAAAGATAAAACCTTATCCAACTTCTGGCTTTTTAAAATTTTAAAGGCACAATGGATCCTCTTGCCAAAGTAAAAGCTGCTTTGCCAAGAAACAAGAAGAAAGATAAAATGAAAGGAAGGAAGGAAGGAGATTATGTGTGGCATGGAGTCAAAAGTTGAATTCCAAAACTTTTCTCATAGAATTTTTTCAGGGTAGAAGACAATGAAGGGCTATGTACACAGATCTGAGAATAATTTGTTTCCTACATGAATTATTACCCAGCACTATAGTAGAAATTCAGGCAATGCTTCCTTCAGAGCGTACACCAGAATCCTTCATATGTCTGAATTTTGTTCAGGAGAAATGTGCACGAGTCAGGTATAATTTATTGGAAAGTATATCAATCATTAAACATATTATTAAATAAAACAGCTTCTAAATTGGGAGAAAAAAATAAGAACAACCACAAAACATCTGTTCAGCTGCTTTATTAACTGCTTTGCTTTACTTTGAATAACACACCTAATTATAGAAACATTATTTCTCCAAGTGAGTTGTGCTTATTGATAATCTAAAGGGATAAATCAGATGTGTGTGGTGGTGATGGAGGAAACCACCCAGAGATGGGGTGTATATATACATTTCATATTTCTTAGCAGTACCAATAGTTGAGGACTGAGGCTAGAAATCTAGAAGCAAAGACATAACCATATTATTAAAGTATGTTTAGGGCGATTCTAACAACAAGTAAGGTCATAGTTTGCTACCAAAACAGACTTCCAGATGGAGAATGAGAAGTTATGACTTTAGTTGATACATATTTGTTGTAAAAAAACAAGTTGTTGAAAACATATGAATTTAATACAGTTTTTATATTTATGTATTAAGTTTGTGAAAGTGTGTATATATTCATGCTCTGTTTGTGTGAGTGTGTGTGTTTGTGTGTGTGTATGTGTGTGTGTGTGTGTGTGTGTGTGTGTGTGTGAATGTGTGCTAGGGCCCACATATAGAAGTGAGAAGATAATTGGGTGAGTTTGTACTATCTTTCCACCATGTGAGTTCCAGGGACCAAACTCAACTTGTCAGACTGAGCAATCTTGCTGAGCCTTGATGGTGGGAAGAGATAACTGATTCTTGCAAATTGTCCTCTAATCTCCACACACACACAAACACACACACACACACACACACAACACACACACTATGATTAAATGGTTATAAAAAGCAAATAAGTATAAATTAAAGGTACAAAAATCAAATTATCCCAGAGCTTCTAAAAATGGAAATGAAAAGAAAGTCCTTGAGGTCAGTATAGACGCTGAGAATGGATTCAGTAGAGGAAAAATAAGGGGAGAATGTTTGGTGTAGAGAAAGTTGAAAGCCACAATGCAACAAGGTATTCCATTTATCATAGCAATCAGCTTACGCCATCATGTTATCAAAATCCAGAGGGAAATGTATTAGTTCAATAGTTCAAACTCACATAAAAATACACATATAATACATACAACACACACATATGAGTATTTGTGCCAGGCAGAGAAAACCTCTCTGAGTTGTTAGAGTATTTGAAAAGACACTCAGCAAAATAACACAGGTTATTCCCATAACCCTTGATTACTTCCCAGCTCTAAAGCCTAATAACCATAATGATTTGAACATCGAACAACCTCTATTGGTACGGTAATGGCAATGTGAGCAGGGGAATAATCAACAGCTACCTAATTGGACTAAAATCCCTCTCGGTGGGAGTGAACTCATGAGAGCCAGTGTAAACACAGTCAAATGCACTGGGATGAAGAGGAGGTAGATGTTAGAAAATCCTATCTATACATACCTATAGGGTGGAATCAAGGCACAGATTTCATCAAGTTCACCCATGCTGTTTTGGGTTACTGTATGTGATTAACTTGGGAAACAAAGTTCATTTTTGAGTTAAATCATCCTATAGGTGAAAGAGATTGCTACCAGGTGATACTATATGACAGCAAAATTATAGAGAACATTTGTTTATACCAATCCCAAAGTAATTGTTATACAGATTTTAGTTAAAGCTAATGTGGACAAGAGCAATTTATATCACCAATTAACTCAGATGTCTTATAACGTTTTTATTCAGTCTTCAAACCAATTTGTTCCAAATATGCACATATTTTACTTTTACTAAGTCTTAAAACCCCATGTCTTGTGTAGGACAGAGTTCTGGGGCTCAAAAACTGGGTACTTGTTGAAACTCATGTCAATTAAATACACACCAATCGAATATACACCCGTTTCCCTCTCCCACCCCTCAATGCTTTCTGGAGACTCATGTGTCAAAACTAAACACCTTAAATACAAAAGGGGGATATAGATTATAGATAAATATGATAAAAACATTTTTGTCAACAAAACCTTGCAACCCAAATCTTTCCCAAAACTAACCTATGGGAAAGGATTTGTATGTTCCAACAGCCAGAGTATCACCACTCTTAATGGCCGAGAAGAAAAATGCAGCTTTTGTCAGTGAGTAGGATGTCCCAGAAAGTGCCAGCAGAAGGATGTGGGACTCCTCTGTCACATTGAAGGGAAAGAATGCCCTCAGATTGCTCCAGACATCAGGCCCCTCTGTGGATCCTACTTAGTAACAACTATTTTAATGATTCCTAAAGAAAAGCTTACCTTCTAGGTGCTGCAAAGGTTTTAATACAAGTGTACTTTCTTAACTCCCCCCCCCCCATTAGCACTTAAAGGGAAATAAGAGGATGATGAGGTTGTTCTCCCGCTGTAGATTGGAACCAGCTATTATAGAAGTGTTCTCTTGTAAAATCAGTTTAAAAAGCTGCCTTTTCTTTAGTTGACTAATGGACATATGAACTGTGAAAATGATTATTTCTATTCAGAACCAAATATAATGCTAAACTCTCCTTAAGCTATCTGCACTTCTTAAACAAACAATTATATTAATACAGGAGCTCGACATCAACAATGGATTATTTTACCAAGGAGATGTTGGCCAGGGGATCCAAGCCCCCCACAATTATAAAGGTTCCTTGCCTACAAACTTGGATATCTGCAGGAAGAGAGAGTATAAGGCCCCTTCCTGCTGTTGAAGACCTCTACACACATGGAAAAGATGTATGACGACCGCCACTTGCAAGTATTACAGATGGTCTCTGGATTGCCAGAGAGTGTACCAAAGACCACTAAACCAACTAAAGCAAATATAGGTCTCCTTGAGTCATAGCTAAGATCCTCCGTTCATCACCAGCTACACCTCATCTGCCTGAAATACTGTGCAGCAGGTGCAGCCATATGTCTGTATATTCCAAATCTAATTGGCTATGGCTCTCTCCTTGGAGGGGGGAATAAAAACCCTAGGGCTGATGCCACAGCTTATGTCCTCTAAGTGGTTAGGAGATGTTCTAAACCACACGAAGACCCTGCCATATGACAGAGGAAAATGTAGATCATGAATTGGCATACCATCCAAAACATCTGTGTCTATACCCAAAGTAACCTACCATAAACAAATTAGTACTGTTTTTAAATACCATATTTATCTAATTGCGTTTGCTTCATTTGTAGGATCGATAAGGCTATATATTATACGGTTTAAATAACTATATATCTAAATGCCGTGTTTCATTAGTAGGATTGAACGGTTAAGCCTGGACAAGCTGGCAGCCATGAAAGAAAACAGCCAGAACTGACTAGCGACCCACGTATCAGCTCCAGAGGAAGAAAGTAGAGTGTTTTGCTTCTCATCCACCTGGTGCTCCTTTTCTAATGCCTAGGGAACAACCTGCGGGAAGAGGAGGCGTGGTGAATGTAAGGGCTTCAATTGGTTTAATGGTGAACCTACAACAACATAGACTGGACACTCATTGAATTCAACTTGATTGAAACATACAAGCCCCCCCCCTGCTGGATGGTGGGCCCCCTGGGCTGTTTGTGTGGGCTGGGCCACAACTGCTTGCAAATTGGTTTTACATGAAGGATGCTTGTACTCACAAATTATCACCTATTGTTAAAAAAAATGAAAACAAAACAAAACAAAAAAGCAGAGAAAGATGCAGAAAACTTACAGCAGAATGCACGATCTGCGATGGGTAGGGGTGGGGTGGGGGGGAAGGGAAGGGGATATATGCCTGAACTGAATTGGAAAATGATCTATGAAATACACAAAGCATCAATAAAAATAAATTAAAAAAAAGAAAATCCTATCTATGTCATACCTTAAGATAAATGATATTTCTTTTTATATGCTTAATATGGAATTTGATATTTACAGACAGCATACTGTACACCACTCATCAAAGAAGCTTCTCTTTGCAACAGATGAATGCTACTGCAGAATCCCACAACTGGTCAGTCACAGAAAACATACATCTGAAAGATGCTCAATCCTAGGAGATACATCTACAGTTGAACCTCTATACCTAAGATTCACAGAACATCGAGAAATGAGGGGCAGAGGGAAAATGAGTGCATCCCTCAATTCTCCCAGTGAAGCTTCCTTAAACAATAGAGTGCAATGTCCACAGAAGGGCACAACTTGGCAAGTTGCAAAGAATGCAAGTGTCCAGAGTGTGTGTCCCTGGATAGGACCCCTATATTAAACTTCACCCACCCATGGCTCAAGGATCATTGTGGGAGTGTGAAAAGATAGTAAGAGGCAGGGCTGGTTCATGAACACAGAGAAACAGTGAGTTACAGACTACTGGAAGCTTGCACATGTGAACTTGTGGCAACTTTGGGATCAGGCACAAGACCCATGCCAACCCAGACAAGGACTCAGAGTGAAGCAAGAGAAATTGGTGGGGGACTGGACCTGGAACCACAAGAGACTGTTTATTGTCAGGTGAGGAAAAGTATGCCTTACTTAAGATTTTTAGATGTGCTAACTAGACTCCACTGGGTGAATTTGCACAGGACATCCAGATTCAAAAGCTTGACTGGATAGGACTTAACATGGATAATGTAATGCACGAGTTAGGGGTTAGGGGATGGGGAGCTAAATTTGGTTAGGGATCAATTTATGAAATGTACAAATGCTCAATAAAAACATACTATAGTTAACATGTTCCAAATCTATTATTTTAGAACAAATGTATTCATTTTGTCTTATTAGACACACACACAGCACATAGCACAATACCAGTGTGGGGCCTGAGCAGACTTTACTTGCATCCTGCACAACATCAGCAGTGAAATACCAAGTGAGCCCTGCCTGTCTTGGTGCTTTGGGCACCGCTGTGCCCTGTGGAGGCTTGGTAATACCCGGAACCACCCAACCTTCGGGTTCCAGCATGTGAAGCAGGTGGAGTTAGACACACACACACACACACACACACACACACACACACCACAACACTGGTGTATGCCATGCACGTGGCATGAGTTGGCCGACAGGGTACTGGTGTACAAGGTAGCACCCCCCCCAGCCTGGGGAAGTGGTGGTGCAGAGGATCTAGCAGCCACAGTATTAGTGATTGTGGTCTGTGCAGCCAAAGTTGAGGCACCAGAATCCAAAGAAACAAATAAACAAGCAAATCCACATGCTAAAGACACAAAGAAAAATCAACAGGGGAAAAGCTCATAATAAATCCACAAGGAACTCTACCAACATTACAGAAGATTCGTACAACAAGATCTCCCTGGAAGGAAATCAAGACACGGACCTTAGAAGAACAATTATGGACATATTCAAAGAAGTTAGAGAGCTAAGGGAAGAGAATGAAAAACTCAAGAAGGATTAAGAGGGTGATATTGACAAAAATTGGAAAGAACTAAGGGGAGAGATTGAAAAACTCAAGAAGGACCTAGAAGGAGATCATGACAAATGTTGGAAAGAACTAAAGGGGAAAAAAATGACAAACTCCAGAAGGAAGTGGAAATGCTGAAGAAATCCCAGGCCAAAATGAAAAAAAGAAAATGATCAAGGAACCAAGGAGCTAAAAAATGAGAATGACAGGCTCTAGAAGGAAGTGGAAATACTAAAGAAATCACGGGATGGAATGTAAAAGGAAACTGAATATTCATTCAATCAACAGGAAAAGATGGGAAAAAGCCTCAGAAGCAGAATGGAAGAAGCAGAAAAAAGAATATCAGACTTTCAGGATAACATGGACCAACTAGAATGCTCAAGTAAAGATTATTATGAATTTAAAAAAATGCAAGAGTGGAACAACCAGGAAATGTGGAGCACTATGAAAAGACCAAATCTCCACATCATAGGGATAGAGGAAGGAGAAGAATCCGAAGACAACACTATCGACCAGATCTTCAACAGGATAATAGAATAAAATTTCCCCACACAGAAAAAAGACAAATCCATACAAATACAAGAAGCACATAAAACACTAACCAGACAGGACCAGAAAAGAAATTCCCCACACCATATAATTGTTAAAACACTAGATGCTCAAAACAAAGACAAAATACTGAAAGCCACAAGAGAAAAACAAGTTACATATAAGGGGAAACCCATCAGAAGCACAGCTGACTTCTCAGTGCAAACTAAGAAAGCTAGAAGAATGTGACTCAAAGTAATCCCAGTACTAAACGATTTTAGATGCCAACCCAGACTACTATACCCAGCAAAAATGTCAATTATAGTTGAAGGAGAAAGAAGAATGTTTCACAAAATGAACCTGATGAAAGAATACATGTCTAAGAAACCAACACTTCAGAAAATCCTTGAAACAATCCAAAGTACAGAAGAAAGAAACAACTATCTCTATGCAATTAAAGAGAGAAAGCAGCAAAATCATAGTAGAGTAAATGCAAACCTAGACCAAGAATGAAAACAAAAAATAAGATAAAAGGAAGCAACACACATCTCTCAATAATAACATTAAATACTAATGGTCTAAAGTCCCAAATCAAAAGGCATAGATGGGAGAATGGATTAGGAAACTGAACCCTTCTATATGCTGTGTAAAAGAAACCCATCTCACCCTCAAAGACAGACACCACCTTGGAGTGAAAGGATGGAAAAATATATTCCAAGCAAATGATATCAAGAAACAAGCTGGAGTAGCTATTCTAATATCAGACAAAATAGATCTCAAAGTAAAATTAATCAGAAGAGACAAAGTGGGCCATTGCATCCTTGTCAAAGGAATAATTGACCATGAAGACTTCACAATCCTAAATGTCTATGCATCAAACTCTGGTGCACCTAAATTTACAAATACTACTCTGAAGGACCTCAAGATACAGAATAAGAGGATAAAAAAGAGAAATACATTAAAACTGAACAATACCATACATCAAACGGACCTCACAGACATCTACAGAATATTCCACCCAAACACCGGAGAGTATACTTTCTACTGAGCACCTCATGGAACATTCTCCAAAATCAAACACATACTGGGACCGAAAAGAAACCTCAACAAATACAAAAGGATAGAAATTATTCTATGCATTCTATCAGACCACAGTGCAATAAAGTTCCATATGAACACCAGAATAAGCGAAACTAGCTACAAGAACACTTGGAGACGAAACAATGCAATGCTGAATAATGAATGAGTAAGGGAAGAAATAAAAGAGTGAAATAAAAGCATTCACGGAATGGAATGAAAAAGACAAAACAACACGGGGGCAGGAGAGATGGCCTAGTGGTTAAGAGCGCCAACCGCTCTTGCAGAGGACCCGGGTTCGAGCCCCAGCACCCACATGGCGGCTGAGAACCATCTATAACTCCAATTCCAGGAGAACTCCAGTTCCAGGGGAATCCGACACCCTCTTCTGACTTCTGCAGAATTGCACGACACAGGTGCACAAACCTACATGCAGACAGTATATTCATACACATAAAAAATAAATAAAATTTAAAAAAAACTTGAAAAAAAAGACAATACTACACAACAAAATCTGTAGGATAATTTAAAAGTAGTCTTTTTTGCAATTTATTTATTTTTTATTACTTCTTTATTTTTTTTTTTCATTTTAAACAATAAGTAATAATTTATGAGTACAAGCATCCTTCATGTAAAACCAATTTGTAAGCAGTTGTGCCCAAACCCACACAGCCCAGGGGTCCCACCATCCAGCTGGGGGGCGGCTTGTATCTTCAATCAAGTTGATCAGATGAGTGTCCAGACTATATTGTTGTAGTATTGTCATTCACCCCAATCGCAACCCTTACATTCTATCATGCCCCCTCTTCTGCAGATTGTTCCCTAGGCTTAGAAAAGGGGCACAGGTGGACAAGAAGAAAACAGTCTATTATCTCTGGAGCTGTTGTCTTCGACTCTGGTCAATTCTGGCTGTTTCCTTTCATGGGCTGACAGTTTGGCCATGAATAACCTTTCAATCATACTAATGAAACAGAAGCAATTAGATATATAGGTATTTAAACAGTGCTAATTGTTATGGTAGGTTACTTTGGTATAGACACAGATGTTTGGATGGTATGTTAATCCATGAATTACATTTTTTTCTGTAAACTATGACAGGGTCTTACTGTGGCTTATAACATCTCCTAACCGCTAGGGGGGTGTAAGCTTGTGGCATCAGCCATGGGTTATTCCTCCAAGGAGAGAGCTAACAGCCAATTAGATTTGGGATATACAGGCATATGGCTGCCACTGCTGCACAGTATTTCCAGGCAGGTGAGGTGTAGCTGGTGCTGACAGAGGAGTCTTGCTTGACTCAAGGAGACCTATATTTGCTTTATTGGTTTAGTGGCCTTCGGTAATACTCTCTGGTGTTCCAGAGACCAACTGTACACTTGCAAGTGCAGTCTCAATACATCTTTCCCACGCTTACATCAGGTCTTCGACAGCAGAGCCTTATCACCTCTCTTCTTGTAGGTATCCCATTTTACAGGCAAGAAGCCTTTACCTTTTGGGGGGCTTGTATCCCCTGGCCAACATCTCCTTGGTAGAATAATCCATTGCTGATATCAGATCTCTCTTGTATTAATATATTTTGCTTAAGTGCATAGCTTAAGGAGATTTTAGTATTCTATTTGGATCTGAATATAGAATAATCCTTTTCATAGTTCCTATGTCTATTAGTCAATTAAAGAAGGCAGTTTTACCAGTTTTATAAGAGATTACCTGTATAACAGTTGGCTCCAATTTATAGTTAGAGAACGACCTCATCATCATATTTCTCCTTGTTCTATGGGGGGGGTAAGAAAGTCTCTCATATTAAAGCCTTGCGGCACCTAGAAGGTAAGTTTTTTTAGGACTCATTATAAATAGTTGTTACAAGTAGGATCCACCGAGGGCTTTGATGTCTGTAGCAATCTGAGGCTTTTCTTCCTTTCAATGTTCAGATGGGCCAAATTTTATGCTGGCACTTCCTGGTACATCCTACACAATGCAAAGCTGTATCTTTTCTTTCTCAGCCGTTAAGTTGGTGACATTTTGACCTGTTGGAACATACAAATCTTTTCCCGTAGTTAGTTTTAAGATTTGAATTGCAAGGCTAAAAGCAGTCTTGAGAGGGAAATTTATAGCCCTAACTTCCCACATCAAGAAAACAGGAAGGGAACAAATAAACTATCTAACACTGCAGCTAAAAACACTTGAGAGACAACAACAAATGAACCCTAAACCCAACGGACAGGAAGAAATAACAAAAATTAGAGCAGATATCTATGAAATAGAAACAAAGATAACAATACATAAAATCAATGAATTCAAAAGCTGGATCTTTGAAAAGATAAACAAAATAGACAGACCTCTAGCCCAGTTAAGAGAGAGAGAGAGAGAGAGAGAGAGAGAGAGAGAGAGAGACTCCAAATCAATAGTATTTGTGATAAAAGGGGAAACATCACAACAGAGAAAGAAAAGATCCAGACAATCATACAGGAATACTTCAAAAACCAATACTCCCCTTAAATTTGAAAACCTATGAGAAATGGATGAATATCTGAAATCCTGGGAACCAACAAAGCTTAACTAGGAAGAGAATGACTGCTTAAACAGACCCATAATATTTGAGGAAACTGAAGATGTAATTAAAACTCTCCCAACTAAAAAATCCCAGTCAAGATTGTTTCACGGTAGAATTGTATAAAACATCTAAGGAGGTCCTACAACCATTGATACCGAAACTGTTCAGAAGGATACAAACAGAGGGAATTCTCCAAACTCCTTCTATGAAGCCAGCATCACTCTAATACCAAAACCAGGCAAAGATACAAGCAAAAAGAAAGCTATAGACCCATCTCACTAATGAACACAGATGCAAAAATTCTCAACAAAATACTTGCAAATAACATACAGGTCCACATCAAAATGATTATCCATCATGATCAAGTTAGATTCATACCAGAGATGCAGGGATACTTCAACATACGTAAATCAATAAATATCATAAAACATATAAATGGTCTGAAAGACAAAAGCCTTAAGATCATCTCAATTGATGCAGTAAAAGCCTTTGAAAATATACAGGATCCCTTCATGTTTAAAGTCCTAGAGGGAATCAGACTATGGGAACATTCCTCAACATGATCAAAGCCAGATATAGCAAAACAACTGCCAACATCATCCTAAATGGAGAAAAATTCAAACCATTTCCCTTAAAGGTGGGAACCTAGCAAGGCTGCCCCTTTGCCACTCCTCTTCAACATAGTGCTTGAAACACTTGCTAGGGCAGTAAGACAAGAGAAGGAAATTAAGGGAGTACTAATCAGAAAAGAAGAAGTTAAGCTATCCCTTTTTGCAGATGATATGATAGTTTACCTAAGGGATGCTAAAAACTCCACCAGAAAACTTCTAGAAACAAGTAGAGCTTCAGTAAAGTGGTAGGATAAAAAAATTAACCTGGAAAAATCAGTAGCCTTTCTTTACATCAACAATAAAAAAGTGGAGAAGACATATAAGAAGACCTTCCCACTCACAACAGCCTCAAAAATAATAAAATGCTTGGGAACAAGCCTAACCAAAGATACCAAATATTTCTACAACAAACATTTTAAACTTCTCAAGAAGGAGATTGAAAATGACATCAAAAGATGGAAAGACCTCCCATGCTCATGGATTGGGGAAAGTAATACAGTAAAAATGTCCATTTTCCCCAATTGATATGTAGATTCAATGCAATCCCAATTGAAATCACTATGAGCTTCTTCAGATTTGGTAAAAAAAAAATCCTTAAATTTATATGGAAAAACAAGAGACCCCAAATAGCTAAAGCAACCCTGAGTGAAAATGCAATACAGGGGGGATTGCCCTACCAGACTTCAAACTATATTACAGGGCCATAGTCATAAAGATATCCTGTTACTGAGACAAAAACAGACCCACTGACCAATGGAACAAAATTGAACAACCAAACTTGAGCTCCTACAATTTCAGCCACCTCATATTTGACAAAGGGATGAAAATGCTCAGTGGAGGAAGGATAGCCATCTTCAGCAAATGGTGCTAGCAAAACTGGATCACCATTTGTAGAAGAGCAAAATTAAACCCTATCTGTCACCCTGTACAAAAATCAACTCCAAGTTGATCAAAGATCTGACAGAGCATTAATGTCAAGAATGTATAAACTACTCAAAACACAAAGAAGTGAGAAAACGAATGACCCACTCAAAAGATGGAGTAAAGAGCTGAACAGAGACTTCACCAGTAAGGAATTAAAGATGGCAAATGGTGCTAGCAAAACTGGATCACCATTTGTAGAAGAGCAAAATTAAACCCTATCTCTCACCCTGTACAAAAATCAACTCCAAGTAGATCAAAGATCGGACAGAGCATTAATGTCGAGAATGTATAAACTACTCAAAACACAAAGAAGCGAGAAAACGAATGACCTACTCAAAAGATGGAGTAAAAAGCTGAACAGAGACTTCGCCAGTAAGGAATTAAAGATGGCTGAGAAACACCTTAAAAAGTGTTCACCATCATTAATAATTAAGGAAATGCAAATTAAAACCACTCTTATATGTCATCTCATTCTGATACAACTAGCAAAGATCAAGAAAACAACAGACACCAAATGCTGGAGAGATTGTGGGGAAAAGGGAACACTCATCCACTGCTGGTGGGAATGTAAATTTGTACAACCATTATGGAAAGCAGTGTGGACAACCCTTAAAAGACTCAAAATGAGCCTACCACCTGACCCAGTCTTACCACTCCTGGGCATATAGCCAAAAGACTCATCCTACCGCAATGATACATGCACATCCATGTTTATTGCAGCTCTCTTCACAATAGTGAAGAGCTGGAACCAACCCAAATGCCCTTCAACAGATGAGTGGATGACAAAAGTGTGGTACATTTACACAGTGGAGTACTGTTCAGGGGTAAAGAAAGATGAAATCATGAAATGTGCAGGTAAATGGATGGAGCTCTAAGCCATTATGTTAAGTGAAGTAACACAGTCCCAGAAAAACAAACAGTGAATGGTTTCCCTCATTTGTGGATGCTGACACCAAATTCCCAGATGAAAGGCAAGCTGAACAACATTATTGTTATATTTTTGTTTATCTGAAAGCAACTATGTTGTTATAATGTAAATCTCTCAATAGGCTCT
This sequence comes from Rhizomys pruinosus, assembly GCA_009823505.1. Taxonomy (NCBI): domain Eukaryota; kingdom Metazoa; phylum Chordata; class Mammalia; order Rodentia; family Spalacidae; genus Rhizomys; species Rhizomys pruinosus. The sequence goes on along the minus strand of VZQC01007448.1, from coordinate 111,344 downwards.
AGAATCTACCCACCACTTATTTTCAGACTCTGTAATTACTATGTATGTGCAGAGAATATATATCCAAATTTTAGAGTAATACAATATTAATGGAGGAAAATGTGAATTCTTAAACATAAAAAAAGACTGAGAGAAAGATGCAGGATAGTTATATCAGAGTGCATGACCTGGGGTGGGGTGGGGGCAGTGGAAAAGGGAATATGCCTAAACTGAATGGAAAAATGTCTGAAATACACAAAACATAAATAAAACACATTAAAAATTATTTGTTTCTCTTATAGTTATTTGGATTTTGCTATGAATTATAAAATGTATAGGAGTAAACGGCATTACATGTTTTATAAAAATGAGTTTCTTAATGTATATCTTCATATTGATAGAAAAACAGTCAACTTCCCCATGGAAAATATTGAGAAAGACTAAGAGATGGAAAGCATGTTTGGCAGAATGCATGAGCTGTGGTAGGGTGGGGGAATGAGCGGGAACACGGGTCTAGATTTGTTAAAAATAAATAAATAAATAAATTTATGTGAAAAAAATAAAAATAAATAAAAAAATAAAAGAAACAAAAAAAAACTTGAAAGTAAATAAGTGGATCCTAGACCAGTTATAACATATAGATAACTTAAATTTATAAGCCTTTTGCATGAAGCTGTGAAGATGAAACCTTTTTGGCAGTGGAGACGCCAAGAGGACATTCAATATTCTAGAGCTATGAGATATTTGCCAAAGAGAGCTGCATATAGGGAATGATAGCAGCCTAAGAAAGAGATGTATGTTTCAAGCAAAGCTGGAAGGGCTGAGCTATCTAAGTCCTTTGGAAGTAAAGTCCCAAATGTCTCAGGTGGAGCTACTGGACTTGGAGTTTGGCCTGCTGGTTTTCAGTCTTGTTTTGGTCTTGTATTTCCTCACTATGCCTCCATTTCCTCCCTTTTGGAATGGGAATGTGTATTTGCTTCTACTGTATGTTGTGAGTATGTAATTTGAGATTGGCCTAGGTCTTGAGCCTTTGGACTGTAAAAGTTTGAATAGTATTGATACTGGTAGAGACTATGGGGACTTTTTAAATTTTTTATTTATTTATTTTTTATGTGTATGAATGTACTCTCTGCACATAGGTCTGTGCACTCTTGTCGTGCAATGCCGAGGAGGTCAGAAGAGGGTGTCGGATTCCCCTGGAAATGGAGTTCTCCTGGAATTGGAGTTATGGACAGTTCTCAGCCGCCATGTGGGTGTTAGGGATCAATCCCGGGTCCTCTGCAAGAGCGGTCAGTGCTCTTAACAGCTAGGCCCTCCCTCCAGATCCATATTATGGGGGACTTTTAAGGTTGTACCAAATGCACTTTGCATTTTCTACATACATGAGCTTATGGGGGCCAGGGAGTGGAATATCATAGTTTGAATGAGAATGTCCCCCATATGCTTCAAGCATTCAGGTATTTTTGTCCCCAGTTGATGGCACCATTTTGGGAAGTCTTAGAAGGTGTGGCCCTGCTGGAAGAAGTATGTCACTGTGGGTGGGTTTAGAGAGTTCAGAAAGCCTTGCCAGTCACCAGTTGCTCTTTCTCTGATTCCTGTGCCTGCTTGAAGATGTGAATCTAAGCTTTCTGCTCTAGCTCTTGTCAGCATGCCTCCCCACCACAATGGACTCTAATTCCCATGGAACCATCAATCATAAGCTCAAATAAACTCTTCCTTTAAGTTGTCTTGGTCATGGTGGTTTTATCACAGCAACAGAAAAGTGACTAATACACTGTGTAAATAATTATTTGTATGCCTTGTCCTATGCATATTTTTTTCACTTGGTACATGGATTGTATTATTAATGATAGTGATAATATCTGTTTAAAAATATCCTTTTTATAAATTAAGTTTGTTTTTAGACAATTTTGCTTGTTTGCAGTGCGTACCTGCCACTCTCAACCCCACCTCTCTACAAACCTGGTGTACCTCCTTCTTCCTTACATTCATGACTATTGTTTTTTGATTCACTAGGGCTGTCTGAACTCCAGGCTTCTATAAGAGCAGCAAGTGTTCTTACCCACAGTGTTGGCTCCTTCTTGATTACATAAAAACATGTGCCAAATTGGATGAACATAGGGGATGAACATACTAGATTTATTAAATTGTCTTATATGATAAAATGTAGATAGTCCAGTGATGGTTGTTTGCATGTTGAAGAGGAAAATAAGCTTATAGCTACTCGGAACATGGATTTGGAAGTCTTACAAGTTCGTATCCAGTGCCAAAAGTCTGAATGTTATCCAAAAGGTTTGCTGAAAGTCTGTCTCTATTGGAAAGTGGAAGAAACCAGAGTGTGATGTCAAGGGAGCATGGGAGCAGCAGCAGCAGAGGGACGAACTCAGCAAGAATAAACAAAAGCAGGTGCACTCAACTTTTGTCCTCTGACCCTACCTTCTGATGGAATGTACCAATATTTTCAAGCTCCATCTTTCTCTCACAATCTGTCCCAGGCAACAAAAAACCTCACTGACAAACACAGAGGCATGTCTTCTAGGTTATTCTAAAGTTTATATCACGGCCAAAACATTAGAGAAAAAAAAATCTCAAAGCTGTCATAATTAAACTAAGTCTTTTAATATGAACCTACAAATTAATAGGAAGACTTGAAGTGAAGTAAATGCATGAAAAGGAGTTGCTGATTTACTGAGAACTGTGTATGAGCCATAGCTGTGTCTTTGGACGCTATGTAACCCTGATGTTAAAATTCTCTGTGAAGTCAGACTGGCCTAGCTTCAAATTCTGGTTTCCCTCACCCCTAGTTGGTAACCTTGGGAATATTATACAGACCGTTTAATCTGAGTTTCCCCAACCATTACTGTGGCTGGATAGCATTTAAGTGTATCCCCTGAGCCCATCATGTATTTAATGAAGCTTAACCCTCATTGTGGGACATTAAGAGAGTAGAAATTTAAGACTATTGTGTTTGAAAGTAGGACCTCATCTGCCTGGAAATACTCTGCAGCAGTGGCAGCCATATGTCTGTATATCCCAAATCTAATTGGCTATTAGCTCTCTCCTTGGAGGAATAACCCATGGCTGATGTCACAAGCTTACATCCTCTAATGGTTAGGAGATGTTATAAACCACACGAAGACCCTGCCATACTTAACAGAAGAAAATGTAAATCATGAATTAACATACCATCCAAACATCTGTGTCTATACCAAAGTAACCTACCATAACAATTAGTACTGTTTAAATACCTATATATCTAATTGCGTGTGCTTCATTAGTAGGATCGAAAGGCTATATATTATACTGTTTAAATACCTATATATCTAATTGCATGTGCTTCATTAGTAGGATCGAAAGGTTATGCCTGGACAAGCTGGCAGCCCATGAAAGAAAACAGCCAGAATTGACTAGAGACCAAGACAACAGCTCCAGAGAAAGTAGACTGTTTTGCTTCTCATCCACCTGTGCCCCTTTTCTAAGCCTAGGGAACAATCTGCGGAAGAGGGGGCGTGGTAGAATGTAAGGGCTTCGATTGGGGTTAATGGTGAAACTACAACAATATAGACTGGACACTCATTTGATCAACTTGATTGAACATACAAGCCCCCCCTGCTGGATGGTGGGACCCATGAGCTGTGTGGGTTTGGGCACAACTGCTTTCAAATTGGTTTTACATGAAGGATGCTTGTACTCACAAATTATCACTTATTGTTAAAAAAAATGAAAACAAAACAAAACAAAAAAGCAAAAAAAAATAATAATAAATAAATAAATAAAAACAGAGCATAGGAAATTGGGAGGGAAAAGGGCTGGGGGGAGTATAAGAGAGGAATTGAAAAGGAGGGGATGGGAATATTTGATCAAAACATATTATTTACACATGAAATTGTCAGACAATAAAAAGTAAAAAAAAAAAAGAAAGTAGGACCTTTGACAGTTGATTTGAGTTGGATAAGGTCATTAAGATGATGTCGTTATGACTGAATTCTGATGTCCTTTCAAAATGACTGAGAGAGACCAGAGTATATCTACATGCACAAATAAGCATGCATACCTTTATACTTTCACACATGTGCCCATGACACATACTACATGATGTGGAACATAATCTGGAAAATTTATCAGCAAGAACTCCATCATCAGACAGGGTGACTCAACCTTGACACTCCAACATCAGACAGAGTCACTCAACCTTGACACTTGTGGGCTGTGAACTAAATTAATCTTTCTTTGTAACTTATCCAGTCTATGATATTGTGTTACTAACAAGAGAAAATGAACTCTTATACCTATGAATTTGAATCATGTTCATTACATCACAAGACATTTATGGAAAAAAGTCATTGGTGTCTGCCACAATATAAATACTCAGTGACTACTACGGTTTATGATAATTCATTGAAGTAAATAAACATTTCATTATAAACAATATATGTACCTAACAAGTAGTAGTAACTATGGTTTTACTAGAAAAACCAATAGCTACTATGGCAAAGGTAGAAATAACATCCCTTTAGAAGTGTGTGAATTATATTCATTAAAGAGGTACCCTGAATTTGCCCCCAAGATAGAATTCATGTTGTACTCTGAGTAGTTAAACAGTTCCTCTTCCACAGAAATTAATTTCTTCATACTGGTGTTGTAGGACTAGGACAGCATCACATCCGCCTCAACATACTTATGCATGCACTGTAGATTTCATGCCTGTATGGGTCTATACATTCATTGTAATTACATATATAAAAACCACATGCATCATAATCTTTTGGAAGACAGAGATTGAACCATCTCCATTTTCGGATTCTGAGAATTTAAAAATATTTCTAGAATCCTGTAGACACTAATAGTTATTAATGAATGAACTCCTTAACATATGGCAGGCTTTCTTATCTTTCATTTGACATGTATTAAATATATGCAGAATTCTGGGAGGATAAATCAGTATTCTAATTATATTGAATATGAAACAGTTTTGAGTCACTATGATGTAAGATGAACTAATTCCATTCTTACAAAAATGTTTGACATTAACTGGGTGATAGCTTTAGCTAAGAGCAAAGAAATATGCAATGATTTTAGCTCAAATATTTCCTGTGGTGAGATGGATATTTGCTTCTGGTATGTAGAATCATATTGACCCTTACAAAAATTTAGAGTATACAGCTAATGTTACTTAAAATTGAATTGGATCACTGTTATAATATTTTGCATTGGTACAATATTTAACAGTTTTTTCAGTACCTTGAAGTAAGACTTGGCTGCCTGTTTTTATTGGCTATTGATTAATTCATTCACTGTACTTTTGTTCAGAATTTAGGTTATTTTTAGAAAAGCCCATAAATGAATATTTTGAACATATGCTTGTATTTTGATTCTTAACTAGTGCTTTAATTCTTATAGAAGCAGGTGCTGTTTTTGCTGTGTTTTAGAAAAATGTAATAAATCAAGAAGATGCCATGGAAAACAATTAGGTGTTTCAGTGATTAAAGCCTGTCCCATTTTCCATGTCCCTATTGTAATGAAACCAATCTGAACTTCCACTTACTGCTAAAGACAAGACACTGGCAGAATTTAAATGGACTGTAGTCTAGTTTTCTTCTCTCAAAGTAGAGCTACAAATTTAATGCAAGGAGCAATACTCCAGCTAAGAACTGAAAAATCTACTGTAAGTAAAGTTTTATGTTCTTAAAGACCCTGATGAAAACTTTCTCTATAACACATTAAAAGTTTTTATATTAATGGCTAAAATATAACTGCAAATTATCAATAATTTCTGATGACTGAAATAATTAAAATTGATAGGCCACATTTAGTACTATAAATCAGAGGATATAAACCTCTGCAATGTTATTTGTCTAAAAATGACAGTGGAGTATTAACATATACATTTGATTCTTTTTGGTTTTACACTTTTTTTGGTATTTTTGAGACAGGGTCTCCCTTTTAGTACCAGGTATCCTGGAGCTCGCTCTGTAGACCAGGCCGGCCTTGAACCCACAGAGATACACCTATCTCTGCCTCCTGAGTGCTGGGATTAAAGGCGTGCACCACCACACCTGGCAAACATATACATTTGATTCTTAAGCTAGTTTTAATGTTTTATTTGATGAATTTCTTCTTTAATACCAATTTACACAGTATATTTGCTGGACAGAAATATACAGACATAAATTAAAATGGTTATGGGGCTGGAGAGATGGCCTAGCGGTTAAGAGCACCAACTGCTCTTGCAGAGGACCAGGGTTTGATCTCAAGCACCCACATGGTGGCTGAGAACCGTCCTTAACTCCAGTTCCAGAGGAATCCAACACCCTCTTCTGACCTCTGTGGCATTGCATGACACGGGTGCACAAACCTACATGCAGACAGTACATTCATACACATAAAAAATAAATAAAATTTAAAAAGCTCTAAAAAAATTAAAACAAATGGTTATATATATTCTCTTCAATATTTCTTCTCCCATCACTTAGAGGAAATAAACAAGAAAGAGGAGTCCAAGAAGTGGAAAAAGAAATCACTAGTTAAGAATTAAAATACAAGCATATGTTCAAATTATTAATTTATAAGCTTTTGTAAAAATAACCTAAATTCTTGACAAAACTACATGCTTGCAGGTGGGACACGAACGGCTGACATGTTATCCACTTCTGTTTTCCCGGATAACTTGTTCCTGTGAGATGATAAAGACATAAAAATATTAAATAATTAGAATGAAATAAAGAGGAATAAGAAGCAAGGAATGAAAGAGGGAAGAATGAAGACAAAATTAACACATAATATTAAATAATTAGTACTTCAAAAGAAATGTCCAGTTGTTCATTCAGGTTAGTCTTTTGAAATGTCTTCTAGGACTCTAAACATGCTATAGACACAAAATGAAATGAGTATCTCTGAGGAAGTAGGGAGAGAGAGAGAGAGAGAAAGAGAGAGAGAGAGAGAGAGAGAGAGAATATAAAGCAAATTTGGTGGTAATAAAGTTAGATTTCCTATAGAAAAGAATGGAATATTGAGTATACTTGGAAAGAGTAATCATTTTCAATAATACACCATGCTAAAGTCTTTTTAAAATTAATTAACTTAATTCCATATTATTGGTTTCCTCGATACAAAAAATAATACTGCACAGCCTTCAAAAGGGCACAGTGGGAAACCAGACCCTGTGTTAGGACAGAGTGAAACTGTCCCTAGCTAGAATCCAGCCATCTAGCAACTCAAGAGTCAACACTCTAGAGTGATTCACCCTTCCATCCAGAAGAATCACATTTTAGTTCTCAGTGGAAGTTTGTGGATTCTATACCAAACAAACTTTTGAATATATTTTTCTGTACTCACAGGGATAAAACTAGAAGATCCAATTCCTGTAGTGAGTTTATCTGGGAGAAAATAAAGATGACAAGGTTTCTACATGTGATGAAGAGAACATCTAGAGATATTCTACATAGGGGTGGAATTTAGAATCAAAATAGGAGCTGTGATGGTTAATTCTGGGTGTCAACTTGACTGGACTAAGGATGAACAAATAAAGAAAAAGGATCATTGGATTGGACTACCTCAAGTCGGATGGCCCACCCCAAATTGGTGTTACCTTCTGCCCGCAGGCAGTATAAAAGGAGATGGCAGAGGGAGCTGGTCCCTTTTTTCCTGCTGCTTGCCTCTCTCTCACTGGTGAGTTTGTCTTGCTGTTGTGATCAACCCTTCGGATCCCAGCGTGTACTGAGACTGGCAGATCTCCTGGAATCCATCGGGCCTTCAACACCAGATTGGGACTACTGAGATATCCAGCCTTGTGGAATGAGCAGTTTCCTGGATTCCCATCCTCTCCAGTGCAGTGAGGCTATCGTTGGACTCCTTGAGCTCTATCATGTGAGCAAATCAATAAATTTGTATACAGCTTATATTCGTTCTATTGATTCTGTTTCTTTTTTTATTTTCTGTGTTCTTTTTTTATTACTTCTTTATTTTTTTCATTTTTTAACAATAAGTAATAATTTACAAGCAATTTTTAGCAATAAGTAATAATTTACAAGCATCCTTCATGTAAAACCAATTTGCAAGCAGTTGTGCCCAAACCCACACAGTCCAAGGGTCCCAACATCCAGCTGGGGGGGGGGGCTTGTATGTTCAATCAAGTTGATCAAATAAGTGTCCAGACTATATTGCTGTAGTTTCACCATTCACCCTAATCGCGGCCCTTACATTCTACCACACCCCCTCTTACACAGATTGTTCCCTAGGCTTATAAAAGGGGCACAGGTGGACGAGAAACAAAACAGTCTACTTTCTCTGGAGCTGTTGCTGTGGACTCTGGTCAATTCTGGCTGTTTCCTTTCATGGGCTGACAGTTTGTCCATGAATAACCTTTCAATCCTACTAATGAAGCACAAGCTATTAAATATATAGGTATTTAAACAGTACTAATTGTTATGTAGGTTACTTTGGTATAGACACAGATGTTTGAATGGTATGTTAGTCCATGAATTATGTTTTTATTTTCTGTAAAATATGGCAGGGTCTTACTGTGGCTTATAACATCTCCTAATGACTAGAGGATGTAAGCTTGTGGCATCAGCCATGGGTTATTCCTCCAAGGAGAGAGCTAATAGCCAATTAGATTTGGGATAAACAGGCATATGGCTGCCACTGCTGCACAGTATTTCCAGGCTGGTTAGGTGTAGCTGGTACTGACAGAGGAGTCTTGCTTGACTCAAGGAGACCTATATTTGCTTTATTGGTTTAGTGGCTTTTGGTAACACTCTCTGGTATTTCAGAGACCAACTGTACACTTGCAAGTGTGGTCTCAATACATCTTTCCCATGCTTACATCTGGTCTTCGACAGCAGGGCCTTATCACCTCTCTTCTTGCAGGTATCCCAGTTTACAGGCAAGAAACCTTTACCTTTTGGGGGAGCTTGTATCCCCTGGCCAACATCTCCTTGGTAGAATAATCCATTGCTGATATCAGAGCTCTCCTGTATTAATATATTTTGCTTAAGTGCATAGCTTAAGGAGTATCATATTTGGTTCTGAATAGAGAACAATCCTTTTCACAGTTCCTATGTCTATTAGTCAATTAAAGAAGGCAGTTTTACTGGTTTTATAACAGATTACCTTTATAGCAGTTGGCCCCAATTTACAGTTAGAGAATGACCTCAACATCATCATATTTCTCCTTGTTCTATGGAGGGGAGGTAAGAAAGTTTCTCATCTTAAAACTTTGCAGCACATAGAAGGTAAGTTTTTTTAGGACTCATTATAAATAGCTGTTACAAGTAGGATCCACAGAGGGGTTTGATATCTGTAGCAGTCTGAGGCTTTTCTTCCTTTCAATGTTCAGACAGGTCAACCTTTCTGCTGGCACTTCCTGGTACATCCTACACAATGCAAAGCTGTATCTTTTCTTTCTCAGCCATTAAGTTGGTGACATTTTGACCTGTTGGAACATACAAATCTTTTCCCGTAGTTAGTTTTAAGATTTGAATTGCAAGGTTTTTGACAAAAAGGTTTCATATCTATCTGTATCCCCCTTTTTTATTTTAGGTTTTTGTTTTTTGGACCATAAGTCTCAAAAAGGCAGTTGTATTACACATACCTATAGGCTGGAATCAAGGCACAGATTTCATCAAATTCACCCATGCTGTTTTGGGTGACTGTATGTGATTAACTTGGGAAGCAAACTTAATTTTTAAGTTAAATCATCCTATAGGTGAAAGAGAATGCTACAAGGTGATACTGTACAACAGAAAAATTATAGAGAACATTTGTATGTGCCAATCCCAAAGTTATTGTTATACAGATTTTATGTAAAACAAATGTGGACAACAGCAATTTATATCTCCATTTAACTCAGATGCATTACCGTTTTTATCAGAGCCTGTAAACCAATGTTGTTTAATATACACATATTTACTTTTACTAAGTCCTAAAACACCATGTAACCTGTAGACAGTGTCTAGGCAAAACTGGGTACTTGTTGAACTCACGTCAATTAAATATGCATTAATCGAATATACACCCGTGTCCCTCTCCCACCCCTCCCCCCTTCCCAATTCACCATTTCAGTCCGTTTTCTGATGCAGTCTTTCTGTTGTTCTTCTTTTACTATGCATCCCTCTCCACGAGAAATATTTATATCTGGGTTATTGGTACTAGCATCCACATATGAGGGACACCATTTGTCGTTTGTTTTTCTGGGACTGTGTTACTTCACTTAACATAATGTCTTCTAGCTCCATCCATTTACCTGCAAAGTTCATGATGTTGTCCCTCTTTACCGCTGCATAGAACTCCATTGTATACATGTACCACATTTTCTCTATCCACTCGTCAGTTGAGGGGCACCTGGGCTGGTTCCAGCTTTTTGCTATTGTGAACAGAGCTGCAATAAACATAGCTGTGCATGTATCTTTGCAGTAAGATGTGTCTTGTGGGTATATACCCAGGAGTGGTATGACTGGGTCAAATGGAAGGCTCATTTTGAGTCTTCTAAGGGTTCTCCACACTGCTTTCCATAGTGGCTGTACAAGTTTACATTCCCACCAGCAATGGATGAGTGTTCCCCTTTCCCCACAACCTCTCCAGCACTTGGTATCATTCGTGTTCCTGATCCTAGCCAGTCTTATTGGAGTAAGGTGATATCTCAAAGTGGTTTTAATTTGCATTTCCTTAATTATCAGAGATGTTGAACACTTCTTAAGATGTTTCTCGGCCATCTCTAATTCCTCCTCTGTGAAGTCTCTATTCAGATCTTTGCTCCATCTTTTGAGTGATTCATTTGTTTTCTTTCTTCTTTGTTTTTTGAGTAGCTTGTATACTCTGGAAATTAATGCTTTGTCAGATGTATCTGCTGTGAAGGTTTCCTCCCACTCTGTGGGTCTTCTCCTCACTTCCTTTATTGCTTCCTTTGATGTACAGAAGCTTTTGAGTTTAATGAGGTCCCATTTGTCAATTGTCGATCTTATTTCTTGTGCAGCTGCTGTCTGATTTAGGAAGTCTTTTCCTACACCTATGTCTTGTAGTCTGCTGCCAAGCTTCTCTTCTATCACCTCCAGAGTTTGGGGTTTCACGTTGAGGTCTTTGGTCCATCTGGAGTTGACCTTTGTACAAGGTGAGAGGTAGGGGTTTAATTTCATTCTTCTACAAGTGGTGATCCAGTTTTGCCAGCACCACTTGCTGAAGATGCTGTCTTTCTTCCATTGTGTCTTCTTGGCCCCCTTGTCAAATATGAGGTGGCTGAAATTGTATGAGCTCAGGTTTGGATCTTCAGTTTTATTCCATTGGTCAACTGGTCTGTTTTTGTGCCAGTACCAGGCTGTCTTTATGACTATAGCCCTGTAGTATAGTTTGATGTCTGGTATAGCGATCCCCCCTGTATTGCTCTTTTCACTCAGGGTTGCTTTGGCTATTCGGGGTCTTTTGTTTTTCCAAATGAAATTGAGGATTTTTTTTTCCAGGCCTGTGAAGAAACTCTTGGGGATTCTGATTGGGATCGCATTAAATCTGTACACTAGTTTGGGTAGGATGGACATTTTTACTATATTTATTTTCCCAATCCATGAGCATGGGAGGTTTGTCCATCTTCTGATGTCTTCCTCAATTTCCTTTTTCAGGGGTTTAAAATTTTTGTTGTAGAGATCCTTGGTGTCTTTGGTTAGGTTTGTTCCTAGGTATTTTATTGTTTTTGAGGCTATTGTGAGTGGGAAGGTCTCCTTGTAGTCCTTCTTCAGTTGCTTGTTGTTGGTGTAAAGAAAGGCTACTGATTTTTCTAGATTTATTTTGTATCCTGCCACTTTACCAAAGCTCTTAATCATTTCTAGGAGTTTTCTGGTGGAGTTCTTAGCATCCCTTAGGTAGACAATCATATCATCAGCAAAAAGGGATAGCTTGATTTCCTCTTTTCCAATTAGAACTCCTTTAATTTCCTTTTCTTGCCTTATTGCCCTAGCAAGGGTTTCCAGCACTATATTGAAGAGGAGTGGTGACAGGGGGCAGCCTTGCCGAGTTCCTACCTTCAAGGGGAATGCTTCTGTCATTTCCCCATTTAGGATGATATTGGCTGTGGGTTTCCTGTATATGGCTTTGATTACATTGAGGAATGATCCCTCTAGGCCAATTCCCTCCAGGACTTTAAACATGAAAGGATGCTGGATTTTGTCAAAGGCTTTCTCCGCATCAATTGAAATGATGGTGTGGTTTTTGTCCTTCAGTCCATTGATATGTTTGATGATGTTTATTGATTTTCGTATGTTGAACCATCCCTGCATCTCTGGTATGAATCCAACTTGGTCATGGTGGATGATTTTCTTGATGTGAGTCTGTATGCGATTTGCCAGAATCCTGTTTAGAATTTTGGCATCTGTGTTCATTAGGGAGATGGGTCTATAGTTCTCCTTTTTGGTTGTATCTTTCCCTGGTTTTGGTAGTAGCGTAATGCTGGCTTCATAGAAGGAATTTGGGAGAAGTCCCTCCATTTGTATCCTTCTAAACAATTTAAGTAGTAATGGTTGTAAGTCTTTACGAAATATTTTATAGAATTCTGCCGTGAATCCATCCGGGCCTGGGCATTTTTTGGTTGGGAGGCTACTTATTACATCTTCGATTTCTTCCTGTACTATTGGTCTGTTTAGGCTGTCGATCTCTTCTTGGTTGAGCTTTGGTGATTCCCAGGATTTCAGATATTCATCCATTTCTTCTAGGTTTTCAAACTTAGTAGAATATAAGTTTTTGAAGTAGTCCCGTATGATTGTCTGGATCTTTTCATTGTCTGTTGTGATATTTCCCCTTTCATCACAGATTCTATTGATTTGGAGTTGTTCCCTCTTTCTTTTGGTTAACTGGGCTAGAGGTCTGTCTATCTTGTTTATTCTCTCAAAGAACCAACTTTTGGATTCATTGATTTTTTGTATGGTTTTCTTTGTTTCTATTTCATTGATCTCTGCTCTGATTTTTGTTATTTCTTCTTGTCTGCTCCGTTTAGGGTTCATTTGTTGTTGTCTCTCAAGTATTTTTAGCTGCAGTGTTAGATCATTCACTTGTGCTCTTTCTGTTTTTTTAATGTGGGCACTTAGAGCTATAAACTTCCCTCTTAGGATTGCTTTTAGAGTGTCCCATAGATTTTGCTGTGTTGTTTTATCATTGTCATTCAGTTCCAGGAATGTTTTTATTTCTTTTTTTATTTCTTCCTTGACCCACTCATTATTCAGGAGAGTGTTGTTTAGTCTCCATGTGTTCCTGTAGGTTGTAGGGTTTATTCTGGTGTTGATATTGAGTTTTATTGCACTGTGGTCTGATAGAATGCATGAGATTATTTCAATCTTTTTATATTTGTTGAGTTTTTCCCTGTGTCCCAGTATATGGTCTATTTTGGAGAATGTTCCATGAGGTGCTGAGTAGAAAGTGTATTCTCTGGTGTTTGGGTGAAATATTCGATAGATGTCTGTGAGGTCCATTTGGTGTATTGTGTCATTTAGTTCAGATGTCTCTCTGTTTATCCTTTGTCCTGTTGATCTGTCTAGGGGACTTAATGGGGTATTGAAGTCCCCTAGTATTAGTGTGCTGGGGTTAATCTGTGCCTTGAGATCCTGAAGAATTGTCTTTATAAAGTTTGGTGCACTGATGTTTGGTGCATATATATTTATGATTGTGAAATCTTCATCGTCAATTGTTCCTTTAATAAGGATGTAATGGCCCTCTTTGTCTCTTTTGATTTCTTTTGCTTTGAAGTCTATTTTGTCTGATATTAGAATAGCCACACCCGCTTTCTTTTTGGTACCATTTGCTTGGAATACTTTCTTCCAACCCTTCACCTTAAGTTGGTGCCTATCCTTGAAATTGAGATGGGTTTCTTGTAGACAGCATATAGATGGGTTTTGTTTCCTAATCCATTCTCCCAGTCTATGCCTTTTGATTGGGGAGTTTAGCCCATTAATATTTAAGGTTACAATTGAAAGATGGATGTTGCTTCCTTTCACTTTATTATCCATTTGGACTTCTAGCCTTTGATTTTGCTCCTATGGTTATGTTTTTGTTAGTTTCTTTTCCTAGGTGTTTGAGGATTGTTGCTCCTCTCTTCTGCCCTTTGAATTGCTTCAAGTATTTTATGAAGAGTTGGTTTTCCAGACATGTATTCCATCATCTTGTTTATGTCATGGAAGATTTTTCTCTCTCCTTCAAGTATAGTCGACATTTTTGCTGGGTAAAGTATTCTGGGTTGGCATCCATAGTCCCTTAACACAGGGAATGCTTTGCTCCATGTTCTTCTTGCTTTCATGGTTTGAGGCGAGAAGTCAGTTGTAATTCTGATGGGTTTCCCTTTGTATGTGACTTGTTTTTCTTTTGTGGCCCTCAGAATTTTGTCTTTGTTTTGGGCATCTAGCATTTTAACTATGATATGGCGTGGGGTGTTTCTTTTCTGATCTTGTCTATTTGGGGTCCTATGTGCTTCTTGTATTTGTATGGGTTTGTCTATTTTTAGTTTGGGGAAATTTTCATCTATTATTCTGTTGAAGATCTGATCAATACTATTCTCTTGAGATTCTTCTCCTTCCTCTATTCCTGTGATGTGGAGGTTTGATCTTTTCATGGTGTCTCATATTTCCTGGTTGTTCCACTTTTGTGTATTTTTAAATTTTTCATATTCTTTATTTGAGCTTTTTAATTGCTCTGTGTTATCTTCCAGATCTGATATTCTTTGTTCTGCTTCCTCCTTTCAACTTGTGAGGCTTTTTCCTTTCCTTTCTTCTTGATTGGATGAGTGTTCTAATTCCTTTTTCATTTCATCCTGTGTTTTCTTTAGTATTTCCATTTCCTTTTTGAGCTTCTCAATCCCTTCTTGGTGCTGCAAAGGCGAAGGGCAGCTCCTGCCCTGGCAGCCACTCCCTACAAAATGGTTCAGAGTTGGGACCCTTTTCCAGCAGCCCAGGAGACAATCTACCCCCAAATCTACCTGCCTGGAATGACTTCTGGGTCCCTGGGCCTCAGGAGCCAGTCACACAAAGCCACAGAGGCACCAAACCTGACCTGCCGGTCTTGATTCTGTTTCTTTAGAGAACCCTCACTAATACAGGAGCACAGTCCTGAGGTCACCATTTATTTTAAAATAAGGTGATTCGTTCTGAATTCAAGTTGGAATGAGTTAATCCAAAAGCTGGTTTGTCAGAAAGAAAATAGCATGATCCTTTCTCAAGTATTTAAATCTCTGAAGGCTTCGGGATGAATTGGGCACGGCATGATAATTTTATTGAGGAAAGATTGCAGAATGTCAAGGCAAGTCTGGTCTTATTAAGTTTCCCTTGTGTCATTCTCCAGCTGATAATTTTCCTCATTAAAACCATCACTGTGATTATGTATCTGCTCTTTGCCGAGATTCTAAATTTTGGTCACTTGACCTCTGTTGAGTGAGGTATTTGGAAATGGAAGCTATTCTTTTTCAAAGTAACTTGTAGTTTTATGTATTTTTTGACTTGCAAAATTAACCTGATTCTAACTCTGAATGCTTATATCTTAAAATTGTTCTTAATGAACATGAGGTGGGTAAGGATTTAAAAACAAACAAGCCATGTTAATATAAAGCCACCATAAAGTGAAAGGACTGTGTCCTGAACCTGCCCATCTTTCTGGGTTTGATCATTTGGAATAAGGCCAACACTCAAAGCCCTGTGTAGGCAAAGAGATAGCTACTGCCTTGTAAAAGAAAAACCATTTATGTGGTGCCATGTTGTGCACTGTGCATTTTCTTCTTTTCTTTTGGTTTTGTTTGTTTTGAGACAATGTCTCCTTGTAGCTCCAGTTGGCCTGGAACTTGCTATGTGGACTAGACTGGCCTCAGTGTCACAGAGATCCTGTTGCTAACTCTGCCTCCCAGTGCTAGTATTAAAGATATATGCTACAAAGGCTGGCCCACATCAAGCATTTCTTGAAGATTTTCAGAGGCATTTACTGGTTACCATTCCAAATGTCATTCAATCTGGTCATTGGTTGTTAGATATTTCATTTATTCTTTTACTAAAACTCTTGTATTTTGTAAGAATATCCATAAAATAATTAAAATCTGAGGGAGTTGTATCTATTTTAACTTCTTTTTATTTTTTAATATATATTTTGTACAAGATTATCAAATCTAGACCCATGTCCCCCACCCTATACCCCCACCCCACCAGAGCTCATATATTCTGCCAAACATGCTTGTCATCTCTTTCTCAGTCTTTCTCAATATTCTCCATGTGGAAGTTGACTGTTTTGAGCAGAAGTTCACTGTTTCAGTCAGTTCTTTGATGCAGTCCTTTCTGTTGTTGTTGTTGTTGTTGTTGTTGTTGTTGTTGTTTCCAATATGCATCACTCCCAACTGCTTTGGACAAAAGCTCAAGGGGCCATGCACAAGAAATACTTACAACTAGGTAATTGGCACTAGCATCCACAGATGAGGGATACCATTCATCGTTTGTTTTTCTGGGACTGTGTTACTTCACTCAGCATGATGTCCTCTAGCTCCAGCCATTTTCCTGCAAAGCTCATGATGTCGTCTTTCTTTACTGCTGCATAGAACTCCATTGTGTAGATGTACCACATTTTCTCTATCCACTCATCAGTTGAGGGGCATTTGGGTTGGTTCCAGCTCCTTGCTATTGTGAAGAGAGCTGAAATAAACATGGCCGTGCATGTATCTCTGTGGTGGGGTGAGTCTTGAGGGTACATGCCTAGGAGTGGTATGGCTGGGTCGGGTGGCAAGTTCATTCCAAGTCTTCCAAGGGTTCTCCACACTGCTTTCCATAGTGGCTGTACGAGTTTACATTCCCACCAGCAGTGGATGAGTGTTCCCCTTTCCCCACAACCTCTCCAGCACTTGGTATCATTTGTTTTCTTGATCCTAGCCAGTCTTATTGGAGTAAGATGATATCTTAAAGTGGTTTTCATTTGCATTTCCTTAATGATTAGTGATGTTGAACAGTTCTTGAGGTGTTTCTCAGACATCTCTAATTCCTCACTTGTGAAGTCTCTGTTCAGTTCTTTGCTCCATCTATTGAGTGGGTCATTTGTTTTCTTTTTTCTTTGTTTTTTGAGTAGTTTATATATTCTGGAAATCAATGCTTTGTCAGATGTATCTGCAGTGAAGGTTTCCTCCCACTCTGTGGGATTTCTCTTCACTTCCTTGATTGTTTCTTTTGATGTACAGAAGCTTTTGAGTTTAATGAGGTCCCATTTGTCAGTTGTCGATCTTAATTCTTGTGCAGCTGCTATCTGATTTAGGAAGTCTTTTCCTATGCCTATGTCTTGTAGTCTGCTGCCAATTTTTTCTTCTATTGCCTTCAGAGTTTGGGGTTTACGTTGAGGTCTTTAATCCATCTGGAGTTGACTTTTGTACAGGGTGAGAGGTAGGGGTTTAATTTCATTCTTCTACAAGTGGTGATCCAATTTTGCCAGCACCACTTGCTGAAGATGCTGTCTTTTCTCCATTGTGTCTTGGCCCCCTTGTCAAATATGAGATGGCTGAAATTGTATGTGCTCAAGTTTCAATCTTCAGTTTTGTTCCATTGGTCAACAGGTCTGTTTTTGTGCCAGTACCAGGCTGTTTTTATGACTATAGCCCTGTCATATAGTTTGAAGTCTGGTATAGAGATGCCCCCTGTGTTGCTCTTTTCACTCAGGGTTGTTTTGGCTATTCAGAGTATTTTGTTTTTCCAAATGAATTTGAGGACTTGTTATTTCAAAGCCTGTGAAAAAACTCTTAGGGATTTTAATTGGGATATTTTAACTTCTAATAATTTTGTTACTCAATTTAATTATAATGTTTCAAGTATATATATGTCATATATACATATCATATATATATATACATACATATATATATATATAATGGATCTCCAAATTAATAGATCCTTATGTGAATAATGAAATTTATTATTATAAATATTTGGCTTCATGATAACAAGATTTTGGAGGCTGAAAAGTCTCAAGATCTGCTATGTACATGCTGGAGATTTACAAAAGTTTCAAAGAACTGAGCACTAGAACCGTCTGTGGTCTGGGTCTGAGCTGAAGGGCACAAGAATTCTAATAACTGAGGTGGAGACAAAGCATTTGATTTTCTTCTCCCTTTCTGTCTCATCCGTGCCGATGATACCTAGATGCTTTAGGGATATGCAATGACATTCACCAGTTTACCTATCAAATGTTCATTTCTTTTGAAAAATCTTTTTTACATGCATCTATAAATAATATTTAACCAAACCTCTGAGTATCCATGACCCAATGAAAATGACACAAAATTAACAATCAAGGCTTTTAAAAGTATGTTTCACTTATTATTTTTATTTTATATGTGTGAGTGTATTACCTTCATATGTGTAAGTGCACCCATGTCTTGAAATTCTTTATTTTATTTTTTTTTAATTTTTTTTATTAATTTTATTTATTTCTGTATGTGTATGAATGTACTGTCTGCATGCAAGTCTGTGCACCCGTGTCGTGCAATGCCACGGAGGTCAGAAGAGGGTGTCGGATTCCCCTGGAACTGGAGTTCTCCTGGAATTGGAGCTTCAGACAGCTCTCAGCCGCCATGTGGGTGCTGGGGATCGAACCTGGGTCCTCTGCGAGAGCGTTGGTGCTCCTAACTGCTAGGCCATCTCTCCAGCCCCTTGAAATTCTTACAGTGGTCAGAAGATGTTGTATTTCTGTGGAACTGGAGCTACAGTCATTGTTAATCACCATGTGATGCTAGGAACCAAACCCAGATCCTCTGCAAGGCCAGCCAGTGCTCTTAACCGTTCAATCTTCTCTCTAGGCCACAAGCAAAGAATTTTAAAAGGAATTTTATCAAAGTATATTTTCAGCTTCAATTTATATTTCTTCCTAAAAAATATTCAAGGACACCAATAAATGAACTGAGAAAATTCATGTATTCTTTTTGCACTAAAGATCAGAAGTTTGTAAACTAGATTTTTTCAGTAACCAGAAAAGGAATAATGCTCTTGTCCTCTTTCATCCCCCCATCTCATTTTGCTCAGCAGCACACATGGGGAACCCTCGGGTACGAAATCAACCTTAAATAGGAATACAAGTGATTGGTAGAATATTAAAATAGACCACATTGTTTTTGAGGAAATGAATATTAACAGATTTTTTATTGTTACTAGAAATCAATTCATTTACTCATACTTCCCAATTAATCATAAGATTAAGCTGTCTTGAAACTGGGCCTAGAAATCACTGAATATTCTCAATTTTTATAATGTCATGATATAAATACCTACAAATATGTCTGCTAGCATGTGGGAAGACCCAATTTGAGTGAGGGGCTAGCTTTTCAGCTAGCATCCCTCAGGGTATAACGTGGAAGTCAGGAGGTTCCTCTGACCCTGACCCATGAGGGAGAAACTCATGGCCCAAACATAGGAGTCTAGGTAAGGCAGCACCATACAGGGGGCGCAATGCAGGGGTCTCGGATTGACCCTGAGAGAAGATATCATTTTGCCTATAAAAGTGACTCACAGCACACAATAAAGTGAATTCTCCATTATCATCACACAGAACTCTCAGATCCGTTACTTTGCACATATACAGGCAGGAGCAGGTCTGAATTTTGAATGTCAGGTGCTAGTGGGCTGGACAGAGGTCCATCAGACCACCAGCCTAGTATGCTATCATGGAGATAGATGGAGGCCAAGCAGGTCACCAGCTCTGGGGAGAGTGATTTGCCAGCTGTGTAGGCTGAAGATTGGTTGTCAGCCATCAGCCTGAAATTCCTATCCAGAGGCTACCAGTTTCTGGGTAGGTGAGTGGGCACAGCCAGATGGGAAGCATTCTGCTTTCCAGGCTAAGGAACTGGTTTGGAAGTACCTCTCAGGTTGGGTTATGAAAGTAACTAGCTAGCAGCTGCAATGAGTTGCCAGATCCTCAGGGTGCCACGGGCTGTCCCTGTTCCCATTGTCCCCTTGGTGACAGCATCTGCTAGTATCCTACACTAATATATATATATATATATATATATATGTATATGTGTGTATATGCACACTCATACGGTGGAGTTGGGGTAAGAATTATGAGGGTTTTGAATGTGCTAATGTGAAACCCATGGTACCTAGGATGCTTAGGCATCACTCCACGCAAGCAAACATGCAGAATTATTTTATACTCCATTACTAGTTTGTCAAAGACATACCTACCAGCTAGCATTACAAATGTGATGTCAGTTGTAATTCTGATGGGTTTCCCCTTATATGTAACTTATTGTTTTCGTCTTGTGGCTTTCAGAATTTTGTTTTTGTTTTGGGCTTCCAGCATTTTAACTATGATATGGCATGGGGAGTTTCTTTTATGATCTTGTCTTTTTGGAGTTCTATGTGCTTCTTGTATTTGTATAGGTTTGTCTTTTTTTAGTTTGGGGAAATTTTCATCTGTTATTATTCTGTTGAAGAGCTGATCAATACCCTTCTCTTGGGATTTTTCTCCCTCCTCTATTCCTATGATGCAGAGGTTTGATCTTTTCATAGTGTCCCACATTCTACACTTTTGTGTATTTTTAAATTTTTCATAATATTTACTTGAGCTTTTTAGTTGTTCTATGTTATCTTCCAGGTCTGATATTCTTTGTTCTGCTTCCTCCATTCTACTTCTGAGGCTTTTTCCTTTCATTCCTTTCCTCTTGATTGGATGAGTGTTTGATTTCCTTTTTCATTTCATGCTGTAATCTCCTTAGTATTTCCACTTCCTTTGGGAGCCTCTCAGTCTCTTCCAGTAGCGTGTTGCTTCACTGGTTGGTTTCCTTTTTTATTTCAGCATGGGATCTTTTCAGTGTTCCCACTTCCTTCTGTTGTTTGTCATTCTCTCTTTCTAGGTCCTTCTTGAGTTTTTCATTCTGTTTCCTTAGTTCGCTGACTTGTTCTTTATATTCTTTGATTTCTTTAAATATTTCTGCAATTGTTCCTCTAATATCTGCATCCTGGGCCACCCTCAGGGAGATCCCACTGTAGGAATCTCCCACAGGGTTAGTAGAGCTTGGTGTGGAATTATCCATGTTGTCCATTCATTGTGCCCTTGGCATGTGGGTTTCCTTTTGCCTGTATTCCGATGTGAATACCAAATGCCTCTTCACTGTGTTGAAGGCTTGCTTTGCTTGCCTCCTTCAGATGCCTTCTTTTTTTTTTTTCTCCTTGTTTATGTAGTGTTGACTTGTCAAAGTTTCAGGCTTTCAATTTTGTTTATATATTAAAAGTTTAACTCACTCTTCCCTTTCTTTTCTGAAGGTTCTCCAAAAAATTGGGAGGGAACAGCCCAGTCAGTACCTTGTTGAGCACTGTGCTCACTCTTCTTCCTGCCAGACTGTTTTTTTCTAGAACTTGGTAATGAGGGACTAGAGGTGTCTCAGGTTCACTGTTTCATTTATTGCCTTGCCTTGTGCCTCAGAAGCACTATTGTGGTTGCACTTGGACACTCCCTCAGCAATTCCAGTTGGGGAGTATGCCTCCCTTAGCCCATGCCCTGGTACTCTGTGCTTCAGGTGGTCCTGGAAAATCTCCGATCTAAGCTCTGTGCACTCAAGTTTCACAGTGGCAACAAGCCCACATTTTATACCAGCTAGCAAGCAGGGTGACTCTGTTCCCACAGCCAAACAAGACAATGATACAATTATCCAACAATCCATTGATACAATAATACAACAATCTGCCAGGCTGAAGCACCCAGCTCTTACCAGTGCTTCAGGTGGTGCTGGAAAATACCTGTTCTAAGCTCTGTGCACTCAGACTTTCTGAATAAGACAGCAGCTGCACAGGAACCAAGGTCGACAATTGTCAAGTGGGACCTTATTAAACTCAAAAGTTTCTGTACAGCAAAAGAAACAATGAGGGAAGTGAAGAGAAAACTCGCAGAGTGGGAGGAAATCTTCATGAGTGATAAATCTGGCAGAGCATTAACTTCCAGAACACATAAACTACTCAAAAATAAAGAAAACAAATGACTCATTCAAAAGATGGAGTAAAGAGCTGAACAGAGATTTCACAAGTGAGGAAACAGAGATGGCAGAGAAACATCTTACACTCATCTGCAAACTTGTACAACCACTATGGAAAGCAGTATGTAGAACCCTTAAAAGACTCAAAATGAGCCTACCACCTGACCCAGCCATAGTACTTCTGGGTATATATCCATCAGACTCTTCCTATAGGAGAGATACATGTACAGCCATGTTTACTGCAGCTCTCTTCACAATAGCAAAGAGATGGAACCAACACAAGTGGCCTTCAACCGATGAGTGGATACAGAAAATGTGGTACATTTACACAATGGAGTACTATGCAGCAGTAAAGAAAGATGACATCATGAAATTTGTGGGTAAATGGATGGAACTAGAAGATTTTATGCGAAGTGAAGTAACACAGTCCCAGAAAAACAAAAGATGAATGCTATCCCTCATCTGTGGATGCTAGTGCCAAGTACCTAGGTGTGAGACAAAATGACAACTTTAACGTTATATTCCTCAGGATCTAAAGACAACTGTGCTCTAGTATTGGTAATCCCTACACAGGTTCTAGAGCTGACCTAACACTTATTTTCAGACCTTGGATATTTAGTATATGATGGAGGGTATGTGTGCATCTTTTAGAGTAATATGGGATCAAAATAGAAAGATGCAAATCAAGAAATATGACATGGAAATAGCATAGAGTTTGTTTCCAAAGGATACAATGTTAATATAGGTGCAATATAATAGGCTGGAACTATTTAGCCTTTCTGGGTGCTTAATGAACATATCTGACATCCATACCAAATTGACTGAGGGACTGGGGGGATAACTTTTTTCCTTGTCCTCAGAGGTCAATCAAGTCTTTGGAGATTGTGCATGGGGCCATCTCTTGAAAAGTCCTGCAGAGGTGGGTCACCAGTCTTCCTGTTCAGGGAGGTCTTGGAGAGCCACTAAAGAGACCCTCTTCTGAACTCCACGGCGTTGCACGACACGGGTGCACAAACTTGCATGCAGACAGTACATTCATACACATACAGAAATAAATAAAATTAATAAAAAAAAAGAGACTTCAGCCAGTGTCCAGTCTATAAAGAGGAAAGTCTGCTCATGCTTCAGAAAAGGAATCCTGGTCTAGCAAGACCTGATTTTGTCCTCATGTGGATGGAACTGATGGATGAGGAGCTGAAAGGAGCAAGGGGTTCCCACCACCACCCCCCAAAAAACCCCAAGAGACCCCTGAAGACCAGATCTTCAACTGACCTCAACAAAACAAAACCTTGGTTAATCTGGGCTAAGGTGTGTGGACTTAAGCATCCAGAAGGAAAGTACAATCAGAAATAAATAATCAATAAGACCAGAGAAATTGTAATGCAGACATAAAACTTGAGATCTTAGTAAAACTACAAAAATAAAAGAGAGAACTGTTGTTTGGCCTGTTTTCCATTCTCACAGGCAGGTGCATATGCCTTGAGGATGCCACTGCTTTTGGCATTCCTCAAGGACATGAGATACACATTTTTAACCTTCTGTATTAGTCAGTTTTCTACACAAGGTTCCAAGAGAGAAAGTCAAGTGATGGTCCTACCCAGTTGTAAATCCTACAAAGCACAGCAATGAACAGGCCAACGAACCTTCTCTACAGTGGCACTTTAACTTGGGGGTAATCAATACCTATTAAATTGACTTTGGTCTTGCTCAATGGGAAGGGATTCATACATGGTACTCCAAACATAGTCAGATATGGATTGCTGGAGAGGTCATAGACCCTAGAGAAGAACCTATTTCTGTCATTTCAACTTAATTTCTTATTATATTGTAAATATGTAACCATATATTCACAGACAATTAATTCTCACTACTCATAAAATAAACTCACTGCAACAGATAGACTCTTATAAATTTCTACAATGGCTCAAAACCCAACGAATAAGTGATTGTGAGTTGGCCAACCCTAAGTGATAACTCTACAATGCAACTTCTACACCCAAAGTTTAGATAACTGGAAATAACAGGAGAAAGATATTGTAAGAGCCAGAGAGATGAGACACTGGTTGGCAGATAATGCATTATCAAAGTGATCAGAAAGCTACACTCATGAAATTTCTACAATATGCCCAAGATCTGCATATTGTCAATACATGTTAACATCCCAATATGGATGGAGAGATTTCAAGGGCTCCCACCTCAAGATGAACAGCTACAGAAAATTAATGTATATTGAAGGAGAATCAATTTTCTCCAGAACTAGTTCACCAATGGAGTATCTAAACTCAAGTTTTCAGTACTAAACACGTGCACTCATGAGCACCACTAAATGGACTCAGTATATTATATGTTTCTATACTTACTAATATTTGTATGTATATATGCATATCCAACGGTAATTATTAGTAAAGAAAATAACAAGAATTGTCAAAGAGTTGGAGAGGCCCAGGAGGATTTGGTAGGGATTTGGGAGGGGAGGGAATAATGAAAATAGTACACTCATGTATGAAATTCTCAAAAAAAAAATTTGAGGCAATACAGGAAGACAGCAAACTAAGAATGAAACTTTTGCCCAATAAAAGATCTGTGTGTGTGTGTGTGTGTGTGTGTGTGTGTGTGTGTGTTGATCTTGGATATGCAGCCTCTAGAACTGTGAGAAAAAAGAAAGGTTTGTTTTGAAGTCACAAATCTATAGCATTGTTTGCTATAGCCACCCAGAATTACTAAAACAGCTTTTCTAAGAAAAGAAATATTACTTTTTTCTGCTCTCTCTGGAATCACATTTGTGAAAAATAACAAAACAAAAAAATACTCTCATAGTAAAAGTCAACAGAAGAGGACTTGAATTGCATTCTGAATGAAATATGGATTTAAAAAAATGCCTACTTTTTGAAAAGAAAGTGCTAAAAAGTCCCAAAGCTCCTGATGCACACAAAACATGGTAACAAATCTACAAATCAGACGATTGGTCAATAGCAGAGTTGGGGGCCCAGTGTTAACTTAAAAATAGTTCACATAAATCAACAGGTCATGTTAACTAAAGACTCTGAGCCTGTCACACAGGAGAAAGGCAATTTATAAACCATCCTCCATCTCTAAATCTATAAAGGACCCTGATTAAGTGTGAGTAAAGGGGGTGTCAGACCGTTAATGAAATATAAACAAAGGTGCTATTTTTATTCTGTTTTAGGTGTGGTGGGACTGACAAGCTCCAATACCAGCTGAAATCCCTGCTCTCTCCTTGTGGAAGGCTCAAGAAATGAAAAGACGGCTTGTTGACAAGTCAACCTCTGTCCCCCTCCGCTGAGACTGGTGCAGAAGGTAATGAAGGATGGTGTATGTGACTGGGGTAAACACTTGAGATCCTGTGAGCTTCTAGCTTGGGAGCCACTGTGTTTCCAACCTTTAAATGGATGTTGTTACCCTATTTCTAACGATGTGCTGTGCCCTGCCTATAAAACATCTCTCGTTAATTCCTCATCTCCTCTCACATTGCATTCCTGTATTATATATTTTTCTTTTATTTATTTATTTATTTATTTTATTGATGCTTTGTGTATTTCATACATCATTTTCCAATTCAGTTCAGGCATATATCCCCTTCCCTTCCCCCCACCCCACCCCTACCCATCCCAGATCATGCATTCTGCCGTAAGTTTTCTGCATCTTTCTCTGCTTTTTTTGTTTTGTTTTGTTTTCATTTTTTTAAACAATAAGTGATAATTTGTGAGTGCAAGTATACTTCATGTAAAACCAATTGCAAGCAGTTGTGCCCAAACCCACACAGCTCATGGGTCCCACCATCCAGCAGGGGGGGGCTGTATTATATTTTAACTCCATACATGATTTAAGGAACATTTCTGTTCAATACCATTTTCTGATCTGGGGAATTTTGTCAATTAGATTGTGGATGATATTTATTTCTTAAAAGTAACTGAAAGAGAGTGGAAACAACCATAGCTTTTACTCTTCTTCAACCAATGCTTCTATGGTATTTTAATAAAGCTACACAAAATCTCTCATGCTAAATTTCATAATTCAGAAATGTTTTTAATTTTTAATGTGCTAGGGAAAGAAGTTTTTGTAATTTGGTTAGTCTGCTACTTTTTATTTCTAGATTTCCTGCTTTGTGAATATTAATTAAAATCATCCATTTTTTATAACAAATAAAAAGTAGAAAAGAGGAAAATAGAATGCCAAGTGTGTTTAGCGATTAGATGGCAATGCCCTTTCACTTTATATTTTATGGAAAATTGCCAATTTCCATAAGAAATTTAATTATTTTTTCTATAGTCATCCACAGAGATTAAAACTGGGTAAAATAAAGTTCAGTCAGACATTCTTGTTATTGTGTTAATAACTTGGTAAAAACTAATACAAAACAGGGAATTAGCTTTCAGCGTACTGATTGCAAGATTCAGCTTTTCCTTTTGAAGTTATCCTATTCAAGATTGAGGTCTAATACACTTTTGGACAGGAAAATTAAAAACAGGGAGAAGTGCCACTATGTTCTCTTAAGTTCTTAAAAGAGCATTATAACTTAGAAAACATTCACTTTATATTCAAGTACAATGCTAATGGCTTTGCCTTTCAGAGATTAAGAATGTTTAGGAAAAATATTACTCCAAGTTCTTGATTTGTGTGCCAAGGGAAACAGGAAATAAATTTATTGTAAAATAAGCAAATGTGCTTTCATCTTCTCTGCATATGCCCTTTCTTGTAACACTTGCTTTAGACTAAAGAATGCTATGTCACCAAATTGCTCACATCTTGAAATACTGCTGTAGTCTCTTTGGACTCACAAAACACTGCAAAGCTTAAAATGCTTATTTATCACTATTCATTTGCAGCCTAAAACTTAACATGGATCAGCTTGTTAGAGGAGGAGACATAGGTTCTAGGTGTGGATCTCCTTTCTCTGCATCTATACTCATTGCCCAATGATGTAATCCACTGCATGATTTTAAATGCCACCTATATGATGACAACTCTTAATGTCTCCAACCCAGACCTTTCGGGTGAACTCGGACTCATGTATCCAGCTGCCTACTTGACATCACCACTTGTATAACTAATAGGCATATCAAATTTAACATGCTGAAACTGACTCCAGCCCTTGAACTTGCTCTTCATGAGGCCATTTTCATCACAGTATGGGAAATCCAGTTCTCCAAATGATTCAGATAAAAGGAAACAGATGTCAGTTGATTTCTTCCTTTTCCCATTTCCCATGTTCAATTTATTGCTGAAAGCCTAATGGTCATATCTTAGGAATAAATTCAACACGGTGCATGTCCAAAGCTGCCATGTCTCCATTATTGCTTTGTGAGCATGCTTGCAAAATTATGTGTGTGGTCTGCTTGCATTCTTTTTCCTAGATGTTCTCATCAAAGCCACAAATGTGGCTTATCTTAAAACATCCTTAGCAAGTGTATACTTTTGCTCTAAACTCAGATAGCTTACAAAAATACCCAGAAGAGCCAGGCATGGTGCCACACACCTTTAATCCTAGCACTTGGGAGGCAGAGGCAGGCGGATCTTTGTGAGTTCAAGGCCAGCCTCGTTTACAGAGCGAGTTCAGGACAGCTGGGATGCTACATACAGGGAGACCCTGTCTCGAAAAGACCAAAAAAAAAAAACAAAAAAAAAGAAAGAAAAAAAACTGAGAAGGCTATGTGCAAGCCAGTCTCAACCAGCATCCTCCTCATCAACCATGCTCATTTCTTTACTGTCTTTATAGAGACACATGCCAACAAGTAAATTACCTGATTTTCATCACTTGGCTCATAGTAGATAGGTAGTAATTTCTTATTTTCAGTGGATAACAGAAGGAAGAGAGAGGAATGAGTAAATCTTGTAGTACAATTTAGATATTCTTGGACTTTTATATGTTATTTTATTTATTTACTTATTTTTTGCCTTTTCTACTTCTTAAAATTGAATTATTTTATGTGTTTCATACATAATTTTTCAATTTCAATCGCCATTATACACATTTCTCCTTGGCACCCTCCCTCGCTGCCCCTGCCCCAGAGTTCACACCTTCTGTCATTTGTGCTAGAGTCCATTGAGCCAAATTATTCTCCCTGCTCATTTCTCAGTGCCGGCTCCTCCTCTGAGGTCTACTTAGCTTATCTGGAGTCTCTTTTCTAGAGAATGCCAGGTCTTCCTCAACTGAGGACCATCTGCTGCCAATATTTCCCCAGCCAAGGTTGGGTTCTGCTACCCATTTCTACAGTTCTACAGTTCTGTGCTGAGGTTTTGTCTGGTTGAGCTTGCGTGGGTCAAGAGCATGTTGATATCAGTGCTGTAGATTCATATGAACAGAGGCCCAGGAGCATGTAGGATTCATTTCTATTTGGTTTTGCATCACCTCCCTGGCTCTTACAATCTTTCTGCCCCCTCTTCAGCAATGTTACCTGAATGTTAATGGAACCACACTCTGTAGTTCCCAGCAATGTTCATGGAACCACACTCTGTAGACTCCTAATCTTCATGGTTTGGCCATTCAGGGCCTTTTGGGTTCCTGGTCTCCTGTTGCATATAAGAGCTTCCTTAACCAGAGTTAAGAGGTAGCTAATACCTTCTTGGATTCTTTTATGCTTGGGTCTTGTGTGCATTGTAGATCTGTCTCCTAGGCGTGAACCACTTACAAACCGTGTCTTTGTGTGTCCCGTTGGGGGACTCTGGACTCTTCTCATCTGATGCAAAAGAAGCTTCTTTTTCGAGTGGTATCTGGGATATTTGTCTGTAAATATAAGGATACTTCTTTTGTAGTTAATAAAATGTTACCTTAGTTTAGGGTACCTTGTGGAACTGGCTAAGATCTGCAAATTCTCAGGATGTGTGCATAAACTTCCTTTGAGTCATTGGCCAGGGTAGTCCAAGAAACTCCCCAAATTACACAGGCTATTGCTACAGTCCTTGATTGCCTCGCAGAACCTGAAGGTAATACTCTATTGCTGAAGACAGGACATAACTTGGGAGACCGGACCTTGAACAATAGTGCTGGATCTGACCTGGAAGCCAGCACCCCTGAAGTCTACCTTTCATATCTGTGGAGAGCACTGTGCAAGCCACTAAGGGAGCTCATTGATAGATGCTTCAACATCCAACATCAGCCTCAAGATCAAATATGCACGTCAATACTAACACAGCATATGACATCAGTGCAATAGGGGCACTTCTATACTGAGGGAAATAAATGCCTAACCAACTGGACCTAAAGCCCACTAGGTGGGAGAAAACTCATGAATGGGAGGAAACTCTTGTGTGGTATTGGTTTCTTATTTTTATTTTATGTGTATGAGTGCATTGCCTACATGTATATTAAGTGCATCCATGTTTGAAAGGCCTGGGTAGGTCAGAAAAGGGCTTTCAGATTCCCCTGGAACTAGAGTTAGGGATAATTGTTAGCTACCATGTGGGTGTTGGTAATCAAACTCAGGTCCTCTGCAAGAGCAGCCAATGCTCTTAACTGCTGAGCCATCTCTTCAGCCCCCTTCTCATATGTTTTTGATTGATATTCTTTATTTTTAATTTTCTATATTATAGTGTGTAAATTGAGTTTTATGATACATTCAATAGTATCCGGTGGTTACTTCACACCACCTATTCTTTGCATTTGCTCTTTAGAAACATCAAGTACCTCCTTTGCGATTAATTGGCTCAGGAAATAAACTACCCATGATTTTCTTTATACCTTCCTCCTTCCTGCTGTACAAGACCAGTACTAAATATTCATCTGACTATGTGCCTAATATCAAGTTGTATAAAAAAAGTGTAGGAGAAAGCGAGCCTTATGGATTATTAAAAACCAAAGTTTGTTCTGTTTGTTCCCCAGTTTGACTTGAGCACTGCATTTGAACCTGGGGAGAGGAGTAGGAGATGATTTTGCAAACCGGTAAAAAAAAAGAGCATCATTAAGATGTGCAAATCTGTGCCTGCTTTGCAGCATTCTATTATCAGTGAATGAGATCTGCCCACCTTCAAGAAAGTCACATACTCTGCATTATAAAAAAGGGAGATCCAGACAATAACATTGTTCACATTTGAACCGCATTTTGATTTCTAAAGTTTGCATGTTGTTTCATGATGTCTAAGAGGGGGGAAGTTCTTTAGAAAACTCAACCCAGGGGCTGAGTCTGAGAGAGTTTAATGATTTAGTTTAATGACTTGGCTTTTAAGGAGAAAACCCACCATCATTATCCCATCAGCATAAGTCTTTTTCATCTTTGTAATTTACATGCATTGGGTGCTTGTTATAAGCTAAACACTGTCTTAAGTTTCTACTATATGTAGAACTAATATACAAATAACTTTTAAATACATTATTTTTCTCTTATTTTCTATTCTGGAAATTATTGACTGCTAAGAACAATAATGTGTACAAGATTTCAAAGCCAGCAATGACATTTCCAGAATTTAAATTCAAGCTGTATATTACAAACCCCAATTTTTCATCTAGCAGCTACAATACCAGGGTGAACTGTGGTTAAAGCCTAGGTCTGCTTACCTTTTAATTCATTTTTCAACATAAAATATGAAGGGTACAGAGTCATTTGGTGGCCTAAATATGGACTCATGCACTCTAATGGAAAAACAAATAGCAACGCTGGGGAACTGAGCATAGGTCTCCCTAGGGCTTAATGGCCACTTTGTTTGACATAATCATGAAGCCAAGTCCCAGTAGGAGACCTTGTCTAACAGAACAAGATGGACAACTTCTGGCATTTTGAAGTTTGACCTCTGGTCTCACATTCAGGAACACACATATGTACCTGTATACACCTCTGCAATTGCACACACACACACACACACACACACATATACAAGCACACACACAATATGTACATACATACATACATACATACATACATACATACATACATACATACATCTCTTGTGCATATAAGCATGCCAAATGTCCCAAAGATAACTACTACAGAATAGTTCTGTAGCTGGATAATAGGTTTTCCAAATCCTCCCCAAATTCTTGGGTTTGGCCAAATGTAATGTTAAGCACCAAAAAAATCATCAAGGATTGTTATCAAAGCAAATATGAGATTAGTGTTAGGTGACAACAGCCGTTTGCTTATGCCTAGAGAAAGGATACTATGTTATGATTATGTTCTTTCTTGGAGTACGTGTGACTGGAACCAGATGATATATGTGTGTATATATATTATGGTATATATATTATGGTATATATGGTGGTATCTATAAGAACACAGGTCTGAGAGTCTGCTACAATGCGCTGTCATTGTTGGAGACTGAGAAGAGTTTCTCACCTATGCTGGTTGAGTGCTGTCTTGTTTTTATGGTCATACAGAGGAAGTTTGGGGGGTTTTACTCAATATCAGTGGCCCATTTTTTTAAGTCAGATTGATAGCTTAGTAGTTTATAGACCATTCTATTGCTTGGAACTAGTACTTATATTTTCCACATACAACAAACATCCAGCATGGTACCTCTTCTAAGATTACTGGAAGGATTGTGTTAGTTGGCCTTTGGTCTAATCCTGACTAAAACTCCATTAGCAGTATCACAGTCTATATTTTGGTTCCTTTAGATAATTTAAGATGAATTGTTTTAAGCATAATGTTTTAGCAAGAAATTTTATTGGACTAGGAAAGTGACAGAAGTTGGTTTTTCTCTAGGGTTTATGACCTCTCCAACCATGTATACTTGGCTGTATTTACAGACTACCTATCACCTCTCATAAAAGAAGCCTCTTTTTGAAATATGTGGAGACTGTTACAAAGTACCCCAACTAGTCAAAATACAGAGAATAATTGATTTGAGGTGTGAAGCAATAAGTAATACATCTACAATAAGATATCTACAGGGAACATCACAGAGGAGCAGGTGGGAAGATAGTAAGAACCAGAGGAACAAGGTACCTCTTGGTAGAAAATGCATTCTGCACATGATAGGCAAGCCACATCAATGAAATCTCCATACTACCTTAGTCTAATGAGATCTGCATAGTAACAAAACCATTTGACATGCTAATGTAAATGGTCAAAATTTCATGGGTCCCACCAACAGGAAGAGCTAAAGGAGATCAAAAGATGCTGAAGCAGGGAGAATCAGTTTTATTTTGGGACTAGATCCCTGAGAGGTTACCTAACCAAGTGAGCATCCCTAAACACTGCTATACACAAGCACCACTAAATCCACATGCCTCATTATATATATATATATATATATATATACATATAATTGTTACATCTTGTGAATATATGCATATATAACAATAATGATAAAAGAGGACAAGAAATCATGAGGAAATAAGGGCATGGAAGGAATCAGAGGGAGACTAGGAGGGATAATAATAATGCAAGCTCAATACTCAGGTATGAAACTTTAAGTGAAAGAACATACAATGTTAAAAGTTCTTAAAACTGGGCAACCCTAGCAGTAGGAGTTCCTCATTTGATTATTGCACATGAGATGAGTCTTTGTTATCTGACCTCGGTTTCCTAAAATGCTTGCTTTCTATTCTCTTTCTGCCTCTGCTAACTTCAAATGGCAATTAGATAATTCTATACATATTCTAGCAAAATTTTTCATTAAGTTTAAAATTTGTCCTACTTCCATCCCATTATCTAAAGTCATGTCATAAACACAACTGCCACAAATCTCTCCTACAACATTCAATAATTATTTATTGGAGAAAGTAAATCTACGTGTATAAGTGAAGATTCTCATGTTCTTCCAGGCACACTTTCAGTTCATGCTTCCTCTTCTGGAAGATTCATTTGGCCTTTGAGAAATTCTAGATAAAAGTTGGTAACAAAGTATTATATATATCCCATGACTTGAAGCAGTTTTGGAGTCTATAAGCCCAAAGTCATAAAGGAAAATCCAGTGTCTCTTTTTTTTTTTTTTTTTTTTTGTTTTTTTTTTTTTTTTTTTTTTTGAGACAGGGTTTCCCAGTAGCTCTGGCTGTCCTGGAACTCACTCTGTAGACCAGGCTGGCCTCGAACTCACAGAGATCCGCGTGCCTCTGCCTCCCAAGTGCTAGGATTAAAGGCGTGCGCCACAACACCCGGCATTTATTTCTGTATGTGTATCAGTGTACTGTCTGCATGCAAGTCTGTGCACCTGTATCGTGCAATGCCTCGGAGGTCAGAAGAGGGTCTCGGATTCCCCTGGAACTGGAGTTCTCCTGGAATTGGAGTTTCAGACGGTTCTAGGCAGCCATGTGGGTGCTGGGGATCGAACCCGGGTCCTCTGTAAGAGCGGTCGGCACTCTTAACTGCTAGGCCATCTCTCCAGTTCTCTTTAGATATGCTAGGACACATTCCTTTCTGGCCTCTGCTAGTTTCTGATGGTTTCAACAGTCATTGGGTCACTTTGTAGAAATAATCACTGCCTTTATCTTCAACTAATGTCTCTGTACATTTGAGTGTATCCATTCTACTTTTATTTAAAATAAAGGGGGGAAGAATGATTTTGCTTGGGTCATGCTTAAAAATGTTTCTGTATGTCTCCATTACTAGAGGACTGAGATAAGTAATAAAGTTAGAGCTGTGGGAATAGGGAAGCCAGGAGACAGTTTGTAGAATGTTATGTGCCTGTGCAGTGACATGCTTACCGCCTCGCCTGGCGAACAAACAGGCTTAACTTGTTCCTGTAAGCTAACCATGGCAACAGCTGAGTCAGTGACCTGGGCCAATCATCAGCATGTCTGGCACGTCCTGGAAGGAGCAGAGCGGATCACATATATAACCCCCACCTTCCTCTGAATAAAGGAGTCTGCAGCAGCTCAGTATTTGCTTGCTTTTACCTGACTCCCAGTGTCTGTGTGTTGACTCCGTGTCTCTCACCCCTACTCCTCAGTCATGACCCAAATCCCTCTGGCTGGACTGGAGAAGGTTGCAAGAACAGTTCACTTCATAGTAGAGATAAATCTCTCTTCTCTCCTTATAAATACATCAGCCATCAGATTTATTAAGACCTCATCTTATCTAGTTATCCATTCAAATACCTTACCAAGTGAGGTCCATTTATAGACTCTGTATACTAGTAAGCACACTGCAGGTGGGTAGTGGTAAAGAGCGCATTCTAAATTTAAACCTGAAATAGAGATTTGGTAGTCACATTTAAACAAGATTAGAAGAAGGCATATCATCATTTTTAGCAGCTGTGTAGTCAGAGGCTAAAATTGCTCCCCGTATCCTTGTTTTGTCTCCTTTTTTATTTTCGTACTTTCTTTAAGACTCCTTAAATGATGTCTGAGAGTTATAATACCTTTTAGTTATAATACACATACACTGTGCTGGGATGACATTATAGAATGCTTAAGTATTCTATAGTTCTGCATTTAGGCTTCAGTGCAGAGTGAACCTGAGTTAATTATCTTCTTTCCCGAAGTAGAAGGGTACAAGGAGGTAGAGTTACATCTTTCCTTCTCCATATACAGTATAAAGACAGAGCTATAGTTGGGTATTTCTTTATGTATAGGCTGGTTGGTTAGACTCTGCTAAAGCAGTTTCCCTTCAAGGTAGGGCTTATTTAGAAGAATGGAGGGCTATAAATTTCATAGTGATTACATTTCCTTTACCCTGTTGGAAGCACTAAATGTTTTCCTCATGGTGAGAAATT
Organism: Rhizomys pruinosus; assembly: GCA_009823505.1. Taxonomy (NCBI): domain Eukaryota; kingdom Metazoa; phylum Chordata; class Mammalia; order Rodentia; family Spalacidae; genus Rhizomys; species Rhizomys pruinosus. The sequence goes on along the minus strand of VZQC01007448.1, from coordinate 76,810 downwards.
TGTAGGGTCTCTGGAGGTAAACTTCCAGGGTGGGGTTGCTCTTATGACTGAGACCCTCAGAGGTGTTGTTTTATCATTACACGGAACATCCAGCAATTCTTTAACTACCACTTAAACGTTTTTACAGATATTAGCTAATGATTTGGCTCTTTATTACATCCAAATGTTTTTTTTCTACAGCTTTGTGATTTGTATTCAGATATGTATTTTCATGTAAAAACTTGTTGTGTAACCCTAGTTCTCTGATAAATTTAACAATATAACTCTTATTTTTTTTACTTTGTTCAAATAATTTTTCTTGTAAGAATGAAAAGGACAGCTACAAACCTCCCAGTATTGGATCAGAAACTCTAGAGATCCAAGATAGAGATTATTATAACATGTAATCCACTCAAACTTTATCAGATATTTTAAAAATGTCAGTGACAAGGTATTATCCAATATTATTTCAGTTGTATAACCTGAGTTTGTCATGGGTTATATAAGTTATTGAAGAGGCATACCTGGAATTTAAAACCAAGCTACTGTATGCGAACTTTCAGTATCAGTACTATGCTGTGAATACAGAAAGGGTTTTTGTTTTTCTGTAAATTGACCAAGGTAAACCTTCTAACTTTACAATGGTAAGAACATAGTATGTACCAAGTAGGATTGAAGGCTGGTGTGTAACATAAATAGATTAAATAGACTCATCTAACTCCACACATGCCATTTTCCAGTATCCATTTAGCATTCCAGTATCCATTTAGCATTCCAATGGTAATGTCATTGTCGCCAGCTAAAGAAAGGATTTGAAGGATGTTAATGACTGGGTAACTCACTGATCTTCATGTATTCACATAATCATGATTAATTGAGTCAGTCCAATGTATTGAACAATGTCCCATGTGTAGGAAAGCCTTGCATGAGGATTCTGAACTGGATCCTTGCCTTGCTCAACTCCTTAAGCACAGGGTAGAGGTCATGGGTCTCCGATGGATCTTATGTTACAGTGGAGAAATGAGAGACAAATTAACAAAATAACATTCTAGTCTAAGATTCTATGTATTCATAGGAAACAAGCAAATCGAACTTTAGAGCTCAAAAAAGGCAGGTGGAGAGAGGGGATCTGAGGTGATCAGTATATCAGTGTCTATAGCCTGAACTCCTTATGCTCAGGAAACTCAGGACAATCCTAAGCATTCATTATGAAAATTTACTGACCAGCATGCTTGAGTTCAAGAGATTAGCTACAGAGTTCTATCTTCACCTAGTCATGTGTCCTAAAGAGTTTTTTTCCTCTAGCCATAACTGATATTACCTCAGAAACAGAATCTGAAGAATCTCCTTATTTCTGCCAACTGTTATTATTCTGAAAATTAGCTACTTGTGATCTTAGAGAAGACTACAATCAAAAATAGGTTAAGTAAAATTTTGTTCTTCTAATGTCCTGGGCTTTAACTTGAATCTGAAATTCTGCCAAAGGTTCATGACCAAAGTTTAGTTCTCAGATTGGTGCTATAGTGAAGTGTAGAAATTTGTAGAGGTGGCCCTAGTGGGAGGTGTTTTGGAAAGTGGGGCTGTGTTCTTGAAGGGGACAGTGGAACCCCAACTCCTTTTTTTCTCTGTTTCAATCACAGCCATGAGGTGAATAGCTTTTCTATTATGCTTCTACCACAATGTGGTGCCTTCCAACAAGCTCAAAGGAACAGGGCCATTCATTACTGGGCTAACACTTCTAAAAATGTGACCAAGAGGAACCATTCCCCTATAAATGTGGATTACCTCAGGAATTTTACTACAATGGCAAGCTGAGTAACATGGCTGATATGCGGAAAACAAGGGTCATAGAACTTAGAGGCCCAATCACATGGGATTCAGTAAGCCACTTCAGAAAAGTCTTTCCATTCTGCCATTTTCCCCTAACCTTTTTGAGCCTTATGATTAATGGAACCCATCTCAAGATTGAAATAGTCCTAAGTAAATTCAGTGAGAAATAAAAGACACTAATCTTTATGACTCCCTCTCATAAGAAATCTTAACGGAAAATGATTGAGTAGCTTGAATTGTTGACCCAAGCTTTACATCCAGGCCTGGTAATCATGGAGAATTGCTGATGCTCTTAAACCAGCCATTTGGTATTATGGACATACTTTGTCATTACTGTCAGTTCATATAAATTTTAGATAAAGTACCTTCATAAAGAAGCAGGAATATAGGAGTGTCAGTGTGCCATAATCAAGGAGGAAAATGCTCTGGCATTTTCCTCATGACTGCTGAGTTTCAAAAGAGACCCAGTGACTTCAGGAGAGGTGTGGCTAAGTGGATAACTGAGGACTTGCCACCTCTACTCCCTGTCGATCCTAACTGGTTATAATTTGTTCCCACCACGTTGATCTCTGTAAGTGGCCACAGTTTTGGGAGTACTATGTGTTTTTACTTTTTCCTACAGTGGTGAAAACAAAATTGAGTGTCTTCTGTTGTTAATGAACCAGTTTCTGGTGGAATTTAGTAGCACTGACTCTCTAGATACAGTTCCTGATTCCTATGCAAGAGAAGTCCTGCTGAATTATGCTCGCATTTATCCTGGGGAAATAAATTGACTTAGATAAAAATATAAAATATACACTTGCCATGGGCAGATATGTTTATTAAATTGTGGTACTTGGCTTATTTCACACTCTGATCAATAAAGGGGACATAGCAGTCTTGTAGCTGACCCTTAGTTCTATAAACATTACGCTGACATATAAAAAGCGAGCATTAAGTATGAAATTGCATTAGACGTAGAGAGTAAATTAGCAAATTCTGGAGCCAAAATTCTAGTTCAAACACTGGCTGTATTATGTACTAGCTTTATGAACTTGATGTATACTAAACTCTCTCGTCTCTCTTTCTTCATAAAAATATATGTAAAGTTACAATTTTGTATATTAGATTTGTTGCTAAAACAGAAGTTACTGAAAACCACCTATAACTATGCATAGGACATATAATCTAACTAATAACTATTCATATGATTATATATGAACATATTTTATGAAAAACCTATATGCTTAAACTATAATTACAAAATATCTCATTGCCCCTTAGAATCACCAGAATACAATAATATACCCCTAAGTCTTCCATCAGCACCAAAGGACAGGCCACTTGAGAATAATTCCTGTTTAATAAGAAAGCCCTACACTACTAGCTAAAACCATTATTTTACAGGAAAGTAACCAGTGGCCATGGCCTGGGTGTGTCAGGATCTGAAGCAGCACACACCACTTTGTCTGCCAGGAAGCAGAAGAGGGCGTTTAAGTCCTGCTGCCCAGTGCCTAACATCTGTTAATTGAGAAAGAGGATGATGGATAAAATACAGTGTGGAGTACAGGAGAGATTCCCCAGAGAAGTTTCAAAAACTTATTTTCTTTGGAGTCAGTCCTGTTCAACCTGATTTCGTTTTTCCAGCTGCATCTAAATGGGTGTGTTTACCTTCTATGAGTTCTCCCCTCCTTGGAGTAGCAGTCAGGGCAGTGCTCATACTCTTTAGCCTGTCTCCCATAGAGGTGTTTGGGGAGGATTGTTTTTCTTTTGCTCTTTACTAGATTCCTTTTCTTGCAATGACTTTTTCCTTCCCAGGACCTTTTCTGAGATGATGAATTGGGTTTTAGTTTAGGAGTCCTCATGCTTGCTTGCAAAAGAGCAATAAGGAGCCTCAAAGAAGAAACCTCACAAAGACACTTGACATTGACATTTGTGTATCTGTGTAACATCAAACTAGAAAAAACATTTGAACTTGGAAATCATTATATACACTTATCTGAATGGAAAAATCAACAGTAATTTCCATGCACTTGAGAGCGTGAGTTTTTTCTTTATCAATAAGGAAATATAAAGTGCATGAAAATATAATAAATACATGACTATAGGGTGGAGTCAAGGCATAGATTTCATCAAATTCACCCATGTTGTTTTGGGTGACTATATATGATTAACTTGGGAAGCAAACTTAATTTTTACGTTAAATCATCTTAAAGAGAATGCTACAAGGTGATACTGTACAACAGAGAAATTATAGAGAACATTTGTATGTGTCAATCCCAAAGTTCTTGCTCTACAGATTTTATGTAAAGCAAATGTGGGCAACAGCGAATTATATCTCCATTTAATTCAGATGCATTACCATTTTTATCAGATTCTGTAAACCAATGTTGTTTAATATACACGTTTACTTTTACTAAGTCCTAAAACACCATGTGTCCTGTAGACAGTGTCTAGGCGAAACTGGGTACTTGCTGAGCTCACGTCAATTAAATATGCCTTAATCGAATATACACCCGTGTCCCTCTCCCACCCATCCCCCCTTTCCAATTCACCATTTCAGTCCATTTTCTGATGCAGTCTTTCTGTTGTTCTTTTACTATGCCTCCCTCTCCATGAGAAATATTTATATCTGGGTTGTTGGTACTAGCATCCACATATGAGGGACACCATTTGTCGTTTGTTTTTCTGGGACTGTGTTACTTCACTTAACATAATGTCTTCCAGCTCCATCCATTTACCTGCAAAGTTCATGATGTTGTCCCTCTTTACTGCTGCATAGAACTCCATTGTATACATGTACCACATTTTCTCTATCACTCGTCAGTTGAGGGCAACCTAGGCCCTTGACTCCACCTATAGTCAGTATGAATAATCTATCTTCTGGAGACTCATACGCTAAAAAAAAGGAAGGGGGATACAGAAAGACATGAAAACTTTTTCAAAACCCCTGCAATTCAAATCTTAAAACTAAACTATGGGAAAAGATTTGTTTGTTCCAACAGGACAAAACGTCACCAACTTAACGGCTGAGAAAGAAAAAGATACAGGTTGCATTGAGTAGGATGTACCAAAAAGTGGCAACGAAAGGTGACCCGTCTGAACATTCAAAGGAAGAAAAGCCTCGAGTTGCCATACACATCGAACCCCCTTGTGGATCCTACATGTAACAACTGTTATAATGAGTCATAATGAAACTTACCTCTAGGTGCCACAAAAGTTCTGATATGAGAGACTTTTTGCCTTCCCACCCATAGAACAAGGAGAAAGATATGACAATGATGAGTCGCTCCCCCAACTGTAAATTGGAGACAACTATTGTAAGAGTAATCTCGTTATAAAACATGTTAAAACTGCTTCTCTTAATGGACTACTTAGACATGGGAAACTGTGGAAGGATTAATCGCTCTGTCAGAACCAAATATAAATACTAAAGTCCTAGGGGCTATGCATTCAGGCAAAATATATTAATACAGGAGTCTCTGACATCAGCATGGATTGTTTCTACCAAGGTGGATGTTGGCCAGGGGATCCAAGGCCCCACAAAAGGTAAGGGCTCCTTGCCCCTAAGTTGGGATACCTACAGGAGGAGAGGCAATAAGACCCTGCACGAAGACCTGAGTTAACATGGGGAGGATGTATTGAGACCACACATACAAGCAAGTGTACAGATGGCCCTGGAATGCCAGAGAGTGTTACAAAAGGCCACTAAACCAATAAAGCAAATATGGGTCTCCCTGAGCAAGCAAGACTCCCGTCAGCACCAGATACAACCTCACCTGCCTGGAAATACTGTGCATAGAGGCAGCCATGTGCCGTATATCCCAAATCTAATTGGCTATTGGCTCCCCGTGGAGAAATAACCCATGGCTTGATTGCCACAAGCTTACATCCTCACAGGTTAGTATGTTATAAGCCACAGTAAGACCCTGTCATATTTAACAAGGGGGAAAATTGTAATTCATGGATAACAATCCCAAACATGTGTCTATGCAAAGTAACCTACCATAACTATTAGTGCTGCTTAAATATCTATATATCTAATGCTTGTTCTTCATTAGTAGATCGAAAGTTATTCCTGGACAAACTGTCGCCCGAGAAGGAAACAGCCAGAATTGACCAGAGTCCAATTCAACAGCTCCAGAGAGAAGGACTGTTTTCCTCTCATCCACCTGTGCCCCTTTTCTAAGCCTAGGGAACCACCGCGGAAGGGGGCGTGGTAGAATGTAAGGGCGGCGATTGGGGTAATGGTGAAAACACAGCAATGTAGTCTGGACACTCCATTTGATAACTTGATTGAACAAACAACTGTCACCCCCCCACTGGAGTGGTGGGGCTGTAGGTGTTGGGGCACAACAGCCTGCAGATAGGTTTTGCATGAAGGATGCTTGTACTCATGGATTATCACTTATAGCTAAAAAATGAAAAAAAAAAACTAAGAGAAAATGCAGGACAGTTATGGCAGAATGCATATACCTGGGATGGGTGGGGGTGGGGGGGAGGGAAAGGAAATAAGCCTGAACTGAATTGGAAAAAATGTATGAAATGCAACAAAGTCATCACTAAAAATTAATTAAAAAAAAAAAAAAGAAAGAAAAAAAAAAGAAAATATAATAAATATTGTGGTATGATAAATGAAAATTCTTTAGTAAAAAACATTGTATAGCTCCCTCTTTCTGGAGAGATTGCTCAGTTGTTAAGAGCACCTACTGCTCTTGCAGAGGACCTGGGTTCTATTCCCAGCACCCACATGGCACCCAAGAACTGTCTTTAAGCCAGTCATGATGGTACACACCTTTAGTCTTAGCACTCCGGAGGCACCACTTCTGAGTTCAAAACCAGACTGGTCTATAGAGTGAGTTTCAGGCCAGCTGGGGTATAGGGAGACCCTGTCTCAAAAAGACAGACAAACAAACAAGCAAACAAATAAAACACTAGAAATATTTAGGGTTTTTTTCTCCTTAATTTTCTTTGTTAAAAAGTCAATTTGTGAAAATAACTATCAATATGAGATTTTATCATGCAAAACTACCAAGGTAGGTTCTTTTTGTCCATTAACTACAAGTTAGAAATAAATATCACTTTGAAATAATACATCTGTTTTAAGGAACTGCTGTGTAACTCCAGGATCTCTACTCCATTATATTTTAAGCAATTTCAAAATAATTTGTATGATGTAACATTTATTGGTTCATTTTAAAGTATTATTTTGCCATTTATTACATTGTAATAGTAAGGGTGCAAGTTGGAGTTAGAGAAATACAAGTTTCTGACTGTCGAAAGTTCATAAACTAGAGAGAAACAACCATTTCTCATTGCACATTTTACTAAAATAATCACTCAGTTGCACCATTAAAACTGATATACATTTCTTTGTCCTTTGCTAACATATATTCATTTGCAAAAAGATGTTCAACCCACTGATTGACATGTGCTACAGAAACTAGTCTATTTGATAAGTGTCTGAGAAGAAATGTGCAGTAGTACAAGATCTCTGAACCCAATTTTTATTTATTTATTATTTTTAATTTTGTATCTGTATGAGTATATTGCCTGCATGTAGTGCACCTGTGTCATGCAATTTCTTCATAGGCCAGAAGAGGCATCAGATCTCCTGGAACTATAGTTACAAACAGTTTTTCACCAGCTTGTGGGTGCTGGGAGCTGAAGCCAGGTCCTATGGAAAAGCAACCAGTGCTCTTAATGCTGAACCATCTCTAAGCCCCTGAAGCCACTTTTTAAAACCCTGTCTTTCATTTTATTTAGGCTTTTATTTAGGCATTAGGGGAATGAAACCTTTCTTTGTTCCACAGTAAATGTTTCCAAAGACCCTGTAACTTTGTCTCATATTGACAGAGAAAGTAATTTTGGAGTTTCAACCTGTAATGTGTCCAGTTGAGGGAAGGAATTAATACTTCAGTTTGACATCAGTTTTAATATTTCTTTCTCCAAGCCCGATGAGATTTCATTTGAATCAGAGGACACAGGTGGAATGTGCATAACTTCCCTGCTCACTTGCTTTCCTCGTGAAGCCCTGCTCTCATCCTCCAGGTGTAGCCTCTATCCAGGGGAAAGGACAGAGAGCCAATTCAGTTTATTTGACCATGTTTCACCCTCTGTATTGGTTACTTTTCTCACTGCTGTGGCAGAATAATTGACAAACGTAACTTAAAGAAAACTGAGTACACCTCTTCTCATATTGTATCAGCAACCAGGAGGCCAAATCAGAGAGCAGAACTCTGTACTCGGCTCCCACTCTCTTTGGTCTTTACTAACTTATGGCTTCAGCTCATGGGATGCCACCAAGCACATTCCAGGTGGGTCTTCCCTCTTCAGTTAAGCCTCTCTCAGAAAACCATCACAAATAGGCCTAGAGGTTTGTATTCTCAATGATTTTATTTCTATTCCAGTTGACAAGATTAACCACCATTCCTTCTCTAGGACACAGATGTGAAATGCTGATGTGTCTTCTTCAGTTTATTAAAAAGCTCTTCTGTATGGCAGCTGGGCCTTTTCAGTATGTGGTTTGTGTCCTTTCTATTGTGTCTCCTTCATCTTAAGCAGTCTCTAGACAAGATCCAATTCATTCCACATTGGATCCCTCTAGAGGACTGTGCACCTCTGACTTCAAATAATCAAAAATCACTGTTACGGTTCTTCCTTTGACATTGAGCAAGGAGAGCCTGGGCCATTCAACTGCAAAGATTTATCCCCCACCTCAAACCTGTGAATCTGGGTGCCTTTGCATAAACTATAGTTTTGATTCCCCATAATATTTTTTAATGATGTCTGAGCCTCTGCAACTTTTGAGTGTTCCATCTGAAACCTTCCCACTTGGTGCATTTGCCTGGGATTGGAAGGTGGCATACTGTCAACTGCTGCAAAGGGAAAATGTTCACAGGGCACTGGGAATATTCTGTCCCAATAACTCTTTCTTATAACTGCCAGAACTAAAAAGTAAAAATAAAAATGAAAAACCTCTGTCATTTCCAGTTCAAAACACACACATACACACACAAACACACAATTTTTTTAATTTACATAGTTTCATGCTATGCCTAACAATAAACTGAGGCAGATGTTCCAAGTCTCCATCCAAGTCTGGATGGAGAATTAACAGATACTTGTCACTTCCCTGGTTTACCTATTGGATACCCTGTGAGCACTGAAAAGTTTGTCCTTGAATATCTGCAGGTAATAGTAATACAAGTGACATTTGCTGCTTGCAAGGAGCAATAAGTGTGACAGTAGAGAGTAATATGAATTACTTTTTCAGGATTTCTGAAAATGATGATGATGAAAACTGTTCAGAGGTTGATAACAACAAGGTACAGAAAAGAATAAACATACCTTGTTTCTTAGCATAAGAATCATTCAGATCAAGGAATAAAGAAGGGTAAATTAGAGTTTATGAACCAAACCTGCCTTATCACAGATATTTTTACATAAAACTTTATTAGAATACCCACATATCCTTTGTTATGTACAGTATATGAATTTACTTTTTCATGTTAAAATGACAGAGAATAATTGTAGCAGAAGTTATAGTCTGCAGAGCATAAAATAGTTGCTAGCTTTGTAGAGAATTCATCTGTGATCTTTGACTTAAAAACATCCCCTAGTAAGTTAATTTTTCAATATGCATTACACAGAGCCCTAGAACAAGGCCTTTTTCCAGATGCCAGAGCAGGGAAAAATGTCAGGCTAGCAACACAGTCTTGCTAAGAAAGGGTCTTGTTGCTTGTTTTCTGAATGCTTTGCCTGCTTGTATATAATATCATCTATGTATGCAATACATATGAAGGCCAGAACTCTGGAAAACCAGAGTTACAGATGGTTATGAACTTCCATATGGGTGCTAGGTACCAAACTCTGATCTTTGGCAAGAACAACCACTACCCTTAACTGATGAGCCATGTCTCCAGTGCCAGTCCCTCTCTACCTTCTTTGTTTGAGGCAGGGTCTGTTACTAAACTTGTTGCTCAACCATTCAGTGAGACAGGTTGACTGCAGAGACTCCTCTCATCACCACTGCTCTGTGTACCACTTCCCAATGCTGTAGCACTCGAGTGATAGACACACTGTCGTACCTGTCTAGCTTTTTCTTTTATGCTTCTCAGAACTTGCTATGTAGACCAGGCTGGTCTCAATCTCTTACTGATCTGCCTGCCTCTGCCTGCATGCTTGATATCTGAACTCAGGTTCTTGTGCTTATGCCATGAGGTCTTCACCAAAATGTAACGACTTATATGGTATCTTGAAACAAATATAAAAGGCTTTAGTTTAAGTTAATTAGCCTATTAGAAAACAAGGCTATGTCAATAAGGAGAATCAGTATACTAGCAGTTTATAAATTTTTTGCACATAATCAAAAGCCTTGTAATCTGTGTTGAATGGTTTTTAGAATTACTGAAGAGTATTTTTCTGAAGTTTCATATTAGTTTTATATTTGTTTATTATGGGATTATAGCAGGGGAGTATTGGTACATGTGATTGCAGAAGGACACTCTAGCACCTAGGGAATACTTTTTAATAATGTCTAGCATATTAGAAGGGCCACTGTGTACTTTGTCAATCTCATTTATGACCTCCCTACATGACCTCCCTGTTCTTACAAGGGGATATAACTCTATTTATTGTCAACTATTTGTTTGCCACTTGGAAGAACATTATCTTATTAAACTTTACAATCACTCACTCAGGAAGATATTATTATTACAAATTCAGAGAAAAGGAGGAAGGACATTAAGGGTTTAAATAATTCTTCCAGAGTTACAAAGTCAGAACTTTACAGAACTAGGATCCAAAGTCACAGTTGCCTATACAATGACCAGGTAGAAACTGGGCCAAGGGTGGCCCAGGAACAGGAGTTGAACTTCCTTTGGACAGTGCTGAGAGGAAAACACTTCACATTCAAGACAAGCAGCATTTTAAACATCAGCTTGACATTTCACATTGTCTAGATAAGCAGCAGTGACAATACATTGTATCTATAGCACAAATATGTGTACATGAAAGATTTATTTTTCCTCACAGTTGCAGAGGTTTTAGTCCAAGGCTTGCTGGCTCTGTTTCTTGTTGATTGTAAAAGGGATCATTGTGTCAGAAGAGATAAAAGATACAGCTTTCATCATGCCTCACCTCTCATTCTTAATCATGGCCTTAAAACATAGCTCCAGGGGCTGGAGAGATGGCTCAGCAGTTAAGGTCCTCTGTTCTTACAGAGGACCCGGGTTCTATTCCCAGCATCCATGTGGCAGCTAAGAACCGTCTTTAAGCCAGGCATGGTGGTGCATGCCTTTAATCCTACCACCCAGGAGGCAGAGGCAGGCAGATCTCTGTGAGTTCAAGGCCAGCCTGGTTTATAGAGTGAGACCCTGTCTCAAAAAGACACACACACACACACACACACACACACACACACACACGCACACACACACACACACACAGCTCCAAAGATCTACACCTCCTAACTCCACCTCACCTCCAACTCCCAAACAATGGCCTCAGACCTTTGACTCTGACAAAGGAATCATACACCAATGAAGTCAGGACCCTCATGGTCCACTTACATCTCAGTGATTGTATGCACCAGCTTGAAATCAAGTGTTCAGCACATTATTTCTGGAAGAACATTTCATATCTAAGCTATAAAAATATTAAAGTAGGACTGGAGAGATACCCTAGCAGTTAAGAGCACCAACTGCTCTTGCAGAGGACCCAGGTTTGATCCCCAGCACCCACATGGCTAAGAACCAGCTGTAACTCCAATTCCAGGAGAACTCCAGTTCCAGGGGAATCCGAGACCTTCTTCTGACCTCTGTGGCATTGCATGACATGTGTGCACAAACCTACATGCAGACAGTACATTTATACACATACAAAAATAAATAAAGTTAAAAAAATATTAAAGTAACTTTTAGAAAACGATGGGTCATTTTTCAGTCTAGGTATGTTTTTCATTTCTGAAAAATTAGCTTCCCTCTAAAAACACTAACATATTGAAGATAAGATGTTTCCCAAACTTAATTGTCACTAACAGTAGTAAAACACAGAGCAGAGCCATGATCTTCTTAATACATTTAGAGGAAAAGTTGTTCAATACATAATGCAATGAAGACCAACTAAGAGACCCTGCTGACATTCTCACAGAGGAATGTAGCTTCTCTCCTTTTTCGTGGCAACACCCTAAGTTATAGTTCGAGTGTGGTTTTCTTCCCTAAAATTATATGGGTTCTTAATCACCATAATATTTTAAAGATATTATAAAAATGGAAACAATCTGATTGTGATATTCAAAGACTGGACTTTTAGAAGTGATTGGATAGGAGCAGCAAGGGTGGGTTTATATAATTGAATACTTATATTTTAATAAGGACTCAGAGAAATGCCTCACAGACCCAGGTTTACACATGTATGTGTCACCTGCCTCTTACCCTATGGTGCTCAGTGATTCACTGAGACACTATCACCAGAAGTAAAGGCAATGGGACCCATTGAAATGGTAACTCCAAAACTATAGCCCAAATTAAAATTTTTAATAAAATTAACTTTCATCAGATACATCATTATCACAACAAAATCCTGAGTAATGCACCTTACTTTATGTCATAGGAGAACTATCATTTGATGTTAAATAGAAAAGTCAAATTATTTTTAGGAGTTTTTATATGAAGATCTAAAAGCGGCTTATATAGCTTTTTCTCACATTCTGGTCCTAGAAACCAGTCACATGGCTTCATGCAAATTGCAAGAAGACTGACAATGCTGGCCTATCTTATTGTCTAGAAGAAAGGTTCTTTTACGTAGTGCAGAATTCTACCAATATCTGTCACATTAAGGAATGGTCAAAAAAGAGATAGAAAAATGATAGAAAAACAAATCTTCCCATTGTAACCCAGTCAGATGAGTTTCAAATGCACAGATTCCTTGCTACATTGTGCAAAGAGCCTAAGTTTTTTTCCAACAAGCCTGACATCTAACCCTTCAATTATTATTATTATTGATGACTTTAATCAAAAGAGTTTGATAGTGCCTGGGAGAATGGAGTAGCTACTTATTATTAAGGCAGAGGAGAGGAGAAATAAATAGAGCAAATATATTAGTTTAATAATTGGTATTGGTAGAGGAAAATCTTGATGGGTCAGTAGAAAAAAAATTATTTTCTTCCTCTGAAAGGTTTAGACAGGCATATTTATAAAAGTAAGATGAAAGATAAAGACAGAATGGAAAATTGTAGAAGCAGAAGTCAAATTTGTTAGGCAGGTTTCTAAGGTGATGTTACTTAACATTCAGATCTAGGAGTGAGTTGTAAAGAAGAAAACTTTTCATTAAGGACTTTTCAGGGTTTATAGGTGAGGGAAGATATAGGATAATGGAGAATATTCCATGTCCACAATGTTGATGATGAGAGAGAAATGGAAATAATCAATTTCTATAGCTATGAACCTCTCCATTGCTTTTAGGGACATTGGGCCTCAGGTTTATGTTTTGCGGAATAAATCACCATAACAGTAACGAATTTGGGAGTTCCTTTTGGATTCTCCATGGGAAAAAATGAAGACAACAAACTTTAAAAAATATTTTGTTTATTGTTTTTACTTTTTATTAGTATGAATATTTACCCGCATGTATGTAAGTACACCCATGTCACGCAATGCCTCAGAAGGCTAGAAGAGGACACAGGATCTTTTGGAACTGGAGTTGCAGAATGTTGTTAGCTGCAATGTGGGTGCTGGGAAACAAACCTGGGTCTTGTGTAAGAACAGTGAGTGTTCTTAATGGCTGAGCCATCTCTCTAGCCCCATAACAAACTTTTCATTGATGGAAGGGAAAAAAAATTCATTAAGCTTTTGCAGAAAAAAATTTTTTTAACTTTATTTGCTGAGTTGTGTGTGCATGTGTGTGTGTGTGTGTGTGTATCTCTGTGTGTACCTGTGTGTGTGTTTGTGTACGCACATACCACAGTGCAGCAGTGGATTTCAGAAGACAACATGTGGGAGCTGGTTCTCTCCTTCCATCAGGTGGGCTCTGAGGATTGAACTCAGGTAGCCATTCCAAGTGGCAAACACCTGAGCCACTGAAGATCTTGCTCACCTTTAAAAGCATACTTTTGTAATGATAATAGTCATGTGATCTCTTCTAGAACCTGAGAGAAAAATGAATATGACATATAATGTGGGTCATTTCTATCATCTGATATTCCTTTAATCACACGTGGCGGCAATCCACAAGATGATATTCTTCCCTCCTAGAACCAGGCTGGCAGTTCTACAAGACTGCTGCGAGCTTCAAGGCTGTCTCCTGCCTGCAGGCCAACAGTCTCTAGGCTTAGCTCTGGCAAGGGGTGGGGAGGGGACTGCGAGAAAGTTACCTGAAGGGAATGAAAGACATGGACTCCGTGGGTGAAGGTCTTGGAGATAGACTCTCCCCTTTATTCATGCCAGCAGTGTGTTTATATACCAAATGCTACTGTACTCTGGGCAAGGAAGTAGGGGGCAGGCAAAAGAGAAGGGTGAGCTACCTGAGCTCCTACGGGGGTGGGGGTGCTGCAGAACTCCTGTTTGTGCAACTGGTAAACTAGAGGTGCGACATTTCGCTCAATACCTCAAAGGAAGGGGCCTTCCAGTTCTGGAACTTTGCAGAGATAGGCGAGGCAAGAAACACTGCAATATTCCAAACTTTCTGGAGCTATAGATAATTCACAGAGAGAACTGAATGCTCAAAGAGATATCAGATAACTCTATGGGACGGGTGTTATAGGTCCTTGTTTCGAGCCAGGCAAAGTTTCATTCCTACAATATAAGACATGAAAGTAGGAAAGGACTAGTGGGGGGAGGAAAAAGAGTTCAGCAGGAATGGAAGAGAGATGAGAGAAGGAAACCAGAGCAATATGATCATAATATGTTAAAAGAAATGATACTGACTTTAAAATGATTAAAAGATGGATTAAAATAAGAATGGAGTTGTCATTTTCAAGTGAAAGCCCTTAATTTGGACTTCAGCTGTTCCATGCTATACAACACGCAAAATGGATGTCCAAATCAAGGCAGTTTGTATAACACATTTGTGTCATTCATGCAAGTATCATTTTGGTAGATGTTACCATATGTATGTATATGTGTATATTCATTTTATCAGAGCTCAGCGGAGATGAGCAATTTAATGTGAAGCAAAGCATATGAAAGTTTGCTTTACCCTTTGCAACTGCCAGCAGTAAGCTTGGGTGTTCAGATTAGGTTTCTAGCATACAACTAAGATGATTAGCGACCCTGATAATGAATTTGCGAGACACCAAATACCTTAACAAAAGGGCTACAGAAGTAAAAGCAAGCTGAAAAATTATGGACAAATAAAAAGGACCTCATATAGGATACAGAGAAATAAAGTAAGCTTCTACTGATTGGCATAAATAATTTGTAAGTCCAGGTTTCTATCACTTGCAAGATGGAAAGTCACATACAGAACCAAAGAGAAAACTGTGAAATAAAAACAAAAAGTAACAGGAGTTAAAGAAAGTAGAATAACCAGAAAATGATTTTAATGTGCCTCATGTGTGAAATTGAAGATGTGATATCAGAGTTCTTGTGCTTTTCCCCCCAAAGTAATCCTAATAACTATGCCAGGCCAGGCCGGATGTGCTGAACTGATTGCGTATATAAAGTCACCTTTGACCTCTGCACTGTGAATCTGGTGTCCCAAGGAGTCAGGCCACCTAAAACGATTGCTCTCGAATTCTCAGGAATTGCACAGGAAGAAATTTTTCTTGGCAGCCTCTAATACTTTCTCACTTTCTGGCATAGTTTTTCCACCAAATGAGCAGAAAGCAAATGGGGCTGAGAAAGTCTCCCAGGCATTTTGATTTTACAGATGCCTACTTACACATGACCTTGGAGAAAAAAGTGTCCAGCCCAGCAGCTACAGGTCTGGAATCCATTTCAGCTATTTCCCCTGGAAAGAAAAAGTTATATTTTATATTTGGCCTAAATCTCTTTCTCTCTTCTTTCTCTCTCTCTCTCTCTCTCTCTCTCTCTCTCTCTCTCTCTCTCTCTCTCCTCTTCTCTCTTCTCTCTTCTCTCCTCTCTCCCTTTGTGTGTATGTGGGCATGTTCATCTGTGCCATTGTAACTAATTTCTAAATTAATTCACTAAATATTTGCTTATTGCAAAATAAATATCTGTTCATCATATTTCTAATATTGTTAATGAAACCAATGAATATAGTTTATACACACATCCACATGAACACACACACCCACACACACACACACACAAACACACACAAACACACACTGTGAAATTTTTTCTTTCCTTTCCAATTACCCTGTGAAACATCCAAACCCAGAGAAACTTCATCTTTCCTTCTCTTGAGAACTTGAGGGCTAAACAAAGCATCACGCTCTAAGAATGAAGGTACCATGGGCCAAATAACTGTTGATAGAGTGGATTGCATTTATGAGAGCTGATTTCTACAGGCTTTAGAGTAGCAATTCGCAGAAATGCAAGGGATAAATCTTGCATGGTTGTGAGGTGTTTAATTCTATGCCACAGTAGCAGCATCCCAACCTCTGGAGGAATAAACACTAATATTCTGTGATGGATGCTACCAATTATCTAGAAAGTTCCTGGCATCTTTGTTTGCTATCTAGTTATGCTTTTTATGTCCCTGTGTTTCTAGCCATTTCAGATACTAAGACCACAAGTGGAGTAATTATGAAAATAGATATTGTTTTAGAGCTGGAAAGGATCTGTGAAATGATATGAGCTTAGGATTTGCTTTGCAGATTGGTAACCAACATCCCAGGAGATCAGGACAGGCATGTCCAGAGTAAGCCGTATGTATGGAACCCAGTCTGTCCTGTTTCTGCTGGACATCTCATACTAGCAACATCTTTTATTTGCCAGAAGGAAGCTCTTACATTGTGCTATACAGACTTCACAAACTGGTGAGACCTGTCTGCTTTTCTAGATTTCTTTCTCTTCTTTCCAACCCCCACTCCCACCACTGGAGGTCACCAAGGACTGTTTGTTTTCTAGAATTTAAACGTTTTTGAGAATTTCACACGAGTACAGTGTATACATCATGTCTCCCCCTCTCTTAGCCCTTCCAACTCATCTGGTGTCCTAACTCAGATTCATAACATTTCTTTCTGTAAATATGACTGCTACACATATGTACACTGATCTCTCTGTCTAGTTATCTATTCAATCTGTCCATCTACCTGTCTATCAGTTTATCAATTTGTCTATCAAACCTGCTGAGCCTATTTAAATTCTTTTTGGACATGTATATAGGATTCGCCACTTGAACCCTTGGGGGGCTCATTTCTGGAGAAGACTTATTTTCCATCACTCAGTAGCCCTTGATTTTCTACAGTTGTTCATCTAACATGTAGACCTTGTGAAATTTCCCCTATCTGTGTTGGCATGTTGACTGGTGGTGTTGTTTTGTAGGTCTTATTTAGGCAACCTTCTTGGTGAGATTTCACGGTTACATCATCCCTGTCATGTCTAAATGATACTATCTCACAGTAGGTGTCTTGGATCTCACAGTAGGTGTCCTTGTCCTCTGGCTCTTACAAAATTTCTGCCCTCTTTTCAAGGATATTTCCTGAGCTTTAGATGTAGGTGCTGTAGATATACTAATTGCAGCTGGACACCTGTGGTCATTTATTTTCTTTTGATTCTTCATAGTTCTCTGGAGTAGCCACCCTCCACCAGAGAAAGAACTTATTGTCAAATCTTCAAGTCATTTTTAGGCCCCACAGTGACTTACATTATAAATAAATTTAAATAAAATGCAGGTGATATTTAGTGCTTTGAAATGACTGTAGTTCTTGCCTGCTACATAGGGTAAATTCTTTTTTCAACTGTATACACATAGATGATGCTTCATCTTTTTGAGGTTTTGCCTATTTCCCAAATCTTGATTAATATAGCCTAGCATTCTTTTATTTATATATAAACAAAAGAGATTTATTTAACTCACAGTTTTGGAGATTCGAGGGCATCTGTCCAGCTCTGGCCAGGGCTTTTGCTTATGTTACAAATTGGGAGATGGTGTCATGGTGGGACTACATGTAAGAGGGAAGATCACATGACAAAATGGGCATTAAGAAGGATTCAGCCATCAGGCTCTTTTTTATAACAACTTCCTCTCATGGAAAATAACCAACATCCCTTGATAAACACATTACTATTCTCTGAGCTTGGCAGCTCAGTCATAATGACTTTTTACTGGGTCCCATCTCTTCGAAGTTTCACCATCTTAGCAATGCCAGTGTGGGGACTAGGCCTCAGATAGGAACCTATGAGGAACACATTCAAGCTACCTCCAAACCATAGCTCACCCATAGTTCCCACTACTTGCAATGACAGCCAGTCCTACAAGATTTCCCACAAGTTTCTAAGTTCTTTCACGAGGGATGGAATTGTCCCTATGGAGGACCACTGCTCACTTTCATAAGCTTTACTAACAAAATGATATTCTAAGCTCATAACATCTAACTTTTTATTGTTATTAAACTTTTTCCAGAGGTCGTACATCATTTCTCAATCGAATCTAGATCACTTCCCTTTCCATGCCCACCACCCCACCCTAGTCCCTGCACTCTGCCATACATGTCCTGCATCTTTTTCTGAGTCTTTCCAGAGTTTTCTTTTCAGTTCTTTTGTTGTTGTTCTCTCTAACGTGTATTCCTATAATGTATATATATAATATACTATATATATTATATATATATATATATTAAATATATATAGTTATAGCTATAGTTATAGTTATATATACATAAATATGTACATACATACATACATACATACATACACATATCACTTGAATTGGAAGATTTTTTTCCCTAGGAGATGTCATGTTTTCCTTAAGAAAGTGCTCTTAGTTTCCTCCTTGGCAATCCCAAACAACCATCAATCATGAATTTTTCTCCACATTGGGGTCTTTCCCTTCCATGGTCCCCCAACTGAAGTCCAGTAAGCACGCATCCAGTCTTGATCCCCCTGTACTGTCCTCCATGATACAGCCTAGATAGTCCAAAAATGGCAGTCTATATTCTGAGGAAGCTGACATCCCCTTAGATGTTTAGTCCACAAGGTAGGTATCTCAGTAGTCCCCATCTGGCATTGAAGGTTTGGAGGATTCTGGGAGAGACATGAGGCTTCAGTCCATATTGGAAGGTTACAAAGCTGTGTCCCATGTCTTGAGGAGTGCCAAAAGCTGTGGCAGCCTCAGAGTAGATGGACTTGCCAGTAAGAATTGAAGACAGGCCAAACAACAGTACTCTCTCTTTTTGCTTTTTGTCTTTTTACTAAGATCTCAAGTTTTATGTCTGCAGTACAGTTTCTCTAGTTGTACTGATTATTTATATCTGGTCATACTTTCGTTTTGGATGCTTAAGGCCACACAGCCCAGATTAACCAAGGTTTTTGTTTTCTCAAGGTCAGTTGAGGATCTGGTCCTCAGGGGTCTTTCAGATTTTGGTTTTCTTTGAGGGGGGGAGGGGGGAGTGTCTTGCTCCTTTCAGTTTTTCATTTACTAGTTCCATCCATTCAGGACAAAATCAGGTCTTGCTAGACCAGGCTTCCTTTTCTGAAGTATGAACAGATTTTCCTCTTTATAGATGGGACACTGGATGATGTTCCACCAGTGGCTCTCCAAGTCCTCCCTGAACAGGAAGACTCATGACCCACACTCACAGGACATTTCAAGAGATGCCCCCATGCATAATAGCCTAAAACTTGGTTGACCTCTGAGGGCAAGGAACAAACTTATCCCTTAGGTTCTTTGGCCAAATTGGTATGGGTGTTAAGTATGATCATTAAGCACCCAAAAAGGCTAAGTTGCACCAGTCTATTACATTGCACCCATATTAAAATTGTAGCCTTTGGAAACAAACTGTATGTTATTTCCATATCATATTTCTTGATTCACATCTTTCCATTTTAATCCCATAATACTCTAAAAGATGCACCCATGCCCTCCATCATGTACCAAAAAACCCAAGGTCTGAAAATAAATGTTAGGTCAGCTCTAGAACCTGTTTAGGGATTCACAATGCAAGAGCACAGTTGTCTTTAGATCATGAGGAATATAACATTAACATTTCTCAGTTTGTCTTACAACTAGGTACTTGGTACTAGCATCCACAGATGAGGGATACCATTCGTCTTGTTTTTCTGGGATTGTATTATTTCACTTAGCATAAAATCTTCTAGTTCCATCCATTTACCTGCAAATTTCATGATGTCATCTTTCTTTACCACTGCATAGAACTCCATTGTGTAGATGTTCCACATTTTCTCCATCCACTCATTAGTTGAGGGGCACTTGGATTGGTTCCAGTTCTTGGCTATTGTGAAGAGAGCTCCAATGAACATGGCTGTACATGTATCTCTGTGGTAGGAAGAGTCTGATGGTTGTATGCCCAGAAGTGGTATGGCTGGGTCAGTTGGTAGGCTCATTTTGAGTCTTCTAAGGGTTCTCCATACTGATTTCCATAGTGGTTGTACAATTGTGCATTCCCACCAGCAGTGGATGAGTGTTCCCCTTTCCCCACACTCTCTTCAGCATTTAGTATCATTTGTTTTCTTGATCCTTGTCAGCCTTGTCAGCGTGAGATGATACCTTAAAGTGGTTTAAATTTGCATTTTCTTAATTATTAACGATGTTGAACACTTTTTAATATGTTTCCAAGCTGTCTCTATTTCCTCGTTTGTGAAGTCTCTGCTCAGCTCTTTACTCCATCTTTCGAGTGAGTCATTTGTTTTCTTACTTCTTTGTTTTTTTGAGTAGTTTATATATTCTGGAAGTTAATGCTTTGCCAGATGTATCAGCAGTGAAGGCTATGTCCCACTCTGTGGGTTTTCCCTTCACTTCCCTGATTGTTTCCTTTGCTGTACAGAAACTTTTGAGTTTAATAAGGTCCCATTTTTCAATTGTCAACCTTATTTCCTGTGCAGCTGCTGTCTGATTTAGAAAGTCTTTTCCTACTCCTATGTCTTGTAAGTTGCTGCCTACTTTTACTTCTATCATCTTCAGAGTTTTAGGTTTCACATTGAGGTCTTTGATCCATTTGGAGTTGATTTTTGTACAGGATGAGAAGTAGGGGTTTAATTTTATTCGCCTAAAAGTGGTGATCCAATTTTACCAACACCATTTGCTGAAGATGCTCTCTTTCCTCCATCGAGTCTTTTTGGCACCCTTGTCAAATATGAGGTGGCTGAAATTGTATGAGCTCAAGTTTGGATCTTCAGTTTTGTTCCATTGGTCTACAGGTCTGTTTTTGTTCCAGTACCAGACTGTTTTTATGACTATAGCCCTGTAGTATAGTTTGATGTCTTGTATAGATATCCCCCCTGTATTGTTCTTTTCACTCAGGGTTGGTTTGGCTATTTGGGTTCTTTTGTTGTTCCATATGAATTTAAGAAATTTTTTCCATGCCTATCAAGAATGTCCTTGGGATTTTAATTGGAATTGCACTGAATCTGTATATTAATTTGGGTAGAAAGGACATTTTTTACTATATTATTTTTTCCAATCCATAAGCATGGGAGGTCTTTCCATCTTCTGATGTCTTCTTCAAACTCCTTCTTCAGGAGTTTATAATTTTTGTTGGAGATATCTTTGGTGGTTTTGGTTAGGTTTACTCCTAGGTATTTTATTGTTTTTGAGGCTATTGTGATTGGGAAGGTCTCCTTGTATTCCTTGTTCAGTTGCTTGTTGCTATAAAGAAAGGCTACTGATGTTTCTGGGTTAATTTTGTATCCCGCCACTTTACTGAAACTCTTAATCGCTTCTAGTTTTCTGGTGGGTTTTTTAGCATCCTTTAGGTAAATTATCATATCATTTACAAAAAGGGATAGTTTTACTTCCTCTTTTCCAATTAGTATTCCTTTAATTTCTTTTTCTTGCCTTATTGCCCTAGTCAATGTTTCAAGCACTATATTGAAGAGGAGTGGTGACAAGGGGCAGCCTTGTCAGGTTCCCTTCTATCTTTTCTCTGTTTAGGATGATGCTGGCTGTGAGTTTCTTATATGTGGCTTTGATTATGTTGAAGAATGATCCTTTCAGTCCAATTCCCTCTAGTACTTTAATCATGAAGGGATACTGGATTTTGTCAAAGGGTTTTTCTGAATCAATTGAAATTATCATGAGTTTTTTGTCCTTCAGTACATTTATGTGTTTTATGATATTTACTGATTTTCCTATGTTGAACCATCCCTGCATCTCTGGTATGAATCCAACTTGATCATGGTGAACGATCTTTTTGATGTGTGTCTGTATATGGTTTGCAAGTATTTTGTTGAGATTTTTTGCATCTGAGTTCATTAATGAGATGGGTCTGTAGTTCTCTTTTTTGGTTGCACACTTGCCTGGTTTTGGTATTAGAGTGATGCTGGCTTCATAGAAGGAATTTGGGAGATTACATTCTGCTCGTATCCTTCTGATCAGTTTGAGTAATAATGGTTGTAAAACCTCTTTAAATGTTTCATAGAATTCTGCTGTGAGACCATCTGGACCTGGGATTTTTTTTTTAGTTTGGAGGTCTCATTACATTTTTAATTTCTTCATATATTATAGGTCTGTTTAAGCTGTTGATCTCTTCTTGGTTTAGCTTTGGCAATTCCCTGGATTCCAGATATTCATCCATTTCTCTTAGGCTTTCAAATTTAGTAGAGTATAGGTTTTTGAGGTATTCCTGTATGGTTGTCTGGATCTTTTCATTGTCTGCTGTGATATTTCCCCTTTCATCATGAATTCTGTTGTTTTGGAGTTGCTCTTCCTTTCTTTTGGTTAACTGGGCCAGGGGTCTATCTTGTTTATTTTCTCAAAGAATCAACTTTTGGATTCACTGATTTTTTTTTGTATTGGTTTATTTCCATTTCATTAATTTCTGCTCTGATTTTTGTTATTTCTTCCTATCTGTTGCACTTATGGTTTATTTGTTGTTGCCTTTCAAGTGTTTTTAGCTGCAGTGTTAGCTCATTTATCTGTGCTCTTTCTGTTTTCTTTTTAATATAGGTACCCAGGGCTATAAATTTCCCTCCTGGGACTGCTTTTAAAGTGTCCCATAGGTTTTGTTGTGTTGTACTGCCATTGTTGTTTAGTTCCAGGAATGTTTTTATTTTTTCTTTATTTCCTCCTTGACCCATTCATTGTTTAGGAGTGTGTTGTTTATTCTCCATGTGTTATTGTAGGTAGCAGGGCTTATCCTGGTGTTGATATTGAGCTTTCTTGCACTATGGTCTGATAGAATGCATGAAAGTATTTCAATTATTTTATATTTGTTGAGGTTTTTTCTGTGTCCAAGTATGTGGTCAATTTTGGAGTATGTTCCATGGGGTGCTGAGTAGAAAGTATATTCTCTGGTGCTTGGTGGAATATTTGGAAGATGTCTGTGTGGTCCATTTCCTCTATTGTATTGTTCAGTTCAGATGTCTCTCTGTTTATTCTTTGTCTGGTTGATCTGTCCAAAGGACTCAGTGGGGTATTGAAGTCCCCTACTATGGGTGTGGTGGGGTTAATCTGTGCCTGGAGATCCTGTAGAGTTGTATTTTTAAAGGTCAGTGCACTGGAGTTTGACATATATATATATATATATATATATATATATATATATATATTCATGACTGTGAATTCTTCATGGTTAATTTCCATTTGATAAGGACATAATGACCCTCTTTGTATCTTCTAATGGCTTCTAATTTGAAGTCTATTTTGTCTGATATTAAGATAGCAACTCCTGCTTTCTTTTTGATACCATTTGCTTGGAATATTTTTTCCATCCTTTCACTATAAGTTGATGCCTAGCCTTGAGTGTGAGATGGATTTCTTGTAGACAGCATATTGATGGATTCTGTTTCCTAATTCATTCTCCCAGTCTATGCCTTTTGATTGGGGAGTTTAGTCCATTAATATTTAAGGTTATAATAGAGAGGTTTGTGTACCTTCCTTTCACCTTATTTTCCTTTTGCATTTTTCATCTAGGTTTTTATTTCTACATTTCTACTTTTATTAATTTCTCTTTTCAAGGTGCCTAGGGGTAGTTGTTCCTCTCCTCTGTCCTTTGAATTGCTTCAAGTATTCTCTGAAGGGTTGGTTTTCCGGACATGTTTCCTTTCATCTTGTTTATGTCATGGAACATTTTGTCTCTTTCCTTCAACTGGAATCAAAATTTTTGCTGGGTATAGTAACCTGGGTTGGCACTTATAGTCAGTTAGCACTGGGAATGCTTTGGTCCACGTTCTTCTTGCTTTCATAGTTTGTACTAAAAAGTCAGCGGTGGGGCTGGAGAGATGGCCTAGCGGTTAAGAGCGCCGACCACTGTTACAGAGGACCCAGGTTCGATCCCCAGCACCCACATGGCGGCTGAGAACCGTCTGAAGCTCCAATTCCAGGAGAACTCCAGTTCCAGGGGAATCCGAGACCCTCTTCTGACCTCCGTGGCGTTGTACGACCCGGGCGCACAGACTTGCATGCAGACAGTACATTCATACACATACAGAAATAAATAAAATTAATAAAAAAAAAGTCAGCTGTGATGTGATTCTGATAGATTTTCCCTTCTATGTAACGTTGTTTTTCTCTTGTGGCTTTCAGAATTTTGTCTTTGTTTTGGGTGTCTAGCATTTTAACTATGATATGATAGGGGGAGTTTCTTTTCTGGTCTATAGTCTATTTGGTGTTCTATGTACTTCTTGTATTTGTATGGGTTTGTCTTTTTTTTAATTTGGGGAAATTTTCATCTGTTATTCTGTTGACAATCTGATCAATACCATTCTCTTGGGATTCTTCTCTTTCCTCTATCCCTATGATGCAGAGGTTTAATCTTTTCATAGTGTCCCACATTTCCTGGTTGTTCCACTCTTGTGCTTTTTAGTTGTTCTATGTTATCTTCTTGGTCTGATATTCTTTGTTCTGCTTCCTCCATTCTTCTTCTGAGGCTTTTTCCTATTCTTTCCTCTAGATTGGATGACTGTTCGATTTCCTTTTTCATTTCTTCCTGTTTTTTTTTTTCTCTATTTCCACTTCCTTTTAGAGCTTCTCAATCTTTTCTTATAGCTCCTTGTTTCACTTGTTTCCTTTTTCATTTCAGCATGGGATCTTTTCAGTGTTTCCACTTCCTTCTGGAGTTTCTCATTTTTTCCTTCTAGCTCTTCCCAAAATCTGTCATTTTCTTCTTTTAGTTCTTTCCGAGGTTTGTCCTTATCTCCCTCTAGGTCCTTTCTGAGTTTTTCATTCTCTCCCTTTAGTTCTATGATTTCTTTGAATACATCTGTGATTGTATTCTATGAACTGTGTCCTGGGTTACCTCTAGGGAGATGCCTTTGTAGGAGTCCTCCACAGGCTCCTTAAAGTTTGGTGTGGAGTTATTCTTTGTTTTTCCCATATTGTTCTTTCGTTGTGCTCTAGGCATGTGATTTGACTTTTGCCTATATCCTGATACGAATCTTGAATGCCTCTGCACCTTGTTGAACTTCAGCTCCCAGATCCCAGAACCCTCTGGGCAGACATATTGGTCTGCACACACTCCTCCCCCAGCTCAAGCAGCAGTCACCAGCAGTTCACCTTAGCTCCCAGTTCCCAGAACCCTCTGTGCCAACACACTGGTCCGCTCACACTCTGCCCCAGCTCAGGCAAGCAGTCACTGGTAGCATCTGGGTTCAAACCTCAACTCCCACCGTCTAACTTTTTAAACCTTGTCCTGAGTTGTAATAATCAGATGGAAGAGACTGTGATTTAGAAGAGCAAAGGCCACCATAATTAGAGTGGGACCCAGGCTACCTCGCATACTGCTGTTTTTCAAAGCCAACTTGTTACATAACAGGTATTTAACAAATAGCTGAGAAATGAATTGATTATCTGTGTTGCTTTGGGAAAAAGACAACCTTCCAGAATGCTGAGTCTTCTTGTAGTCATACTACCAGCTTTTTGAAAAGACTGAATAAAACCAAACATGAGAAATATTCTAACACATGATGTGAGTTCAGGAATATCATCTGTAGATTAAAATGGCTTTCTTGCTGTGGTCTGGCTGGGATGAAATTCTAGATCATGGACCAGTTAATGGAGGCATATTATTAAGTTAGAGTCTTATTTAAGTGACCTTTTCAAAAGATGGTTCCTCCTTTCTTGAGATCTGTCAGTTCTGAGGTGCTGGTCTAGACAGAGATAGTTACAAGAAGAGATGACAGACAGTCCCACCCATGCCTCTCTTGCCCGTTTACTCTCCTGTGCCACCAGCCAGCCCCAGAGCTTCCTTCACTAAGGAGCCAGGGATTCTTATACTTTTTCCATTCAAGACTCCTTTGCGACCAAGAAATTTTTATGTGACACTGACACTAGCTACATAAGTATATAGAAAATTTAAAAAATTACTGATATTAAATCATAAGCAAGTTTACATTAGAACAATTCTTTGGCATACATAAAATTTTATCATTAATTAAAGATGGAAACAAAGTTGCATACCTATAAGTTTCTTATGTTTGTTTACTTTTACTTAAATAATTAAATTTTGGTTGAATATTTGATACTGTAGGATCCAGAGTATCTTAAACTTTTTAAAAAAATTTTTAAATTTATTTTTGTATGTGTATGAATGTACTGTCTGCATGTAGGTTTGTGCACCCATGTCGTGCAATGCCGTGGAGGTCAGAAGAGGGTGTCGGATTCCCCTGGAACTGGAGTTCTCCTGGAAGTGGAGTTACAGACGGTTCTTAGCCGCCATGTGGATGCTGGGGATCGAACCCGGGTCCTCTGAAAGAGCAGTTGGTGCTCTTAACCACTAGGGTATCTCTCCAGCCCCTTAAACTTTTTTCTATGTCCATTTTTCCTCCGTGTGTGTGTGTGTGTGTGTGTGTGTGTGTGTGTGTGTGTGTCTGTGTGTCTGTGTTGTCTCTGTTTCATGAAAAGGTGTCAATTTCTTCAGCACACTGAAATGTAGACCTTCTCCACAATCTCTGATTTACAAAGCTGGCTCAGAGGAGAAATTTGATTGAGATTACCCATATGATAAAAATTATAGATCAGCATATTATGTGATCAACAGCTAAGATGTCAGACTCATAAGCTGAAAGTTATGCCCAACACCCATGACTATATAACAATAGGAAATTCGATTAGGAATTTGATCTCTGTTTCCTTCAGTAAATGGATGTGGCAAATGCATATCTGTCACAGGACTATGTGTAAACAGTATGAAAAATATCTGTAAAACATTAAGAATAGAGATGATGTAGTCTGGACACTCATTTGATCAACTTGATTGAACAAACAACCTGTCACCTCCCACTGGATGGTGGGACTGGGGATTTGGGCACAAAAGTCTGCAGATTGGTTTTGCATGAAGGATGCTTGTACTCATGGATTATCACTTATAGCTAAAAAATGGGGAAAAAAACCTGAAAGATACAGGACAGTTATGGCAGAATACATGATCTGGGATGGGGTGGGGGTAGGGGGGAAGGGAAAGGGAAATATGCCTGATCTGAATTGGAAAATGATGTACGAAATACACAAAGCATCAATAAAAATTAAATTAAAAAAAAAGAATAGAGATGAATGGGCCTGACATCATGACACAAGCCTTTAATCCCAGCATTCAGGAAGCAGAAGCCAGTAGATCTGTGTGAGTTCAAGACCAGTCTGGTGTACATATAGAGTTCCAGGCTAGCTGAGGCTGTAGGTAGACCCTGTCCCAAAAAGACAAAAAGAGAAGAAGAATAGAGATGAGCATGCCGTTCCTGGTGTAGTTTCTGGTGTAAAAGAGAAGGTACTGGTTGTCTAACTGCATATCTGACAGCATTACTCCAAGTTACTATGGAGTGGACTTTCATAGTTTTGCTATCAAAAAATATCCTGATTCTTGCTGCATAAGCTTAAATCAACACCATACTCTGGAAATTTTGCATTAGTAGATTTAGCTAAATTTGTGATTGCATTAATGATTCCAAGCTTTCAGCTTAATAGTGAATGAAAGTACGTACTAACCAGTGTATTATTTGTTACTATATCAATATATTTAAGGCTAGTTTCTTTATGAAGTAAAGGTTTTGTTTGTTGTTTTTAGCTTATTTATGATTTGGGAAATTCAAAGGCATTGTGCTGGGATTGGGTCAGGTCTGGTTTGCCTACACAGTAGATATCTTTACTGTGCTCATGGCACATAATCTTGGGAAATCAGAAAAGAAGAGAATGCCAAGAAGGGCAGGCTGTTCTTTTCTATTAACCTTATTGAGATGTCTAACTAGGGTCTCAACAGAAGTAATTAAATCTCTTTAGCTCAGATCATACTAGCTTCTTTCTCTTAACTATTGTGGAAAATAATCCTCGTCTCACATTACCACACTGCATACCAACCTCCCAGCACACCAATATTTTGAGAATGAACTTGAATTATAAGCAATCCACTATAGCTCATGTTTTGACATAGAAAACTATTGTTTGCTAAAGAAAGGCAATTCTGGTTTTAATGGCATTCTGCTTCTCTGTGATGGACAATAAAAAGAAATGAGAAAGATCAAGGAAAGATTCTTAGTCCTCATTAACATATCCATTAAGTATAAAAAGCACACAATATCAGAAAAGGAAAAATGTTGTACCCCAAAGAGAGGACATTTTAGGAGTGTACCAGATGATCAGCCCTTGAGAATGAACAAGATCCAGACCACATGCTCATCATGCACAGAGCAGCAGCAGTTGGTGGGAATGAATCCATGGTGGTCTGCTCTTCTGGCTCCACAGACTGACAGGGTCAACAATAAGCACAGAGAGACACAAGCCAAAACCTCTGTGCAGGGTACAGGAAATTCAACGAAGGCTGGAGAAAGAATTCCAGAGAATATTATTTACATCCCCACGAGCATCCCATTGCACTTGGCCTACTTCAAATGCAAAACTATAAGCCACTCTATAATGGATTTCAAAACTGCTTTTAATTAGTGCTTATTCAAAGCTTCTGCTTAGAATGACTTGAACAATAAATAACTACGGTACTAGATTATAACCAAAAGAATTAAATATGCACCAAGACATATTGCTGTCAGTTAACAACCAAATGAGTCAATGAGAGAGAAACAAAAACTCTCCCTTACAAGTAATTTTAAATTCATAACTTTTGTGGGCAAAATTAGGGAATTAGAAAGTGATCATCAGAATGCCATGGTTATAGATCCATAGTAAAACCATGAGTGGATGCTGAGAATGGAGAAAATTTAAGAAACTGCTATGTTCATAGGTGCAAAGTTCACTAGTCACAGGAAGTTGAAAACTTTTACCTGTCAATTTACATAAGGCACAGTTTCAAACAAATAATTAAGGTTCACATCTTTCACAATATATTCATCAATATTGTTAACCTTTTTCTTCAAATTTAATAAGAAGGGTAGTACATTACCTCTTCAGTGATCTTTTCAATAACATATGACTTCAACCAAATCCTGAGCAAAGATGAGAGAAAACAAACAAAAGAGGTACAGACAAAATAGTTGGTCAGTTTCTCTGAAAATGTCAAGGCCTTGAAAGACAAGGACAGAAGGATGGCCTGACATTTATGACAGAGGGTCACAGTGCATTTTGCATAATTGTACCAGATCTGCAGTCTGGATAGTTTACAAAGAATAGAGATACACTTGGCTCAGAGTTCTGGTATCTGGGAAATCTAAGAGGATGAGTCTGACATCTGACCAGTACCTTTATTCTATATCATCTCATTGTGTAAAGCTTAAGGTCAAATGAACACCCAAAAGCAGTGGCTCTTTCTTCAAGAGCCCATTTCCACACCAATCATGGTGCTAGACAACAACACCAATTTGTTCATTAGGGCATTGCTCCTATGACCTAATCTTTCCTTAAAAGTCGTACCTCTTAATAATCTCAACAGTGACAGTTCAGTTTCAACAGGAATTCTGGAGCAGATTTTCAAACTATGTCTACATTGTTGGATCTAAGAATAAAAATAGGATACCATCAAAATAGTCAAATTCAAGTGAATTATGCACATCAGTTAATAGCATTGTCAAAAATTCCCCCAAAATGTATGTTTATCTATAGCAATGGTCTACAGATGCTCTTTATATTATTTTTTTGCATGGGTATATTGTTTGTTTATTTGGATTTTGTTCATTTTGAGAGAAGGTCTTCCAGCTGGCCTATTTAGACCATGCTGGCCTTTACCTGACAGAGATCAGCCTTCTGGCTCCCATGTAGTGAGATCAAAGGTGTGTTCCACCATGCCTGGCTTCCATATTGTTTTTGAAACTCTCCTATAAGTAGAAAATGATATAAAACAATTAGCTTTTCCAGCAAAATTTTCTGCGAACTTACTTTTCTATTCATTGTATAATGTGTTTTCTGTTATTGATGAAACATTAATATTAGAGAGCAAAAGCCTTCTTGTATAATTGCTATTTGAATGATAATTTTTTTGCTCTCCAACCAGCAGAAACAAATCATGCTGAAACCTAAAGTTTCATGAGAAGAATAGATCAATTGTTTTCTGTTCTTTTCCTCTTGCAAACATTGCTTTTCATATGAGACAAAGTATGTCTTAGGCAAATGGTTTTAATAAAGAAGTCATGTAGTGGTGAAGTTAGAAATAAAAGAAAGAATAGTTCATTATTAAAAACTGGGGCTCAAGTACAGCTATATTAGAATGTAACCCTCCAAACTTATGGTCATTGCATCCAATTTAAAGTGGTCCCTGAGATCCTGTGTGAGAGTTTGATGTAGTATGCCCCAGAGAATATCCTACTGAGTATTGATGCAATATTATAGGATGTCCTAGGAGAAGTGTTCCATCACAAATATGTTTGAATTTTTAATGTATTCTACATATTAACACTCTGAATTTTCCAACTTTTGACAATAGCATCACATAATATAAATCTTCTCCAACAGCTCCATACAGGAAAAAAAGCAGAACTGGAAAAGAAACTGTTTGTAATAAGAGATTTAGTCTTTTTTCCTCTTCCTATGGCTTTGAATAAAAAATAATAAATGTTGGGCTGGAGAGATGACTCAGAAGTTAAGAACACTGACTTCAGTTGGAGAGGACTGAGGTTCTATTCTCAGCACCAAATGGAGGCTAACGATGTCCATAATTCCAATTCTAGGGAATCTAATGCCTTCTTCTGACCTCTGTGAGCAATGCATGACAGGGGTGCACTTACATGCATGCAGGCAATATAAGCATATACATAGAAAATAATAAAATATAAAAAATAATAATCAATACAGATTTTAATCTCCTGTGGAGAAGGATGTTGATCAAATAGGTAGAGAAAATGAATTTCATGGTCTAGGGGCATCAATACAATTAAGAACATAACATGTGCTGGGCATGGTGGAGCACACCTTTAATCCTAGCACTTGGGAGGCAGAGGCAGGTGGCGGATCCTTGTGAGTTCAAGGCCAGCCTGGTCCACAGAGTGAGTTCCAGGCCAGCTGGAGCTTCAGGGAGACACGGGTGCACAAACTTGCATGCAGACAGTACATTCATACACATGTGGAAATAAATAAAATAAAAAAAAAAAAAAAAAGAATCTAATGTGGGTAAGTGATAGGAATTACACTTAACTTATTATTCTAGAATTATAATTAGGATAGACATAGTATAATTTAATATATAGGAAACATGTATAGTAAGGCACAACTTATTATCAACCAATATGAAATTAATGGCATCTCAACTAGTATCCTGTGTTAACTTGCATCTCCTTTCAGTGTTACAAAAACACTTATAATCACTTTTTATTTTACTCTCTTCTTCCTTATTAAAAACAAAAAGCAAATTATATGCATATATGCATTTTGTTTTATTTTTAAATTTTTAATTGAATTCTTGTGTATTTCACAGAGAAAATCTCAGTCAATCTTAATCACCTTTATACCCCTCTTCTCTACTGGCACTCCCCCTGGAATTCATAACTGTCATTTATGACAAGGCCCATTGTGGTGGTGTTATTAATGTCTCCAGGCATTCCTCAGTGCAAGTTCATCCACTGAGGTCTGGTCAGCCCATCCAGAGTCCCTCTCTTTAAGATCAGCACTTTCACACCCAGCAGTAATCAGCTGCCAGCCAAGATTGGGGTCTGCTGCCCATTTCTCCAGTTCCATGTTGGGTTTTTGTCTAGCTCGAATTTTCTTGTGCATGCTTACACCATTGCTGTAGGTTCGTATGATCAGGGTCCCGGGAGCTTGTATAATTTTATTTTCATATGGTTATGGACCCTCTCCCTGACTCTTACAATCTTTCTACCCCCTCTTCTGCAATTTGGAGCTCTGGGTGAGTGAAGCTTAATATAGGAGTCCTGTCCGAGGACCCATCCTTTGCAGACTCTTGGTTTCGATGCTTTGGCCATTTGTGTTCCTGACCTTCTTTTGCACAAGGGGGCCTCATTAATGAGAGTTCAGAGATTTATCGGTGTCCTCTTCACCCCTTGCTCTCTTTTCTGTGAGTCTTAAGTATGGAGTTTGCATTGTAGATGTGCCATTTAGGTTTGCGCAATTCACAATATCTGTGTGTGACCAGTTTAATAGTCTCTGTCTAGTGCAAAAGAAGCTTCTATGATGAGTGGTGATATTTGACTGTAAATATAAGGATGCATTAAGATATTACATTAGTATAAAGATGGACAGGCTTCGGGCTTTCTCTAAGATCTATAATCTGTCCATACATGTGCATATGGCTATATTTACAGTTCCACATATGAGTTTCTTCCCACTAAGTAAGATTTAAGTCTAATTAGGTAGCCATTGATTGCCCCCAAGATAAAAATGCCAGTACTGCTGAATATCCTAAAGCTGGTGTGGGACCATAGATTGCTGTTCTCCCTTAGCAGTTTAAAATCCAAAGCTATGAGAGCTAGCCTTCAGGGCAAGTGGCTTCCAGATCAGTTCCAATTCCATTGTTCCTAACCTAGTCAGTCTCTGATGTGTGTCCTATCTTCAGCAATAGGGTCTTAGCAACAGCAATCGAGTTCTAGGAGGCAACCATGGGCTGTGACAACATCCTAATTAATTTAGAGAGTCTATTGGACTACCCTGGCCAACAACTCAAAGGAATGTTTCTCTTGTCTGGCACTGTTTCTTGTTATGTAGCCTTCAGCTATGCACATGGACTCATGTAGAGATATTGTATATGTAGTTTGACATTAGATTGTTAAACTCATACAATTCCCTCTGGTACTTTACAGTAGCTAAGCATTATGAGACATGTGTGTTTTTATGATTTTGATATATCAATGTGTAGATATGTATGTATACTGACTACAGGAAATTTTTTATTTGTATTATGTAAATAATGTATTTGTATTATGTAAAAAACTCTCAAGTGGTAAAAGAATAAATGTTTATGATCGTAATGAAAATATCTTAATTTTGTTTTTTTGAGATGTTATTTTATGTATTTACTAAACTTCACTTATTTGAGAAGAGAATAAATACATAAAAGTTATTAATAATGTGAATTACATTGTCATGGCAACAAAATTTCCCATGTACTCTGCACTTATACAGCCATTAACCTCTAGTCTCTATTTATTATTCAAGTGAAATCATGTTTGGGGAAGGCAAAATTACTTGCCATCTAAAAGGACAAGACCCGCTATGTAAATTCAAATTATTGCAAAAGATGAAAATAGCTTTTTAGTCATAAAATGATCAGAATTTGCATTTTTATTTTTATTCTAGTTTCTCTATCCTCATGAGGTATGAATCATTGAGATAAAAATTGACTACCCTGCTGAAGTAACCTGAATTTGAGATAGTAAGCTGTACATCAAGAGTGTGCTCTTGTTCCCACAGGTACTTTTTAAGAAATGACCACATGATATATATGTCAGCCTGTCTTATGTTGAGATGAGTTTAAGTACTTAGTGCATGTGTGTAATATAGATATGCACATATATATATATATATATATATATACATCTCATATGTGAGCACAATATTTACATCATTCTCACCCCTTTCTCTCCTCACCTCCAACTCATTCCATATCCCTCTCACTTTCTCTCAACTTCTTTCCCTCTTTATTATTTTTGTTACAGATACATATATATTCTGGAAAAGTATGTGAATATGTATAGACTGTGAAGAAGTTAGAGGATCATAAGGACAGTAAAAGGTATCTATAACTATATCTATATATACACATGTGTGTAACCATTTTCTTTTAGTATTGCTTTTCTTAATGACTAAAGCTAATTAGACACATCTCATTTTGTCTTATAAGGACTGTCTAAGATATAGGCATAAACCTAAGGAAAGCAAAGTATTTGCTTACCAGGGGACAAAGAGAGAAATGGATATAAAACAAACCACTTATTTTCCACTGTGTATAATAATAGCTATATTCTTGAGCTTTTCTCTTTTAAAAAATACTAAATCAATATATCTCAATAGCATTGTAAAAATTTAGATTAAAGTTGAATAACATTAACATAATGCCCTGTAGGTCCATATTCTCTTCCATGTTTTATTGAAAACAGTAAAATTATACTATAGTTAATTTGCTTTTCATGCATTTATAAGCTATTGCCTTGGAATTTTAACTAATATGTCTAATCCTAAAAAGTTTATTTTATTTTCCTCAATGTATATTTTATTGTCTTTTGTGCATTTCACAGAATACATCTCAATCCCATGTAGACTGCCTGCCCCATCTGTACTAGGTAATAGCTTTATCCACCCACTGGATTTCATGCATTCTGACATATACGTTAAGGCCCATTGAATCAAGCTTTTGTATACAAATGTCCCTCACTGCAAGTTCATCCACTGGAGTCTAATCAGCCTGTGTGGATTCACTCACTTAAAGAAGATCAACTCTCCATCACCCATCAGAAGTTAGCTGCTAAAGAGTTCCTCTGCTAAGTTTGAGGCCTGCTGCCTATGTCCCCATCTTTTTATGCTGAGTTGTTTTGCCTGATTGAGTCAGCATTGGTATTGTGCATACTGTCACCATTGCTGCAGGCTCATATGATCAAGTTCCCAGAGGCTCAAAGACTGCTTCCTTATATCGATGGAAGAGCCTTGGCTCTTAAATCTTCCACAATGGTCCCTGAGCAATGGATGGGTGAGATTTAATATAGGAGTCCTATTCAAGGACATACACTCTGCACTCTTATCCTCCACACCTTGGCCATTTGTGGTCTGCTGTGTCCATCAAACTCTGTTGCATGAGGAAGCTTTGCTCGTGAGAGGTGAGGGACGCATTAGTATTTTCTGCACCCCATGTTCTGCTATGTTCTATGAGCCATAGGTGTACAGGTTCCACTGTAGATGTGTTGCTTAAGGCTGAGCCTCTCAGACACATTCTCTGTGTGTGTAACTTTGTAACAGTCTCTATCTGTTGCAAAAAGATTCTTCTTTGATGGATGGTTACTGGCATACTTGTCTATAAATATTAAGAATGCATCCTATAAACAGAGTCTTACAGGCTCCTAGAACATTGTTCATGCAAACTTACAGCAATCGTGTCAGCATGTACAAGACCCATGCAGACACAGGCAGACAAAACTCCAGCATAGAGATGGGGAAATTGTCAGCAGGCTCCAACCTTGGCCAAAGAACAATTGACAACTGATTACTACTGGGTGAGGGAGACCTGATCTTTGTTAAAGGAGTGAGTCTAGATAGGTTGAATAAACCGCAGTGGATGAACTTGTACTGAGGGATGTCTGGTGACACTAACTTGACTTGGTAGGCCTTAATGTAAATCACAGCCTGTATGAAATCCAGTAGGGGAGGCTATGGGAGGGTTCAGGATGGTGAGGGAATATAAAGACAAGATGTTCTCTAGGAAATACACAAGAATTCAATTAAAAATATACAAACAGTATAAGGATCTATATTTTGCATCCTGTAAAACATTACATTCATATAAGAATATGACAGAGTTTGATCTAAGATCAATGACCCCTCCAGCCATGTGTATTTGACTATATCTACAGTGTCACACATATGTTCCCTCCCACTGGGAGGTCTTTATGTCCAATTAGATAGCTGTTGATTACCCCCAAGACAAAGGTGCCACTACTGTACCTCTATAGTTTATTGTGCCTGACTTCATTGTGGTTATTAGGCTTTATAGCTGGGTTAAACCATTGATTGATTTTTTTCCCCTTAACAGCCTGTGTAGTATCCTCTAGAATAGTTAAGTCTTCAGGGAAATTGCATCCAGGTCAGTTCCAGCTCCATTGTTCTAAGTCCTGTGTCTGAAGTATGTCCTGTCTTCAGCAATAGTGTCTGGAAGGTAATCAAGGGTTATGGCAATAGCCTGTGTTATTTTGGGAGTCTCTTTAGTCTAACCAGCAACTTAAAAGGGAGTTTCTTCTGTCTGGCACTCTGCTCCTTGTTACGTAGCCTTCATATATTATGTGTATTTTTCAGTAGGTTTTTGAGCTAAATATTTCTGTCTGGCTTTTTGGTAATTGGAACCCTATCTAGTATATAGTGGTTCACTAGCAAATTGATCTGAAAATTAATGAAAGAGATTAGGGAATATTAGTCACAGTTCTATTCATGTATCAAATTAAGAGAGATCAGTAGATTCTGTTTTACATGGTCAATGGCCAAAACTGAAGAATGATATTTTTTCTTCCAAGTCATTTTTTGGGAGTGAGCTTCTTAATAATGGTGGTGTCCTTGATCCAGTGATTTTTATTTTGGTACACTAAATTAATTTAATTAAAGTTTTGTTTCAAATTCAAGCTTTACATATTAAGGCCCACACATTCTTCATGCACCATTCCCTAAAAGAAAAGCATTGCTGGCTAAGTATGTTTAATATAGAAATCTTTGAAAATGCACAAAAGTTACAATGAAATTTCTATTTCCCAAGAAGAACTTATATTCATTGTATGAGTATTAGCCAATGTTCCAGTCTCTCAGTAGTTTATTAATTTATTGCCATGTGTAAAACTGTGTAGTGTACATGGCTGTGTGTGTGTGTGTGTGTGTGTGTGTGTGTGTGTGTGTGTGTGGTCTAGAGGACTTCTGGTGTCTTCCTCAACCACTCTATGCTTTTATTGAGGTAGGATCTTTCCTAACATGCCAATTCTATTTTAGTCAGTTTTCTCTGAAGATCTCCTGTCTCTGCCTCCTCATTGCTGGGATTACAGAAGTAATATGTTAATGAGGCCAAAAAAACCACTGAGGAAAGAATCAGACTAAGAACATTCCTACAAATGGACTCCATTATATTATTAAATCCATCATTTCCACTTTTTGCTATGCTATTGAACAGCTTCCTATCTATCATAATTTAACATGTGATTCACTATCTTT
The DNA here is from genome assembly GCA_009823505.1 of Rhizomys pruinosus. Taxonomy (NCBI): domain Eukaryota; kingdom Metazoa; phylum Chordata; class Mammalia; order Rodentia; family Spalacidae; genus Rhizomys; species Rhizomys pruinosus. The sequence continues at coordinate 39,718 of VZQC01007448.1, read as the reverse complement.
AGTTTTCTCCCATGGATATCAAAATTTATAGACCTCATTCTTAATTTAGCTCCCATAAAAGGTACATTCCATTTAATGTATGTTACAGTTTTGGACATATGCTTTCATGAGCTCACTCTCAAATGTCTGGCTGAGAAGCACTTTGTTGGCAATGTGACAGGGGCCACAGGTCCTAATTGGCAATTGGTACATTAGTCTCCTCTAATAAGCATGTTCCTATGGTCACTGCTTCTGAAATTTATTTCACACATGTATCTCAATCTGAGGGTCTCGCGGGCACAAATCTGAAAGTCAGTGTTTTCTATAGATAGCTTTCATATCACTTATGTCAGAGTCATATGTTAATATTCAAAATCCTGTGAACCTGTTTTAGATGTGATGAGTAGAGTTCACTTAGTACATGGCCTTGGGAACATCATTTTGAATAAGCACCAACAGAGATGCATATGTAGAAAAGCACCTAGTTTAAATATGTTATTTTCTTTATAGGTGGGGGTGCCTTTTGGCTACAAAGTTATGTTCACATCAAATTATGGTGGAGGTAACCACACATTGTCACAGAGGCTCAGTCCTCTCTTCTACTCTGACAACACAACAAATACAACACAAAGGGAGGGCACCATTGTTATACATTGCTGTTTTGGTTTCTTAGAAGGGCCTGTGGGCAGGGCTTGAAGGATGGTAAAACTCTCAGGGCATCCTGGGTGCATAGTTTATCAACCAATTGGACTAAATCTTAGCAAAATTCCATCCCAGGGTGGATGAGAAAACTCTCACACAAATAACATATTATGTGCAAGAGAAAGATGAGCCATTAAGGGATTGTTTAGAATCCATAACTACTACCTCTGTATTCATTCCAATAACCACTCCCCAATAAGGCACCATTAACCAATATGACATCAGGCTTGAAGAACTAAAGTTGATCGGTCTTGGAGAATGACTGACACTGTATGAGCTTCTTTTTGGGGGCCTGCCTATTCTTTGTTCCTTTTACTAAATGTCTAGAAAACAAAGAAAATTCAAGACTGCTTCGTATTTAGTCCCTCTCACAAGACAAGAGCCATCTTGACTCATCACTTTCCATCTTGATGACCTTGGGTTAAATGTCTATGATCTCTCAGGTCTGATAACTCTTTTTTCATGATGGTGGTAGAGGTAGGGAATACAGTAACAGCTACCTGGCTTAGAAATACAAATTCTCGGTAAGTGGTAAATTCTAGTAATTATTAATATTGTCAATGGTACTTGTGCAAGTAATATCAGAGAGAGCCAATTACTGAGAACAGAATTTAATGCTGCAGTGAACATCCACTATCTCACTCAGTGTAGGATGGAGTTCTTGACCTAGGAGCTCTGATCCATTCTGTCATAATCCTCCAGAATCAGTTCCATAGTAGACATAGGAAAAAAACAAAACCAGTGAGAGTGAAATGGTATAAGCACACAAAATTTCAAGCCTTATCATTGTTTTCTATTAATGGATTATTTTTCTAGTTTATATAAAGTCTATAAACAGAGGAATATCTATATCTATATCTATCTCTATATCTATCTATCTATCTATCTATCTATCTATCTATCTACCTATCTATGTTTATCCTTACAGTGGAATAATATGTATACTGGCACTTTATTCCTTATCACTTGAGGCATAAGCATTTCTTTCTTTTTTGATCAAGGGCAATACACTGCACATAAGGGGGACCTACAGATTAAGAGACTGAAGGCACTTCTTCAGAGTTGAGGGATTAAGCCAGGTGTGGTGGTGCTCGCCTTTAATCCTGGCACTCAGGAGGAAGAGGCTGGCGGATCTTTGTGAGTTCAAGGCCAGCCTGGTCTACAGAGCAAGTTCCAGGACAGTCTGGGGCTACAGGGAGACCCTGTCTCGAAAAGACACACACAAAAAAGTTGATGGATTAAAATCTCCCAACAGGAAGCCACCTCTTTTGGGGGTGAAGTCCTTACAGTGGCCCCATGGATGCCCTCTGGGGACCCCTACGACCCAGACTCTTGGACCAGGGTAGCACACCTGGCCCCAACAGAATTGCAAGATAACTCACCCCCCTTCAAGTTCCTGCAGACCATTACAGCTATTAGTTAGAGCTTAGACCCTCCCCACCAACCTATGCCCAAACAAAAATAAGCAACAGACTCCCTGCCCCGAGGACTCTTAGGGCAGGGAGTCTGTTGCTTATTTTTTGTTAAAAACTGCCCCAAGAACAGAGGGTCCTCTAAGGACTCTGATAAAGACTGTCACCAGTACTGCCAGATCTTGTACTTAGCTGCCTTGCAACAGGCTATGGAAGACATAAAAACTGCTCCATCCTGCTTATGCAGTATAGACTAAATGGGATAGACTGAACAGGGTAAAATATCCATCCTGGTGTTTGAAAATGTAGTAAAACTTAATCGAGTAATGTTAGCATCATTAGTAGTGTCACGTGGGAAACCTGTAAAGATGGTAAGAAGGCAAATAAGATCTACTAATGGCCTCTTTGGTTGTAAGAATTTATTCATTTTCTACTTTTGTTTAGGTTAGAGGAGAAGAAACAGCCTATTTCTTTTTATGGTGACTTTAATGTAGGTTTTTACACTTCAATTCAAAGTGGCAGTACTTAATTTCTCTAAGTCTTCAGTCAATGTTTTATTAATCTCTTATTATTTCTAATGAAGTGAAAAACATGATAGGTCTGCTGTCTTTAAGCAGTGGCTGACGTCTAGCTTAGGAGAAACATCTTGAACATATGCACATTTCCAGTCTGAGGCAGTGAAACAAGACTGGGCAAGACCTTTAGGCAATATGTGTTAATGGCAGAGTGAAATTAAATGATTAGAACCAATTTGCTTTCTTCCTTTAGGAAGTCTTTGCAAGCCACCTGTGGTGACAACTGCTGTTGAGCCTCTAGGGAGACCAGCACTGCCTCCTCCACATTCAGTGGATTTAGATAGATGAAGAAATATCCGGGCCATGACTCTGCTACCTTTCTTCTCTGTAGGCCTTGTCCATGGGGAGCTCCACGTGGAGTCCCAGAGTGGCTCTTAAATCCAGAGGGAGAAGAATGATGAAAGATGATTTTAAAACCCTGTATAAGTCAGAGCTTTTGTCAAAATTGGAATTCACATCAGCTTGGATATTTATGGCAAAAAGAAAACTGAGTGAATAAATATATCATGCTATTTAAAAATGTTTTTATAAAATCTTTTATTTAGTGTGTGTAGACACTATGTAGGACTGGTTTTGAGGGGTGAATGTATATTTAATGGTATAGAGAAAATTTTATTACAGAGTACAGAATAGAGAAAAGGGTCAACTATGTATATTTTCCAAACTTATCTCAAAAGGCAAACATAAATCTTCCTCTATAATTTATTTCCATTTTATCTTTTAAAAGACATATTGTCAATTAACAGAAAAATTGTTTTATTAATGTAATTTCATATTCTAATGTTACTTTAAAACTAAAGTTTTCACTCAAGCATCCAAATCAAGGAAAAGTATCAACTATTATGTAGAGGTAAAAATCAGCAAATTGATATTGATCACTATGTCCTGGGAAGTCTCAGGATTCTTAGTTGTCAGGAAATACTTGATTCCTGTTCTAACATGGGTGAACTGGGTCTCAAAAGTTCAAGTGGCCTTGGTCTTCGCTGGCAGCCTGTAGATGGCAGCAAACTTATACTTCTTTGCCAAAATCCAGCCTTTCGGTTTCTCATTCAGATTACTCTTTCCTACTAGTTTTTATTGTATCAACAAGTTATATATTATAATAACTAAATAATATAAAAGAGAAATTCAGAGTGTTACTGTAACATAATTTAAGAAGCCCATATACAGCTATGGAAAATAATAATAATAAAACTTGAGACTAAGACTAGCCAAAGAAAATAATCTTGATTTTCTCATACTAAAAACATAGTTTTTGGATTGAGTATTATCATGTGGGAATGTGCTGGGCCATTTGGAAAACACGGCACTGACTATACTCAAAGACAGTGTGCTGTTGTAAAATTCAGCAATAGAACATCTTTCCAGTAAAGAGGTCCCCCCCCCTTGACACAACTAAGCCAAAACAATGGTATTTAGGAAGAAGTATATCCAATATGCCTAAGAGTAGGTAGCAATGGCTAACTAAGGATGACACTGAGGTCTCTAGAAAGGTCTCCACTGAGGATTCTATGCCTACGCTTTTATTATATGTCAGTCGCCCTTTTTGAAGAATCACCACTACTCAAGGATTTAATTCAATTTATTCAAGGTAAACACTATTAAATCTTTGATATCACTTGTATTCTGTGTATCAGATTCCTTAGTTGAGAATATATTTTTATGGAGAATAATAGGAAATAATGAAGATGGAAACAGTTATTAAAACTAAGATCCAGTAATTATCAGCACATCAGTATTTAGTTTATGGGCCCCCAAGGAACTGTACAGAGGACATCTGCCTTATTAGCCAGGCTTCATGAACCATAAAAGGTTTTGTTTTGCATGATTCATTGTTTATCAAAATGTCATAGGATCTAGGCCCATTTGCCTTTTCAAACCACCTGTCTCCTGGCAGAAACAGGTGTGCAAAATAGGAAGCATTTTCAGTGTAAAGAGCCACTGACCAAAGAAACGCCTGGAGAAAAAGACTGTTAGGAGGGAGAAGCTAAAACGATGACATGCCATGAGAACATGACCATTAGATTTATAACACATCTCTGCAAGGGCATCTGTTGAGACTAAACATTACAGCATTGAATATGATGATAGATCAGGTGAATATTAACTTTCTAAACTGATATATTTGAATGACTGAATGATAATCATTATACTTTTGTTATAGCTCAGTCTATATCTGTCAAATCTTTACAGTTTAACTGTTTTTTCTCTAAATGGACTTTAAATGAAGTCAGTGGCACACCTATGTCCATGTAGGTTATGATTTTAATGATGCAAAACTACTTAAAAAATCAGTGACATACAGTAAACTTTGCATTATACATATTAAAATAGCTTTTTTAATATTTCAAAGTATTTCTGTGTTTAAAATGTATCTGATACATTACGCTTACTTGATAAACTTGAAAATTTGTGTTGACGGTGCACTTTAGAGTCCTCTTAGAAGCTGACTCAGAAGCCTCCAGGAACCAAAGGGAGTATATCAGTGAATTAGAGAGGAGGCTGATATTCAGTGATTCTGGACTCTGTTGTTCAGCGTCAGTGGACTCTAATGCTAGGTAATTGTTAGGAGTAGTGACTCCTATGGTAAACAACCTAATGTGGAGTCCATGAATATTTCGCCTGCAAATTGGATTCTAAAATATTTGCTCAGTTAGTTCAGTACATTTTCCAACAGTAGTCAGGAGCACAGAGTTTACCTGTGCCGTCACTAGATTTTAGTTTGGACATAAATTTCAATAAGCAATGAAAACAAACACCAAAATTCTTTAATTGCCATAAAGCCACTGATGTTTGACTTTTCCTTAGTGAGTACTATTTCCCAATCTAATTATAACTGAAAACAAATTAAAAATAAAGGAAATCAACATATTTGACCAAATTAGACTCTAATTTGGTCAAATATGTTGATCTTAGAGTCTCTAAGTAGAGAATAAGAAGCACAAGTAAAATAAGTCTGAATTATCATTAAATACTTACACATAAATGAGAGAGAGAGAGAGAGAGAGAGAGAGAGAGAGACAGAGACAGAGAGAGAGAGATTGTTCTAGTTTGTCTTCCATTGCTGTGACAAAACACTCTGACCAACACCAACTTGGGGAGGAAAGGGTTTATTCAGCTTACATCTCCTGGGTCACAGTTCATCACTTAGGGAGCCCAAGGCAGGAACTCAGGGCAGGAACCTGGAGGCAGGAGTTGAAGCACAGGCCAGGAGGAATGCTATTTACTGGCTTGCTCCCCTGGCCCATGCCCAGCCTGCCCTCTTATACAGTACACAACAACCTGCCCAGGGTGGCACCACCTACAGTGGGCTGGGCCCTCCCACGTTGCTCAACAATCAAGATAGTACTCCACAGATATGGCCACAGGCCAATCCAATGGAGCCAATTCCCCAACTGAAGCTCCCTCAACCCAGGTGTGTCAAGTTGACACTAAAGCTATCCAGCACAGAGGTGTTCATACAAACTATGGTAAGGGTAATAATTTTTTATCATCTATATTCTATGAATTAGGTTGCTTAGCTGAGAACAGACCTATTATGAAGAATAATCTGAAATAAAAAAAAAAAACCAAACATTTGTTAAAACTAGGGTTTAGGGCTGGGGAGATAGCCTAGCAGTTAAGAGCACCTACTGCTCTTGCAGAGTACCCTGGTTCGATTCCCAGCACCCACATAGCGGCTAAGAGCCGTCTTTAACTCCAGTTTCAGGGGAATCTGACACCCTCTTCTGACCTCCAAGGCATTGCATGACACAGGTGCACACACCTACATGCAGACAGTTCACTCATACATATAAAAAATAAAATAAAAGAAAGAAATAAATAAAACTAGGGTTTAAGGATTATAAGTATATCAATATTTCATTTCAGGCCTGACAAGAAGCTATGCAGAAGATACCAGCTTAATTACAATGTCAGATTTATATCATTAAGCCCTTATTCTTTGAGTTGTTCTTTCTTTGAGTTATTTTTCTTTTCTCATATTTCTGAGTAGGTGACAAGAGCTATAACTTCTCCAGGCTGAGAATTTTGGCATTATATTAGCCAATAGGAAACTGACAGGTTCCTGAGGCTGATAGATGTGCTGTAATATGGTAGAGTTTGGGCCTAGAACACCAGAGATCATTTTTTTTTACCCTGAAGTGACTTTTCTTGCATGAACTTCTATTTTTTCTTACTGAAGCAAGGGGTTTCAATTATGCATGTTTATATTAAAAGACTGAATGGGGCTGGGTAGTAATTGTAAAGTTTATTCACACAGAGATGGAAAATAGTCTACATTGATTTGTTAAGTTATGGTAAACAAGAACATAGATGCTTCTGATAATTTCCTCCCAGATTGAGTTGATCAGTTCTGAAGAGCCCACCCACAAATCCCAGTCAGTCATTGAGGACAATAGGAAGTGATGAAGGGCCATCCACAAGTTAAGTAAGATCCTTTGCTTAACTCAAATCAAGTTCGGCTTAATGGTGATATCCAGAATAAACATTATTACCACTTTAATAAAAATCTTTTTTTAATATTTTCAAACATTTTGAGTGTTTTATAAATCAAACTGTACATAAGAAAAATATAAGTAACTAATTTTGCATCAAGCAAATAAAAAACCGAGAATATAATAAAAGCAATTAAAAAAATAATAAAGTAAATTTTCAAAATAAATTTTCAAATGACATTAATTCATAAAATTTAGAGATATGACACTTAGATATCCTGTCCTTTTTCAAACACTGATTTTTTAAAAAATTGTCTTTGTTTACTATTTTTATTTTATGTATATGAGTGCATTGCCTATTGTCTTTGGGGGACTGGAGAGATGGCTCAGTGGTTGAGAGCACTGAGTGCTCTTGCAGAGGACCTGGGTTTGATTCCCAGCACCTACATGGAGGCTGAGAACCATTCTTAACTCCAGGTCCTGGAGAGTCCGGAGCCTTTTGACCTCTGAGGCACTTACATGTTCATTTTATAGATAAGGATTCGAACCTTGAAGGGAGTTAATGACTTGTCTCAAATTGTGAAATTAATAATTGCTGGGGTTAGAATCCATATCCACTTCTCTTTGTTAAAAACAGCCTCATTCACTGGATTATGCTGCATATTTATTGGAAATGTAAAATCTTGTAGACCAAGCAGCTCAAGGCCAGATATGACCAGCACATGAATGGAAAAGGGCCCACCATCTTCCTAACATTTGTCAGGCAAACAACTTCACTGCATTTCTAGAAACAGAGTACCCAGTTCTTACACCTTCTGTTGTTTAATCTCAGAAAAAGGATTTTTAGAGGAGAGCAAATTGATGCCTCTGACATCCTATAGGCTTCTGGCTTTATGACAGGAACCAGTCTTCATTTTGTACCAGGGATTGTGTTTGCACTTATTATTGAAATTTTGAGATTTTCACACAATATAGTTTGATGGCATCTAGATCTAATTTCCTCTCTCCCACCTCCCTCCACTGCCCCCACCCAGTGTATTATATATGTCCCCCAATATTTTTCACTACAGATAGTACAACTGAGCCGGGCATGGTAGCTTAATGCCTTCAACTCCAGCACTCAGGTGATAAAGGCAGGAGGATCTTTATGAGATCAAGGCCAGCCTACTCTACATAGTAATTTCCAGGCCAGCTGAGGCTACAGGGAGACCCTGTCTCAAAAATATATATATATAAAAATAAAACAGTACAACTATTTGTTTTGAAATATATGTTTTCTTTCTATATAAGGTGAATATATAAAGTTGGAAAAAATACTGTCTAAATTTGGCAGTTTATAGTCGTTTTATATATACATATATATGTATATATATATGTATATATATATGTCCATATATATATGTATATATATATACATATATATACATATATATGTATATATAACATATATATATACATATATTATATATATACATATATACATTATATATATATATGTATATATATACATATATATAATGTATATATATGTATACATATATATATATACATATACATATACATATATATATATATATATATATATAAAATTAATCACCCACAGACAAGTATATGGTTGAGGTCTTATAGGATTCTGCTGCCTGGTGAGAATATAGCCAACTCACTTTGTGTAGGTGCACACTGCTCATCCAACAATTATATCACTTAAAAGTGACTTTCTAGGAACATATTCTCTTGTTAAGTAATTAATATATTTTTGGATATAACAACTGAGGCAAAGAAGACTTTTATTTTCATGAGAATTGAAGCAGTTTCTCTGCATATTTATATTCAGATAATATTTAAATGATTCCATTTGAAATTGTGTTTAAAAAGACATTAAATAATGGTTTTATTGTAGCTTCATCTGGCTTCTACTACATGGTACATGCTCAAGCACGGTTTTATAATCGCGTGGATGAGTAGATAATGAATGAATAAAGTGTTCTCGAGCTGGAAACTTCATTATGAATCAGAAAAGAAAACCCGAACAGATTTTTTTTTTTTCTTAACATTTTGGTGTCTTAGAGAAACTGAAATTTTTCCCTACAATATTTTTCTCTTGACTAACTAACCCTTCTCTTTTCTTTCCTCTCTCCTTGTGTAGAATCAGATCTATGTGGCAGGTTGGATAATGTATGTTATGTAGAATCTCTGGCTGATGTTTACATGTCTGATAAAAATTGAAGAAATCAACTGGGTTCTGCAAAATGCGTAGTAGTTGAGTAGAAATTTTTCCAGAAGTGATTGAAGAAAGATGTAAATTGTATTATTATTGGTGATTGAATATGTTGTATGTCAATCCATGAAAGCAGGAGATAAGATAGATAAGGAATACTACCTCCATGCAACAGATACAGAGTTTATGGAGATCAAGGAGTGTCCATACATACTTTAGATTAGCCATGGCTTGATTCTGTATTTTTATTAGTGTTTCCAGGTATTATTTTGTACCAGTTCTAGGAAATATGCACACTTTTTGTTAAATTTGAAAGAACATCCTGTAAAGGGAAGAAAGGGTTTTTACACTAAAGGTAAAATAAAAAGCCATCATCCCAACTAGCCCCACTTGAACCTGAAGTAACTATGTCATCTGTAGCTTCTCAGAGTTGGTAAGACTCTTATTTTCTGAATTATTCCTATTTGGGATGAAGGTAAAATAAAATGTTGTCTTCTCAGCTGGCCCCACTTTAACCTGAAGCAAGCATGTGGACTGTTGGTACTCAAGGTTTGTAGACTATTTTATTTTTTGAATTGTACATTCATTTGTTAATGTACCGCAAAGCTCAGTGTATATCTGGAAATTTCACAAAATGAAAAAATCTCATGAAATTTTTAGGGCTGTCTGCCTTGATCAGGTTGAAAGTGCTGGCACAGTGCTCAAGGGTTCCAGCCAAGTCCTGGATGTACAGACCAGCTGTGCAGTATGGAATGCAAAGCGACTGCAGCAACCAAGTTCAAACTGCTTTCAAAACTTCCCAGAAATGCTGCCATAATTTCTGGGCAGTGGCTCAGGTAATGAAAGTTCCTGTGTCAAATGGGCAGGTCCAGTTATTATTGGCACAGGCTATTCTAAATAGAAAGAAGCACGGCTACCCATTTCCTCAAGGTTAGACAAGAATTTATTCTCTCCAACATAAATATCACCTTTAAATACTCAACCATCAGGAAATGAGGAACCAGAATATAGATTTTACTTGCTTTTAAAGAAGGAAAACAACAATTATTAGGGCCCTCGTTGTATTATATGCTATGTGGAGACATTTTATAAATTTTATCTTATTTAATATTTATGGAAAATTTTGAATGCAAATATAATTATTATGTGTCACCAAAGAGACTCAGAGACTGAGTATCCTGTCCAAGGTCACATGTCAAGGAGTGTCAGGGTTGGGACTCAGATCTAGCTCTCACTTTGGAGTCCAAACCCCATTAAATATGCAAAGAAGAATATCCAATCAAAATGCTTTAGAATTTTGGAATGTTATTTACATTATATATCTATATATCTATGCCTATATATATATATATATATTCCCTTTTAAAACATGTTCCTAAAATATGTATGAAATTCCTTCTCATATGGAAGGATTATAATGGTTCAAAATCCATTTCCAACAAGTTCACTAAATTCAAATTGTATTTTTAATCAAAAGCCAAATGAGCTTTTCGTTTTTGTTTTGTTTTTTGAGTAAGTTTCTCTCTGTAGGCCCTGCTGGCCTGGAACCTGCTATGTATAACAGGCTGGCTGGCTGTGATCTCATGGAGATCTGTTTGATTTTGCCTCCTGTAAGAGCTGGGATTAAAAGAATGTGCCATCATGCCTGGCAGTTTGTTTTTGAATGTTTTATTTATTTTTACTTAATGTGTATGAGGCTTTTTCCTGCATGTATGTAAATGCACCACATATATGCAATGCTTACGGAGGCCAGAAGAGGGTGTTGGATCTACAGTTGAGGATGGGTGTTACTTGGCACAGGACTGCTAGGAAGTGAGCCTAGGTCCTCTGGAAGAGCTGTAAGCACTCCTAACCACCTCTCCAGCCCCCTGAATGACTTTTCCATGTGTTGCAACTTCCAAATGAGTTTATTAATTGTGTCAGACAATAAAGGAAAATATTTAAAATGAGGATGCTTTCCAGTTTTTTTTTTTATTTTGGTTCTCAAACAGCTTTTTGGGGTTTGTCCTGGCCCACTTAACTGAAAGCAAAATTTATAATCATATAAAAAGAATGATCCCATGGAGATATAAAACTAGATAGAATTAACCAATAGACTTTGGGAAACAGTCCCCAAACACATGTGAGAATTAATCTCCTTTCCCCTCACCCAGAAAACTGAATCACATTTACAGCGCTTACAGCACCACCATTTACTCTGTAGCAGTTATGCAAAATTTTTTATTTCAGATTCTTTGTGGAACTTGCTGACATTACTTCACATTCACTATAGAGGTAATGCCCTGATGTTGTGGGAGGCTGTTAATTTGCTAAATGTTTCATAGGAGCCCATGCAGGACAAAATGAAGGCCTGACTAAAATTTTAAAAGTTTTTTTTCTGTACTGAATGGATGAATCAGACCCATCTGGTTCAAATTCTGTCATTTTAAACTGAAACTAGGTAAGTTAAGCCACTTTTATTCCTTCCCTCAGCTGATAAGGAGTTGAGCTCTTCCTATTTAAATCCTGTTCAGATTTCAAAGCAAGAGCTCTTTAATTATTAGCATAATTCCCTTTTGCCTTGGAACATAGAGCTTTCTTTGGATTCTATTTTGCAGCCTAGAACGTAGGAAAAATCACCTCTAATTTAAGGCATTTATGAAGAGCAAAATGACAGTGTGTCAGGACAGGAGATCTGTAGTAGATGACAAAGTCTGAAGAAGTGTTTGAATCAGCACCAATAGCTGCTCTGGCATGGTGTTGTGGAATATAAACGTTTGTTTTGGAAAATAAACTGTACCTGAAACTCAGGCATTAATGTTTATCTGAATGCTCTTTCCAGTAAATCATCTTTTAATTTCTTCAAACACAATTCATTATTTGTGGAGGACTGTTAGCCTTGTTTAGCAATATGCAATTTGGGCTTACTATTTTTATTAGAGGCTTATAAATAATATAATTGCATTTATTTATCAAAACACAGAGGGGGAAAAACACACACATTTGGATTCAATTTCCATATCTTCAGATTACTAAGCATGTTGTCTCCTATGAGTCATTTCAATACTATAAACCTGAAAATTCTTCATTGTTAACAAGGGAATACAATGCTCCATCTGAAAAAAAGACCTCTGTAAGGTTTAACATTCTAAAAGAATTGTAAACATACAATTCTGTCTTAGTGTATTTTGCTTTCTGCTCTAAACACCAAGATTTCATCGGATGTTTGGCCAAGTATTTGGGAATGGGTTTGATAACACATAGAGATTCTGACATTACCTGATTCACATGCAAGGCTGTGGGAATTCCTTTGTGGATCTAAACGTCAATATTCAAATAGATTTCTGGATTTATTTCTGAAATCATATTAGATGAAGCATATCGAACACTTGGACTATATTTTAAGAAACTGCAGCTGTTTTAATTATTTTTAGCAGACCCCAAAAGAAAGATCCTCATAATTTTTAGCTGTATCACAATCTCAGGCTCTTAGCAGCATCCACTGAAGGGGAAAATTAATCTTTCTTTACTCATCCTTAGTTTGTCTTCAGTGCCTAAAATTGTTTTCTGTGATACCAGTACATATAATTATTAATTTTGAAAATACAATATATATGTTGAAATTTTTGTAAATTAAAGACAGTAAGTCAGACAGACTGGTATGTTGGAAGCAACATGATTATTATTATTGAATTCAGGGGTACTTTGTACCTAGGGGACCCTGGTGGCTGTGGTCGTATTTACTTCTAAGCAGACATCCTAGAAGCAGTTAGTGATTACTGTCTCATTGGCTAATAGTGTCAAGGGGACTTTGATCCATGTGGACAACTTTATGTGTGTCTCTCTCTAGACACATAAGTCTAATCACTGCTGATTCTTCTTCATTCTAGCAGGTTATGAATGACAGACATTTACAATCTCAGACTTTGAACGTCAATGTAGTGGAGCTCAAAGAGCAACGGGGGGGCCAGTCTGACACTCTGGGCTCATTTTTGACGTTCAACTTTCTCCTGTGTGAGCGTGTCTGTGTGTGTGTGTGTGTGTGTGTGTGTGTGTGTGTGTGTGTATGTCTTCTATTAGAGTGCTGCTGTGGCCTACACAGCAGTCCCCTTTTGGATCTCACTCCAAGAAAGGATTTGTTACCCAGATACAAGGTGTGTGGTCACCATATACCTTCCTTCTTACAGAAACATTAAGGTCTGAGAGCTCCTTCTTTGACTCAGATTCCACCCATTTAGAGACAGTGAAAGCAAAAGGCAGATTACATTGTTCTACTCTAGAGTTGCCTGCTGTGTCCTCTGGCTAGAGTAAACTTAGCCTCTGCCAGGCCTACATTACCAATGGAGTACTTGCTCACCCCTGTGCCTTTCACAGTTGCTGATTTCTACTCAGAGTCATATAGTTCAAGCATCTTTCAGAATCTCATCCCTGAGAACCCAAAATTCAGCCTGCAACATGGTGTCGAAGATGATTGTTGAAGGTGATTGAAGATAGCAAGAAAGGGAGATGGGGATTAGGAGCTACAGCTCAGCTAGGTTGGAGAAAACTCATCGGGTGGTAGGTAGAGCTTGGACAATTCTGGAACAAATGACCTTGCAACTGGTAAAATATTGACCTATGGTGAATTGGGAAGGTATAGGATTGGCAGATACCATAAAGATGGAGATGAGCTTTGAGCTCTTGTACTGCATTAAAGGAAGGGAACAGAGATAAGACATTAAGTGATCACTGGTGAGCACTACTGCTGTTTCTTATGATAATGAGGAGCTGAGGAGATAATTACAAGTGATGCTGAGGTATAAGGCCTTTTTGATTACACACAAAAATAGTAATTAATAAAAAAATCTATGTTCTTTATTAGGAAATTATACCAATCAGCCCCTAATTACAAGGGTTATTAGTCAATGTAAATTAACTTCAAAGGGAGTTAAAGATAAATAGGTCAACATTAAGACTCTATTTAGAAAAACAACATGAATCTTGCTCCCTGGCATTTGAAATATGCATGGATGGACTAGAAGAGTTTATACTCCAGTTTACTTGTGAAGAAGATCCCAGGGATCTGCCAAATTAGTAAAACTTTTAGGTGTGCAAAAGCTAGACATATCTCCAATATTTAACTTTGTGTTTTCTACATCCTATGATGAAGGAAGAAGCAAAATAATTGAGGTCCTTCTTTCTGCATTCTGGAGACATGACTCTTCATGTGGGAGATGGGAAAGATAGTACAAGAGAGCCTAGGTATCCTGACCTGTATTCACCAATACAGAACTTTATTTTCCTAGCTGGAAGTTGATAAGGGCCCCAAGGATATTCCCCACATTCAGAAATTCATTAGGGTGACCCACAGAATTTGGGCTCAGTAGAGTTGTTTTATTTAAAGCTGTGGTTCATTACAGCAGAAGCTACAGATGAGTATTAGCAGTGGTGAGGAACACATGGAGCAAAATACGGGAGAGTCACAGTGGCAAATCTCATTACTTTTCTCTGATGGCCTCTTAAGGACAGAACATCTTTCAGAACTAATGCACGACAAAACACAGGGAGTTTTGTGGGAATGAAACTTTGTGTGTGGCTTGAAGCGAGAGCTTATAAGACCTGTCCCGGAAGGTCTCCAGTTATCTGATATCTCTGTGGGCATTCAGAATTATCTGCAACAGGAACATTCGGGATATTACGATGATTCCTACTTCTTTCTATCTCTGCAAAGTTCCAGGCCCCTTCCCTTGAGGCATTGAGCAAAATGCTACACCTCTAGTTACCTGTTGCACAAACAGGAGATCTGCAGCCCCCTCCCCCCCGATTAGACCCAAGGTGGCTCACCCCTCCCTTCCGCCTGCCCCCCACTTCCTTGCCTAGAGCACAGTAGCCTCCAATATATAGACCTCACTGACAGAAAATAAACGGAGTTCCTATCCTCTCCAGCTCTCTACCTGGGAGTCTGCTCATTTCCAAGGGTGATCTACTATGGGTTTCCCTCCCCTCTTCTTGCAGGAACGAAGCCTAGAGACTGTAGGCCTGCAGGCAGGAGACTAGTCCTGGAGCTGAGCCAACAAGGGAAGGACAGCATGTGGAATTCAGTCATGCGTGACACAAAGACATTGAACAATGACAGAGTTTGGTACACATGTGGGTCCCCGGTATCGAACTCAGATCTTCAGGCTTGCCAGCAAAGCAAGTACCATGCTGGGGCAGTCTTCTTTTTTTTGTTTGTTTTTTTTTTGTTTTTGTTTTTTGGAGACAGGGTCTCCCTGTAGCCTCAGCTGTCCTGGAACTCACTCTGTAGACCAGGCTAGCCTTGAACTCACAAAGATCCCCTGTGAGGCAGTCTTTTTAAAGTAGCTTTTGTTGTTCGATATTATGTCACAATGACAAAAAGTGACTAGCAAACTTATTATTTTTTATTTTCTTATACCTGTACTATAATACTACAAATTAAATAATAATAATAATATCAAAATAATAATGTAAACCCTGTTCTCATTGATAGTTCTTGGGGATTCTTTCTCCTACCCAATCATTCCTTTCCTTGTATATAGTGTTGTTTCTGATAACTGTGGTAGGCAAAAGAACATGACTTGAAGAATGAGAGTGTGCTCCTTACTCATCTTAACCCTGCTATGCACCTTCTGAAAAACATCTTAAGGGCTAAAATAATTTTTCTAATTTGCAGTTCAGATTGGACACAGCATGGTGGCTGGACAACTTTTGTCAGTGGTGGTAGGATTATGTGGTGGATTGCTCACATATTAGTGGATCAAGAAGTAGAAAGCTCAGGTTGAAAATCAAGTCTGTCTAAAGGAGCACCCTATGTTGACCTACTTCCTTCAGTTGGTCTCTACATTTCAAAGTTTCTATTTCCTTTTGAAACAATGCTTAAATACACGAGCCTTTGAAGTCCTATACAGGGACACACACTCTGCAGTCAGTTTTTCTCTGAAACTTAGCCAGTTATAGCCTTCTGCATTGCATCTGTTGTATGAGGAAGCTACACTGGTCAGAGTTGAGGGATATATTAATATTCTCTCTACCCCAGTTCTGCTATGTTCCATGAGGCTTAGGTATAGAGGTTCCCTTATAGATGTGACACTTAGGGATGGACAACTATCAGACATTTATTCTTTGTGTGTGACCATTTTTTGGAACTCTGTAATAGCCTCCATCTATTGCAAGAAGAATCATTTTTGATGCATGGCATGTGATATGCTTGTCTATAAATATAAGAATCCATATATACCAAACATTGTAAAAATACAGTTCTCCAGAGATATTACAGAGATAGGGGTTTCTCTACACTCTATGACCTCTCTAGGCATGTGTATTTGGCTATATTTAAAGTGCCACCCATGAGTTCCCTCCCATTGAGAAGGATTTAAGTCCAATTATGGCTGTTGATTAATCCCTAGATAAAAGTGCTGCTGCATTGCCAAAAGAGATATTATGATGTGCTGGTTGTTGTGGTTGTTAGGCTTTAAAAGTGGGTTGGACCATTGATTGATTTTCTCTCCCTTAGCAGCTTACACAGTATTTTCTAGAACTATGAGAGATAGTCTTCAGGGAGAAGGCTTCAAGGTCAGCTCCAGCTCCATTGATCTAAGTCCTGTGTGGAAGCCTGTCCTGTCTTAAAAAATAGGGTCTTACCTTCAAGTTCTGGGAGGTAATTGAGGAATGGGCTGCAGCCTGTTTTTTTCTGTGAGTCTGTTGGGCTACTCTGACCAACAGCTTGAAGAGAAGTTTCTACTATCTGGCACTGTGTCCCTTGTTATATAGCCTTCAGCTGTACACATGTACTATTTAGACTGTATGTGGTTTTTACAGTGCCTATGCTTTATTCTCTCTCTCTCTCTCTCTCTCTCTCTCTCTCTATCTCTCTCTCTCTCTCCCCTCCCTCCTCCATCCTCAGTTTAAATTCCCTGATTTTGTCCATTTCACCTAGACAATACCTGTCTCTCATTTTCCCCCTCTCTTGAGGTACTTCTATCCCTTTGCCCCCATGGCTCCTTGTAAATCATTCCCTCCTCCCTTCCCAGTTGAGTAACCCCATTTGCCCCCTGCTAACATCTGTTTCCCATGATCCCTCCTCCCTTCTTTCATGCTCCTTCTTTCTCTTTACCTCCATGCTTCTTTCCATTTCCTGGCTCCCGCTGTTACATACCCTCACCTATGTATACTCACATATAAGGGATTGCTATTATGACAAGGGCGAACATATGTCACCTGTCACTTGCTTTTCTGAGTCTGTGTTACTTCACTTAGTATAACCATGTTCTACTTAAAAAAAAAAAAAACAATGTTTTAATTGATTTTTTTGAGAATTTCTTACAAGGTATTTATATCATATTAAGATCCCTTCACCAATAACCCCCTCATTTCCCATCCTCTATTATTTTCAAGGGGCTGTTGAGTAAATTTGTGTTGTCCACATAGTCTCAGCTGTAGATCTATCTCCTGAATCATGACTAACCTAATCATCTTCACACTCGTAATGAAAGCTGAAACTCTCGTTAGCTATCAGTTGGCAATAGTTCCTCAGCTAAGAGTAAGGCTTTGTGATCTCCTCCTCCTTCCATCCTGGACTTTCACCTTACTTCTGTCAAAACAGCTAACATATGTTCATGCCCCTAAATGATGACACATACCGGTAAGGATGAGGGAAAGGAAAACTCTTATTTGTTACATGTGGGAGGGTAAACTGGTATAATCCTTATGGAAATCAGTGTGGAAGTTCCACAAAACACTATAAATAGATCTATCATATGATCCATCTATACAACTCTTGGGTATATTCCCAAAAGTCTCTATTTACTACTACTACTACTACTACTACTACTACTACTACTACTGAGATATGTGTTTATTTATATTTATTACTGCTCTATTCACAATAGCTAGGAAATGGAAGTAGCCTAGTTGTCCAGTAACTGATAAGTGAATAATGGAAATATGGCATATTTATATAATAGAATATTTTTCAATTAAGAAAAGCAAAATTATGAAATTTGAATAAAGTAACTCAGACCAAGAAACAAACACCTCATGGTCTCTCTAGTAAGTGGAGCTAATTTTGAATCTTTATGTGTCATTCAACTGTAAAATCCATAGAAGGAGAAAAGAAATATTAAAGGGTCATGTCATTGTAGGGGCCTTGCAGGGAGGGGAGGTAAAATGCAGTGATATAAAGACAGAGGGGGAAATAATGGACTAGAAAGTGTTGAATGGGGTGAGGAATGAGAGAGGAGGGTAGAAGAAGGTAAAGAATATGGGAAGGGTTAACTACTAATAAAGGCCTTTGAAAAAGACATGAAAGCCTACTACTGTACAAAATATCCAAAATAAATATGTATACATACATAAAAGAGATTTAATGAAGCTACTCCATAACAGGGTGAAAATGTCCCTTCCAGACACCACAGTCTATCAAACTATCATATTTTATCTTCAAATCATGTCTTTTCACTAAAACTTGTTTTCATCTAAAGGGCCAAGTCTATCTTTTTAGTTTTAACAAATGTTGATCCAAACTATTTTATATTTAAAACAAATTAAAATATCTTCTGTGAGTTATTCATTCGCAGTCAATAAAAAGGACTTTCTCAAATCCATCTTTAATGACTGAAAAATAACTATATATGCTTCCCAATATTATCTTGAACTTAAGGAAATCCGAGGCTCATGATGTTAGGTAATGAGGATGAAGTGTTCAAAGATATAATTTAAAAATTATTGGGAAATATCTACAAAGTTGTGAATATGATGTTTAATTTATATAAAATATGCAAAATTAGTTCAGACTGAACTAATATTTTCTTAGAAGTTGAAAACCATGGAGCCATTAGAGTGGATTTTAAATTAAATAATTAAAAATACATCAAATAGGAAGTAGTTCGGTTTGAAAATGAGTCAATAAAAATTTTGAAAAATGATTATTATCAAGTATGACAAAGCCTCAAATATAGAAGTATGGATATTTTCTGATATTTTAATCTTATATAATTTTCTACATCTATTTTCTTGCTTTGTCATGCACTGGGAAAAACCAGTAAGGAGAGGCAGCAGGACCACAGTGTGGCGGCTAGGTCAAAATCTGCCTGGAGGCCCCCCACTCCCTCCCCACCTGGAGTACCAGCATGCACACCAGCGTGGGTGGAACTAGACAGGCAGACAGCAGGACCACAGTGCAGTGGCCAAGTAAGCAAACACTCAACCCCCCCTTACTAGTGGTGCTGTGGTATGGATGATCCAGTGAGTGCTGTGTTAGTGATTCTAGGCTGCACAGCCAACACTGAGGAAGAAGCTGAAAACATAGTGAGTGACCAACTAGCTCTCCATATTAACATTTGAGATAATCATGAAAATGCAAGAAACAGAACAAACACACATGCCAAAAGCACAAGAGAAACAACAACATGGGAAAAGCTCATATTAAGTCCACACTGAACTCTACCAGTCGTATAGAAGATGCCTACAATGAGATCTCCCTGGAAGGGAACCAAGACAAGGACCTTATAATAATAATTGAAGACATATTCAAAGAGATCAAAGAATATAAAGAACACATCAGAGAACTAAGGGGAGAGAATGAAAAACTCAGGAAGGAACTAGAAGGACAGAATGATAAACTGCAAAAAGAACTAGAGGGAGAGAATGACAAACTCCAGAAGGAAGAGGAAACACTGAAAAGATCCCATGCTGAATGAAAAAAGGAACTGACCAGCAAAGCAAGGAGCTACAAGAAGAAAATGACAAGATCCAAAAGGAAGTGAAAATACTAAAGAAATTACAGGGTAAAATGGAAAAGGAAATTGAAGATTCATCCAATCAACAGGAAAGGTTGGGGAAAGTCTTGGAAAAGAATGGATGAATCAGGAAAAAGAATACTATGTCATCCTGGAGGAGAACATGGAACAATTAGAATGCTCAAGTAATTATTATGAAAAATTAAAAAAAAATCACAAGAGTGGAACAACCAGGAAATGTGGGACACTATGAAGAGACTGAATCTGAACATCATAGGGCTCGAGGAAGGAGAATCCCAAGACAACAATATTGATCAGATCACATCTACAGCAAAATGACAGTAGAAAATGTCCCCAAACTGAAAAAAAACAAACCCATACAAATACAAGAAGCACATAGAACACCAAATAGATAAGACCAAAAAAGAAATTCCCCATGTGATATCATAGTTAAAATTCTAGATGCTCAAAATAAAGGCAAAATACTGAAAACCACAAGAGAAAAACAAGTTACATATAAGAGAAAACCTATCAGAACTACAGCTGGTTTCTCAGTGCAAACTGTGAAAGCCAGAATGTGGACCAAATTTTCCCACTGACAAACGACTTTAGATGCCAATCCAGATTACTATACCCAGAAAAAATGTCAATTATAGTTCAGGGGGAAAGAAAAATCTTTCATGACATAAACAAAATGAAAGAATACACATAAAAAAAACCCAACACTTCAGAAAATACTCAAAGCAATTCAAAGAAGAAAGGAAAGGAGTAACTCTCCCCTGGCAACTAAAGAGAGAAATTAATAAAAGCATAATAGCAGAAATACAAACTAGACAAAGAATGCAAACAAAAAATAAGGTGAAAGGAAGCAACACACATCTCTCAATAATAACCTTAAATATTTATGTTCTAAACTCCCCAATCAAAAGATATAGCCTAGGAGAATGAACTAGGAAACAGAATCCATCTATATGTTGTCTACAAGAAACCCATCTCAACTTCAAGGACAGACATCAACTTAAAGTGAAAGGATGGAAAAAATATTCCAAGGAAAAGCAAGCAGGAGTTGCTATTCTAACAAAAGACAAAATAGACCTCAGAGTAAATTAATCAGAAGAGACAAGAGGGCCATTACATCCTTTTCAAAGCAAAAATTAACCAGGAAGACTTCACAATCCTAAATGTTTATGCACCAAACTCAGGTGCACCAAATTTTATAAGCACAATTCTGCAGGACCTAGATTACCAGCACAATAATAGTGGAGCATTTCAATAACCTACTGAGCCCCTTAAATAGATCAACTAGACAAAAAATAGAGAGACATTGGAACTGAACAATACAACAAATGGACCACATATAATCTACAGAATATTCCACCCAAACACCAGAGAATATACTTTCTACTCAGTGCCCCATGGAATATTCTCCAAAATCAACCACATACTGGGGCACAAAAGAAATCTGGGGGCTGGAGAGATGGCCTAGAGGTTAAGAGCACCGGTTAAGAGTGCTGACTGCTCTTGCAGAGGACCCGGGTTCCCCAGCACCCACATGGCTGCTGAGAACCTTCTTTAACTCCAATACCAGGGGAATCCGACACCCTCATCTGACCTCTGCAGCTTTGCATGACATGGGTGCACAAATGTATTAGACATTTTTCTGTTGCTGTGATAAACCACCATGACCAAGGGAACTTATAAAATTAAGAGTTTATTTGAGCTTACGATTGATGGTTCCAGGGAATTAAAGTCCATTGTGGCAGGAAGCATGGTGGCGGGGTCTGGAGCAGCAAACAGAGGGTCACATCTCAAAATGAGCACAGGAAGGAGAGAGAGAGAGAGAGAGAGACAGAGAGAGAGAGAGAGAGAGAGAGAGAGAGAGAGAGACAGAGACAGAGAGAGAGAAAGACTGGAGACCACAAGGCTTGGTAAACTCACTAAGCCCACCACCAGTGATGTACTTCCTCCAGCATGGCCACACCTTCTAAAACCTCCAAGAACAGTGCCACCAACTGGAGACAAAATGACTGAATAGTTAAAGCCTATGGGGGACACTCTCATTCAAACCAACACATTCCACTCCCTGGCCCCCATAGGCTCCTGACCATATAAAATGCAAAATGCATTTAGTCCAACCTTAAAAGCCCCCATAGTCTTTACCAGTCTCAATTCTATTCAAAAGTCTAGAGTCCAAAATCTCTTCTGAGACACAGGCTAACCTCTTAACTGTAAGCTCCTGTAAAATCAAAAGGCAAATTACATACTCCCAACATACAGTGGAACTGAATACACATTCCCATTCCAAAAGGGAAGAATAGAGGCATAGTGAAGAAATACTGGACCAAAACAAGGCCGAAAACCAGCAGGGCAAACACCAAGTCCAGTAGCTCCATGTGAAACTTCTGAGAATTTACTTCCAAAGGGCTTAGATGGCTCAGCACTTCCAGGATTGCATGCAACATGGATCTCTTCCTTAGGCTGGTACCTATATGCAGCTCTCCTTGGCAAATATCTCACAGGTCTGGCATCTCGAATGTCTTCTTGGGGTCTCCACTGTCAACCAGGCTTCACATTCACAGCTTCATGCAATGGCCTATCAGGGCCTTCTTTATTCAGGGACTCTCCTACTGCACTCTGCCTGGCTTCTGTGGCTCTCTGAAACCATGGAGGAAGAACTGATGACCCCTTCACTCTTGCAAATTTCATGCCTCTAAAGCCAGCATCATGGGAAAGAAACTGCTGAGTTTGGCTGCAAGTTTGGGATGGACGCTGGCCTATTTCAACCACATTTGCAACTTTTCTCTGCCCTTTACTTTTTGGAGTAGAAAACGCTTTCAGTATTTTCCTTTCAAAAATTGGAGGATTAGGGCTGGAGAGATGGCCTAATGGTTAAGAGCACTGACTGCTCTTACAGAGGAACCGGGTTCGATCCCCAGCACCCATATGGCGGCTGAGAACCGTCTGAAACTCCAATTCCAGGAGAACTCCAGTTCCAGGGGAATCTGAGACCCTCTTCTGACCTCTGCGGCATTGCACGACACGGGTGCACAAACCTGCATGCAGACAGTGCATTCATACACATACAGAAATAAATAAAAATTAAAAAAAAATTGGAGGATTAGCTGGGTGTGGTTCTGCCCTGAAAGTACTGTTTCTGTTGTTTACTTGTAAATCTCGAAAAATCCTCCTTAATTATACTTTTTCCATTGTTTACTTGTAAATATCTAGGCCTCTCCTCAATCACTTTAATCCCCTTGTGAAAGGGAGCCTCTCCTTCACATGCCATGGCCCCACCTTTAATCTTCCTAGTGTACTTTTCCAATCCAAACTGTACATTCTGCATTTCTTTCTGCACCATTTACTCTTTTTCATTGTAGATCTGTATAATATTCACCAATAATAGCCACTCCACCATTTCTACATTAGGCTGTCTTGAAATATCCTCCTCCAAAGACATTAGTCCATTGCTTTCAACTTAGCATCAGGCAAGCATTTGGGCTGTGGGCAAACTGTGGCCAGACTCTTTGATAAAAGATCCCAGTTGCTGCCTAGTCTTTATTTTCCTCTGGAACTACATTTTTTGCAGCAATGCTTTCTTCCAGGCTCCTACTAGAATGGCCCATTAAGCTCTGCTTAAAGTAGTCAACAGCTTTTCTAGCCCAAATTTCCAGAGTCTTCCACATTTCTCCAAACATACACATGGTCAGGTTCTTTACAGCCAACAGCCACTCTCTGGTACCAAATAACTGTATTAGTCACTTTTCTGTTGCTGTGATAAACCACCATGACCAAGGGAACTTATAAAAGGAAGAGTTTATTTGAGCTTATGATTGATGGTTCCAGGGAATTAGAGTCCATTGTGGCAGAAAGCATGGTGGCCGGGGCTGGAGCAGCAATCAGAGGGTCACATCTCGAAATGAGCACAAGAAGCAGAGAGAGACAGAGACTGGAGACCGCAAGGCTTGTTAAACTCACTAAGTCTGCCCCCAGTGACGTACTTCCTCCAGCATGGCCACACCACCTTAGACCTCCAAGAACAATGCCACCAACTGGAGACAAAATGTCTGAATACTTCAAACCAGCACAACAAACCTACATTCAGACAGTACATTCATACACATAAAAAATAAAATTAAAAAAAGGAAATCTCAACATATACAGAAGGATTAAAATTATTTCATGCATTCTATCAGACTACAGTCCAAGAAAACTCAAATCAACACCAGAATAAACCCTACTATGTACAAGAACACATGGAGAATAAACGACACCATCTTGAATAATGAAGGGGTCAGGGAAGAAACAAAGAATTAAATAAAATTATTAATGGAACTAAACAAAAAAGACAACACAACACAACAAAACCTGTGGGATACTTTAAAAGCAGTCTTAAGAGGAAAGTTTATAGCCCTTAGTGCCTACATTAAAAAAAAAAAAAAACAGAAAGGGGACAAATTATCTAACACTGAAGCTAAAACATTTGAGAGTTAACAAACAAATGAACCCTAAATCCAACAGACAGAGAGAAATAACAAAAATCAGAGCAGAAATCAATGAAATAGAAGCAAAGAAAATAATATAAAGAATCAATGAATCCAATTACTGGGTATTTGAAAGGATAAATAAGATAGAGATTTCGTGATGAAAAGGGAAACATCACAACAGACAATGAAAGATCCAGGCATTCAAAGGGGAATACTTCAAAACCTGTAATCTACTAAATTTGAAAACCTAAGAGAAATGGTCGAATATCTGAAATCCTGGGACTCACCAAAACTAAACCAAGAAGAGATTGACAGCTTAAACAGACCCAAAATATATGAAGAAATTGAAAATGTAGTAAGAGACCTCCCAACTAAAAAAAGCCCAGGCCCAGATGGTTTCACAGCAGAGCTCTAAAAAACATTTAAAGAGGACTATCAACCATTATTACTCAAACTATTCAGAAGTATACAAGCAGAGGGACATCTCCCAAATTCCTGTCATGAAGCCAGCATCACTCTAATACAAAAATCAGGCAAAGATACAACCAAAAAAAGAAAACTATAGACCCATCTCATTCATGAAAATAGATGCAAAAATTCTCAACAAAATACTCACAAATCACATACAGACCCACATCAAAAAGATCACCCATCATGACCAAACTGGATTCATACCAGAGATGCAGGGATAGTTCAACATACAAAAATCAATAAATATCATAAAACACATAAATGGACTGAAAGACAAAAATAATACAATCATGTCAAATGACACAGGAAAAGCCTTTGACAAGATCCAGCATCCCTTCATGTTTAAAGTTCTAGAGGGAATTGGACTGAAGGGAACATTCCTCAACATGATCAAAGCCATATACAACAAACCCATTGCCAACATCATCCTAAATGGAGAAAATTAGAAGCATTCCCCTTAAAGGCAGGAAGGCAGAAAGGCTACACCCTATGGCCACCTCTTCAATAGAGTGCTTGAAACACTTGCTAGGGCAATAAGGCAAAAAAGCAAAATTAAATGAGTACTAATTGGAAAACAGGAAGTCCAACTATCCCTTTTTGGAGATGATATGATAGTTTACATAAGAGATGCTAAAAACCCCACCAGAAAACTCCTAGAAATGATTAAGAGTTTTAGTAAAGTGGCAGGATACAAAATTAACTTAGAAAAATTAGTAACCTTTCTTTACAGTAACAACAAGCAACTGGAGAAGGAAAATAATGAGACCTTCCCACTCACAATAGCCTCTCAGAAACATACCTGAAAACAAACCTAAACAGAGACACCAAAGGTCTCTACTAAAAAATTTAAACCCCTGAAGAAGGAGATTGAAGATGACATCAAAAGATGGAGAAACCTCCCATGCTCATGGACTGGAAAGCTTAATATAGTAAAAATGTCCATTCTACCTAAATTAATATACAGATTCAATGCAATCCCAATTAAAATCCCCATGAGTTTCTCCATAGACTTGAGAAAAAAATCCTTAAATTCATATGGAAAAACAAAAGACACCAAATAGCTAAAGCAACCCTGAATGAAAAATGTCATATAGGGGAGATCACTTTACCAGATTTCAAACTATATTACAGGGCTATAGTCATAAAGACCGCCTGGTACTGGCACAAAAACAGACCCATTGACCAATGGAACAAAGTTGAAGGTCCAAACTTGATCTTATACAATTTCAGCTAGCTTGTATTTGACAAATGGGCCAAAATGCTCAATGGAAGAATAATAGTATTTTCAGCAAGTGGTCCTGGCAAAACTGGATCTTCATTTATAGAAGAATAAAATTAAACCCCTAACTGTCACCCTGTACAAAAATCAACTCCAAATGGATCAAAAACCTCAACGTGAAACCCAAAACTCTGTTGTTGGTTCCTTTTACTTGTGTTAATTCTGGCTGAATTAACAAATAATGACCATTGTTCTATTTGGGTGTGTGTTTAAAATTCACTGTTGAGTAACAACAGGAAAAGGGGAAATAATTGTTTGAATGATTGCTTTGCTTAAGAAAGCATAGCAATCATCCAAGAAATTATCCTGATGCTATATTGGAAAGAAGAATTTAAGATATATAACTTCTTTTTTTTTTTTTAAATTTTTATTGATGGTTTGTGCATTTTATACATCATTTTCCAATTCAGATCAGGCATATTTCCCTTTCCCTTCCCCCCCACCCCCACCCCATCCCAGATCATGTATTCTGCCATAACTGTCCTGCATCTTTCAGGTTTTTTTTTTTTTTCATTTTTTAGCTATAAGTGATAATCCATGAGTATAAGCATCCTTCGTGCAAAACCAATCTATAGACTGTTGTGCCCAAACCCCCACAGTCCCACCATTCAGTGGAGGTTGACAGGTTGTTTGTTCAATCAAGTTGATCAAATGAGTGTCCAGACTACATCGCTGTAGTTTCACCGTTCACCCCAATCGCAGCCTTTACATTCTACCACGCCCCCTCTTCCGCAGATTGTTCCCTAGGCTTAGAAAAGGGGCACAGGTGGATGAGAAGTAAAACTGTCCTCTCTCTCTGGAGCTGTTGACTTGGATTCTGGTCAATTCTGGCTGTTTCCTTTCATGGGCTGACAGTTTGTTCAGGAGTAACCTTTCGATCCTACTAATGAAGCACAAGCAATTAGATATATAGGTATTTAAGCAGCACTAATAGTTATGGTAGGTTACTTTGGCATAGACACATATGTTTGGATGATATGTTAATTCATGAATTA